>CM024615.1:19757463-20184784 GCA_014182575.1 Eucalyptus decipiens | reverse complement strand
GGTTGTAATCAAACCGAGACGTTACTATGAGGGTCAACACTTGCTATGAAAAGTTTAGAACCATTACCACCCCATTCCATCCGCAATCCGGAGGTCTGAAATCGGCGAGTCTATCAACACTCGACATGGCTCAGCAAGATAATAACAAGCAAGAAGTCTGTCCACGTGAAGTGTGTTGCAGCTAGGCAATACAATACTAATATCTCAGGGGTTCGCTCTTAATATAAATTGACCCGTGAAGATGCATTATTCTCGATCCTCTGTCAAACTTTGAATTCAATGTACTTCTTACATAGAGGAAATGAGGAACGCAAGTCACAACTCGCAAGCGCATAAAGGCGCACACCCGCTAAGCCCAATAGAGAAGGAAAAAAAAAAAGCACTCAATTTCATCAATAGTCAAAGGGTGAGTCGTTTTCTGACCAAAAAAAAAAGAAAAAAAGAGGGTCAGTTGTCTTACAGACGAGAACACTCTGTTTTCGAAAAATAGAAATGAAGAACACACTCATGGAGTCATGTGCTTTTGCGAATAATGGGGCCGCTAATCAATAGCGTTGCCGAAAAACTAACTTGGTGACATTTTGTTTTAAAACCCAAAAACAATCACGCATTTTGCACAGAGAACCAAATAGTAAGTGGAAATCAAGGCTTGAACGATAGAATCGTGGCACTGAAATAACATAATGAAGAAACTAACCCTTCCCCACGTCTAACCGAGCCGCCGGACTTTTGAGCTCTTGTATACACAATATACCAATAGCTTAGCCTAGGTGGTTAACTCCTCATGCTACATAGGTAATAGGTTTTTAGGCCTAGGATTATCTGAGTAGATTGATGGCGACTCCAAATTTGATTAGAGAATGAGTAGATTATCCATGTAGATCCTAGGCCTAGGATTTGGGAAGATTTGACACATTTTGAGCCAGAGGCTCCTAGGTTTGCAAATCACACAAGGACGGGTCGAGGCATCTATTGATAAAGCATTGTCGGCCAAGAAAGTTGCAGTAATCGGAGGCAAATGGGATAAAAATAGCACAAGTGTCATAAATTTTGTTATGGTACTCACTTAAATATCATTTTTTTTTTCTAGAGTGCCATAATTTTTTGAATACCGTAACTTTTTGAAAATGTTTACCTAAGTACTGAAAAACTGACGTGGCATGACACTTGTGGTGAACCTCTTCAAAAAATTATGTAATTCAAGTGATCGATTGAAAATATATATAACACTCAAATCGTCGGAATAAAAAGTTAAGTTACTTAATTGAATGCCATACAAAAGTTTTCATACTTGTGAAGTCATTTTCCTAAAGGTGAAGCAATCACATTTGTTGCAAGATTGATGGGTTTGGTTTGGTGAAAACCACATAACTTATGGCGGCTTTGAGCCTAGTGTCCATCCTTATCGAAGTGCGCCTATCACTAATTGATACATTAATGGCACATTTACCTCACATTAATTTTCGTCTCATAAAAAATCCAATACTAGTATACCATGACGCATTGACCATAAATTAATTTTCTCTGCACAAAAATAATTCATATCTACTATGTGTTAGAGTTTTGTCCAATATCTCACCAAGATGCTATGTGTTAAAATATGTGTGAAACGACTGCCAAATGGATCTAACATGGAGAATGATAGATCCGATGTGAGAAATTCATGTGTTGACATATATGCACTTTAACTGAAGGTAAATCTTGGTATAAGGGTATTAGTTTTAGATTTTCATAAGATGGAGATTAGTTTGGGGTAAATATGTCGTAGTGTACGAGTTTATGATTTTTGTGAGATGAAACTTAAAAATTACTTTTTACCAAAAAAAAAACTTAAAAATTACTTTAGGATAAGTGTATCATAGTAGCTAGGGGTGAACATCGATGTAGGGTTGACCTTGGACCGGCCCAACCTTTCTGGTTTTGATCCGGTTTCCAAAGGGATTGGGTTAGTCCTTGTTCTTAAGATTCCTAGACTAGTGCTGTGCAAGTTGGTCTTCGATCCTGGGAGTTTAGGGTTGGTCCAACTTGGATCAATCTGATAAAATATATTTATATAATATATATTTTTAATGTTTTTCTTCTAAATAGCAAACCCGCCCGGCGCTCTTCACTTGAACCGGGGCGTGAATGATGCCGTGAAACGATGTGAACTGTGAATAACGCCATGAAATGGCTTCAAATGTCCTCTAGCCTCTTGTCTTACTCTTCCATCTTCATTCCATCTAGAGGTGGCAAAATGGGTCTTAGACCCATATATGACCCATTTAAATCATAAATGGATCATATATGAGTCACTTATTCTTTGACAAAAAGTAGTTAAATGGGTTTAATAATCAAAGACTTAAGATAGGCGAGTCTTAAATGGGTTAGATTTAGAACCCACTTTTAACCAAAACCTCACAATCTCTTTCTTCGCTCTTTAACTTTTCAAAAATATTTTTCTATAAAAATCAAAATTATAATTAATTTTAATTTTAATTTTACTTTTTTTTTTCTTTCTTCCTCCTCCTTCTAGTGGCCCGCACGGCGATGGCTGGCGACCGGCTAGGCGAGCCTTGAGCTCGCCGGTGCCGGGCGAGCTCGAGCTCATCGGATTTGGCGGCGAGGCTTTTGATGTTTGGTGAGGCTTGAGCATGCCGATTTGGCGAGACTCGACCTCGGCTGAGGGTTGTGCGAGCTCGAGCTCGCCGAATCTAGCGAGGCGGAGGTCTCTGCGCCCGGCGAGGCTCAAGCTCGTTGGCGTCAGGTGAGGCTTGAGCTTGGCCGAGATCCGGCGGGGTGAGCTCGGCCTCGCCGATCGCGAGCTTGAGCTCGCCGGCGTGGGGCGAACTCGAGCTTGTCGAATTTGCAAGGCGGAGGCCTCGCTGATGTTCGCTGGCGTTGAGCGAGCTCGAGGCTTGCTTGTGGCCGATCGTCGGCTATCGTCATGGTTGGAGGCCGGCCAAAGAAAGAAGAAGAACAAAAAGGAAAAAGAAAAGGAAAAAAAGAAAAAGAAAATTAAAAATAAATTTGATTTTTAAAAATAAAAAATAATTAAAAATCGATTTTTAAAATAATTATTTGAAAAAATATAAACATTGTCAATTAAATTTGTGTTGTATAAAAATATTAGCAATATCATTTTAAAAATATATATATATATAAGAAATAAGCTTTCTTAAGTTTAGTTAAGTAGGTCAGGTATGAGTCGAGTATAGGTCAAATCGGGTATGAGTAAAAAATTTTGCATTGCAATAAATGGGTCAAAAACGGATTAAATGAGTCGATTTAGGTCGGACCATTTATGACCCGACCCACCCGTTTAACAGGTCTAAATTTCCATATTTATTCTGTTCATTTTTCACTTGAAAACGAAACTTTCCCTCGGGAGCAAGAGCAACCTTGCCCTATTTGCCGTGCACGCTTGCCTGCTCACCAATCGTTGCTCGTGGCTCGCCACTCGTCGTTTGCCATTGACCGCTCGACTTGCTTGCCACTCAGCACTGGCCGCTAGACTCTTGCCTCGCTTGATGCTCATGTCACTTGCTGCTGGCCACTTGCCGCTGGCCTCTCTCAACGCTCACGCCGCTTGCCTCTCTTACTTGGGCTTGCTCTTTGCCGAGTAAATAAGAAGAAAACAAAGCCCCAATTAGAAACCCTCTTTGCTTGTGAACAATACTTGCTGTTCGCCACTCGCCTCGCGGCTCGCCCTCATCTTTGCAGCTTGCCCCCGTTCGCTCATCTTCGCAAACACAACTTGACTGGTGAGTTTCATTTTGTGCTTGATTTTAGAGCTTTAAGCTCATGTATGTTCTTGATTTGTGCTAGATGGGCGGTGGGAAATTAGGTTGGTTTAAGAAGTAGGGTAGATGCTTGATTGAGGTGATCGAGATCTGCCGTTGCTCAAATATGGTCAAAATTGCTTGGGATCGGATGAAGCTGCGACTCCTTGATGAAATTTAAAGCTTGAAAACTGAATTGGGAATTCGTGGATTCCCTAGGGTGGTTGGGGCGGGGTGGTGGGGCGAGTAAAGGTGGGTTTGAGATTGCCCTGTGTCTTCCCAGAAGAAGCTAAATGTGTGATTTGTTCAGATGTCCTCTAAAATAAATCATAAGAAAAAAAGATAGAAGGAAATTGACTACACCATTTTGTAAAATGTCAATGCTTTATGTGGGGTGTTGTCTGTTTAGTGTCTATATTGCATTGAACTCTATGTTGAGGTAGTTGTGGAATGTGATGGACTCATTCACAATTTCGGAATATACAGCATTCTGATCCGATTTCTCTAGCATTGACCGCTAGAAGCTCACTGATGCTGTAGTGTAAAATCCATTAGATATCTGAAAATGGTTCATTAGATATCTAAACTCGCCGCGAGTTTAGGAGCTTGTTGCAGTATATGGAGAATTGCTGCCGTCTTGGTTTCTCTGATGCCAAACGCAAGTCATTCATTGCATGAGATGCTGTTGATAGTCGGGTTGTGTTGTGAAATGGTTTTTTGCATGGCTAGGACTAGGAGGAAGCTTCTTTATGCAGAATCTTTTAACTAGACAAGGCCATCTTAGGATTTCGCTTTTCCCAAAATGCCCAAGTGCTAGCTTTTTTGCTTCTTGGAACGCCCGAGATTTTAATCTGCATCGGTCTCCTTTGATTTGTCATGTGTGAAGCATATATTGCGTGTAGTATCAATCACTTGAGCATTTTATATGGAACGACGATTTGGCTTGTGTCATTATACGATTTCTTTGAGGAATTGTTCATTGTGTCGTCTGCTTGGTTGGTTTTTACTAGTAACTCCAAATACATGCTCTCGCTGAATAGCTACTTGTCTGACTATCCGTGTGAAGTCCTTTCATTGCCAACTAGTATCTACTGCCCTTTCCTATTGTTTTGTTGGAAGCTCCATGTTGACATATTTTCTTCGGTATTAATGCTGCCACTTGCAGCTCCATGTTGATATGTTTTCTTCACAATTTATCATACCTCTTTTAATGTTTTAGCTGATGGTTGCTGCTACTTCAGCAAATCATGAGGTACATGGTAATAAATGCTGAAGTTTACATGCTGGTACTTAAATATCTATGTGAACTTGATGAATTCAGGTAACATGTCAATTGAAGTGGAGGGACGTTATGAGATGAGTCCCATAATGGAATCGCCTAGCCATGGATGTGAAGAACACTTAAAAGAGTCGACCAAGGTATCTACTGGTCATCCTCCTCTTTGTAAGAAGCAAAAAATGAACGAATCTATTGCTTGGGATAATTTTTCGAGAATTACAGATGAGAAGACCAAAAAAACATGTATGACAGAATGCATTCATTGTGGGAAGGAGTATGCATATGCTATTAATAATGGTACTTCAACAATGTTGAAGCACTTGAAAATGTGCAACAAATATCCTCCTAATATAGATAAGAAGCAAAAGTTGTTTGTATCACGCAATGTAAATGTGCCGAGCAAGGCAGGGGGAGATACCGGTACCGATACCATTAGTGGTAATGTCTTAACAACATGGAAATTTGATCGAGACCGGTGTAGGTACATGCTTGCTCGGATGATCATCTTCAATGAACAACCATTTTCTATAGTTGAGCATGTTGGGTTTCGTGATTTTGTCACTGAATTAGAACCTCTCCACACATTTATCTCGATTTATAGTGGCTAGAGATTGCATTAAGTTATATATTAGTGAAATAAGTTATTTGAAAAATTACTTTGGTAAGCTTAGGTCAATGATTGCACTGATGAATAATACATGGACTTCCATTCAAAATC
The DNA here is from genome assembly GCA_014182575.1 of Eucalyptus decipiens. Taxonomy (NCBI): domain Eukaryota; kingdom Viridiplantae; phylum Streptophyta; class Magnoliopsida; order Myrtales; family Myrtaceae; genus Eucalyptus; species Eucalyptus decipiens. The sequence continues at coordinate 20,179,026 of CM024615.1, read as the reverse complement.
TGAACTATTCAAGTCTTATTACACATTTTATTGATGAAGACTAGAAATTGCATAAAATGATCATCAATTTTGTGGTGATACATAGTCACAAGGGCAGGGAGATTGAGAAAATAATTGAAAAAAACATCTACGATTGGGGAATAGAAACAATCACAGTGGATAATGCTAGTGCGAATGATGTTGTCATTGATTATTTGAAAGATAAATTTTCAAGAGACAGGTCATTGGTCTTAGTTGGTGAGGCTTTACACATGATATGCATTGTGCATATATTAAACTTGATTGTTAAAGATGGCTTGTCTAAGGTATGTGATTTTATTGCTCGTATCTAAAATGTTGTTAGACATGTGAGGAGTTCTCCCATGAGAGCTAAAGCATTACAAATCTTGCATTGAGGTTGAAAGGATTATTTACAAGGGTTCGGTTTGTCTAGATGTTGCCACTAGATGGAATTCCACTTATTTCAAGTTGGACGTGGCCATAAATTTTAGAATAGCTTTTGAAAGGATGGCATAAGATGATTTGTCTTTCGAAAGTGAGCTTAATAATGATTCTCCTAAAAATGAAGGTTGAGAAATGTTGGGATATAATACGCGGAAACGACATGATCTTACAATTTACGCCAACAGGAAATCACCAGAGAAATAAATGAGAAAAATAAGGACACTAGAAATTTACGTGGTTTGGTTCGAGTATCGGTACTGCGTCATGGGGAGAGTCGGCAACAAATAATCCACTATAATCGGAGAATTAGAGTTTACAATCATTCATACGCTCAAGTGTTTCCCACACCTAGATTTAACCCCACACCCAAAGTGTTTATAACTAAACAGCTCACTTGGATATAAACTCATGGTACAAAAATACCATGCATTCAAGTTGTACGCCAAAAAAAAGAAGATCTCAAGCTTCATTTTCTTTCTTTCATGTAGCTCCTCTTCGGCAGACATGCGGCGTGAATGCGGCTTTTTACGTAGGGCTTCGGCGGACTTTGAACGACAAGAAAAAAAAAGACCTATAAATTATCTCTGCTTTTATACGTGTGCGCTCAGGTCAAAGTTTGACCTGGGCCCACCTATGCTTGGCTTCACGCGTACGTGCAGAGGCTTCTTGTTTTATCCATCAGCTAAAAGAAAAAACCCCATATGGAATATCGTGTGTGCCCAAAGTCAAATAATTGACTTTGGGCCAACCTTTTACGAAAGGAGGGTTCGGATATTTGCAGGCGAAGAATAAAACATTCATTTATTTTTTTTAATTCTTTTTGTAATCCTTCATGCAGTCCCACGATCAAATAATAAAATTTTTTATCCAAGCAAATCGCGTTTTGCAATGGCTCAAACTCAAGACATAATTTAACAATTCTCCACATTGGCTTGATGTTTGAAGCCAAGTTATAGTGTTCATCATCCTTGCTGCTCTCCCAACGCCCCGACGGACGCTCATTCTTCACAAATGCCAATAGAGCTCAAGCAGAGCTTGAGCTTCGCCAAAGGAACAGACTTAGTCATCATGTCTACCGGGTTATCTGCTGTAGCAATCTTTTTGGCAATAACATTACCCTTAGCTAAGACATCTCGGATGAAGTGGTACCTGATGTTGATATGTTTTATTCACTCGTGATAAACTGGATTATACGCCAAATATATCGCAAATTGGTTATCACAGTGTATATCCACACTTTTCTATTCTAACCCAAAGTCCGAGAGCAAACTTTGTAACCATATCGCCTCATTTGTTACAAATGTTAGTGCTATGTATTCTACCTCAGTCGAAGACAAGGCAATGTGATCCTGTAAGGATGCTTTCCAACTAACTGCACCACCTGCTAGCGTGAACACGTACCCTGCTAAAGACCCGCAATCATCCAAGTCACTGGCGTGATTCGAATCCACAAAGTCAGTGGTTTCATTGCCATTGTTGTCCCTCCGGTACACTATACCCATGTTTGTTGTCCCCTTCAAATATATGAGAATCCACATCACAGCTTCCCAATGAGTTTTACCAGGACGCTTCATATAGCGACTAACCACGCTCATAACTTGTGAAATATCAGGCCTAGTGCACACCATATCATACATAATACTACTCATGGCACTAGAATAAGGAACACGGGACATATGCTCATTCTCCTCCTCAGTCTGCGGTGATAATTTATCTGAAAGTTTAAAGTGTTTCGCTAAAGGTGTACTTACAGATTTTACTGACTGTATATAAAAACGTGCTACGATCTTCTCAATATATTTCTTTTAAGATAGACGTAAAACTCCTTCAACCCTGTCACGCAAAATCTCCATACCTAATATTTTCTTTGCAGCACCAAAACTTTCATCTCAAATTCAGCATTTAATTGCCTCTTCAATACATCAATATCAAACATACTTTTAAGAATAGATAAATCAAATAACCATTCTCCAATCTCCTATAGTAAACGCAGCTATCCATATGACTTTTTGAATAGTTTTGACTAGCTATGAAAGTATCAAAACGTTTATACCATTGTTTAGGAGATTGTTTTAGTCCATACAAAGTTTACTTCAACAAGCAAATATGATTTTCATTATCCGGAATAGCAAATCCCTCTGGTTGCCTCATGTAAATATGCTCCTCCAACTCATCGTGAAGAAACGCAGTTTTAACTTTTAGTTGCTCTAACTCGAGATCCTGCAAAGCAAGTAAAGCAAGTAAAATACGAATAAAAGTATGTCTTACCACAGGAGAGAACATATCATTGTAGTCAATGCTCTCACGCTGTGTATATCCCTTCACCACAAGTCTCGCCTTATAACTCACTGCCTTGACACCGGGAATGCCCTCTTTCTATTTAAAGACCTATTTACTTCCGACAATCTTTTGGCTATTAGGTACTTTGACCAGCTTCCATGTTTGATTTCGATGGAGTGATTCCATCTCTTTATTCATAACTCCTAGCCACTGCGACGACTCTAAACTAGCCATTACCTCAGAGTAAGACGAAGGCTCATCTGTCTTTACCTCATCACCTACAGTCAATGCATAAGCAGTATCTGTATAACCATAACGTACTAGTGATTTAATGTGCCTTCTCTGTCTATTTGCAGTTATATTGTGTTGCGGTTTTGCTGATTGTTCATTATCACCGACTTTAGGAACTACGGCTTCATCTGCAGTCTCAACTTCTGTTACCTTCGAGGTCTCCGAAGTCTCCACCTGAAGCTCCATCTCACTAATAACACCATGATCTGTCTTCTCTGTTGGTTGTGTCTCGAACTCCTCTATTGAAGCATTGTAGTCTCGTCGAAAATCATATCTTTGTTGATTAGAAAACCGGGTGATCTGGAATCAGTGCACCACAACCGGTAACCTTTCACCCCATGTGCATAACTCAGAAATATGCACTTCTTCGTCCTCGGCTCAAGCTTACCATCACTCACATGAGCATACACAGGACATTCGAATATACATAATCCGGAATAATCAACAGATTTCACCGACCATACTTCCTCAGGAGTCTTCTACTCGATAGTAGATGATGGAGATCGATTAACCAGGTAACATGTCATGTTCACTACTTTGGCCCAAAATTCTTTACCAAGTCCTACATGCGAAAGCATGCATCGAGCTCGTTTAAGCAAAGTTCAGTTCTTTCGTTCTGCTACACCATTCTACTGTGGTGTCTCAGGTACTGTGCGGTGTCTCACAATACCTTCTTTCTCGCAGAACTCGGTAAAATCTTTACCACAGGACTCCATGCCATTATCATGTCTCAGGCACTTGATTTGTTTATCTGATTGATTCTCAATCAATGTCTTAAGTTTCTTGAACTGATCAAACACTTCATATTTGTGCTTCAGAAAATATACCCATACATTCCTTGAATAATCGTTGATAAATGTCAGCATATATTGGGCAACTTCTTTCGAAGGAATTGAAGACAGGCTTCAGATGTCTAAATGAATATATTCAACTGGTTGTTTGGTCGAATGAATAGCTGTAGTAAACTTAACTCGGTACTGCTTCCCAAAAATGTAGTGATCACATAAGTCCAGCTTCCCTATCTTTTGACCCTTCAACAACCCTATTTCACTCAGTATCATCATACCTGCCTCGCTCATATGCCCCAAATGCATATACCATAATTGAGTTAAGTTAGAGTCTGATTCACCTGATGAAACTTCAGCGGTTCCGGTCACGGTCTCTCCTAGTAGATGATAGAGAGTATTTATTTTCTTCCCCTTCATCATTGTCATGGCACATCGAGAGATCTTCAGTACTCCATCTTCAGCGGTGTACCTACACTCGATGTCATAGAGTGTCCCCAGAGAAATAAGATTCTTCTTGAGCTTCGGTACATGCCTCACATCTGTCAATGTACGCACCACCTCATTGTGCATCCGGATCCGAATTGTCCCTATCCCCACAGCCTTACAGACTGCATTATTCCCCAAAAGAACTCTACCACCATCTACAACCTGGTAAGTAGTAAACCAGTTCTTATGAGGTGTCATGTGATAAGAACACCTCGAATCCAACACCCATTCGTCTTCTGACGAAGTAGCAGTCACACATAAAACGGCTTCTGCATCACTATTGCTCCCATCAGTAATGTTTGCCACACTGCTTGTGGCATTTTGCCTATCAGCCTTATTCCTCCGCTTTGGACAATCTCTCTTGATGTGCTCCTCCTCGTGACACTCAAAGCAATTCATGCATCTCTTGGACTTTCTATAGCGTGATTTCGATTTGCTTTTACCTCTGATGCTACTAGGCTTTCGATGTTGTTCTCTACCTCGAATCGTAAGTGCTTGCGCTACTCCTTGTGCCAGATCATCATCTCGCAACTTTCTCTGCCACTCCTTAGAGAATAAGGCGGACTTTACCTCTTCTGAGGTAATTATAGTACACCCCTGCAACAGTAAATCAGTAAAGTGCTCCCATGACTCTGGTAAAGAGGCTAATAACATCATGCCCTATTCTTCATCATTAAGTATCTTATCGACGTTCATATCCATCATGAGTTTATTAAATTTATCTAGGTGGGTTCTGATAGACGTACATTCAGTATATCTAAATTGAAACATCTTCTTCAACATATACAAGCGATTGTTCAAACCTTTCTTCACATAGAGTGCTTGAAGTTTTGCCCATATTACTGCGGCATCATTCTCCTTAGCAATCTCTATTAAGACCTCATCCGACAAATTTAACAGGATTATACTATTTGCTTTTTCCATTGGCTCCACCCTCTTAGAGGCTTTCATTATAATAGGCAACTCATCTTCACCATCCAATGCCTTGGCCAAACCTTGTGTTGTCAATAATGCTTGTATCTTGATACTCTATAACACAAAGTTATTGCTCCGTTAAACTTCTCAATTTCAGATTTCCTCTTAGACATAATTGTAATAACATAATTTTCAGATAATAATCAGACGAGCAAAAGTTTCAAATCACAATCAAGAAATTTGATCCTAACCAAGCTGTGATACCAATTTGTTGGGATATAATATGCGGACATAATCTTGCAATTTATGTCAACGCGAAATCACCAGAGAAATAAATGAGAAAAATAAGGATACTAGAAATTTACGTGGTTTGGTCGAGTATCGTACATATTTATGTCACGGGGAGCCAAGAAGAAATAATCTATTATAATCGGAGAATTAGAAATTATAATCACTCACACGCTCAAGTGTTTCCCACACCTAAATTTAACCCCAAACCCAAAGTGCTTATAAAAATAACTCACTTGGATATAAACTCATGGCACAAAAATACCACACGTTCAAGTCGTACACCAAAAATAAAAGATCTCAAGCTTCATTTTCTTTCTTTCGTGCAGCTCCTCTTTGGCGGATGTGTGGTGTGAACGCGGCTTCTTACGTAGGGCTTCGGCGGACTTTGGACGGCAAGAAAAAAAAAGACCTGTAAATTGTCTCTGCTTTTATACGTGTGTGCCCATGTCAAAGTTTGACCTGGGCCCACCTACGCTTGGCTTCACGTGTACGTGCAGAGGCTTCCTGTTTTATCCCGTAGCCAAAAGAAAAAACCCTATATTTGGAATATTGTGCGTGCCCAAAGTCAAATAATTGACTTTGGGCCCCACGAAAATAACCTTCTACGAAATGAGGGTTCGAACACTTGCAGGCGAAGAATAAAACCTTCCTTTATCTTTTTTTTTTTTTTTTTTTGTAGTCCTTCATGCAGTCCCACGATCAAATAATACATTTTTTTATCCAAGTAAATCGCGTTTTGCAATGGCTCAAACTCAAGACATAATTTAACAGGAAATGCCATTATTCTTTTCAAAAACTTGAAATAATTTTATGATGACACTCAAATGTTAAGGAATTTATATATTACTCTAAATGATTATTTTAAGGGGATAGCGTTTTTGTACAAATATTTGAAAGATGTGAGTAATGCTTGGATCCTAAGCTTATAACTACGGGTACGAAGATGAATGAGAAGTTTGATAAATATTATGGAAGTTTGAATAAAGTAAATATAATGATTTTGATTGCAGTGGCGTTAGATCCTACAAAAAAGTTGCATTATATGAAATATTGTTATGAGCAAATTTATGATGATGAAGCAAAAATTAATGAGATGCATAATAAGTTGAACTACATGTTGGAGTGTTTTTATGCATTTTATAAACAATATTTTATTGGTCATGGTAACCGATATTTGGGTGGTCAAACTATGATTATTGAAAGTTTCCAATATCAATGGAAATGATGGAAATGACGAGATTAACATCAAAGCTTGGCAAAAAAACTTTTTCCATCAAAAGAAAGGAGGGCGTGATAACAGCAAATCAAAGCTTGAACGATATCTTGAAAAGGATTCTGAAGATATTTTTGATCTTGATATTTCGATGTGGTGAAAGAGTACCGGTTCGAAATATAAAATTCTATTTTTGATAGTTTGGGATGTTTTATCTATTCCCGTGACTACTGTTGTTTCAGAGTCCGTTTTTAGTACTTTTGGTTGGGTGCTTGATGGTTTTAGAAGTTCTTAGACTCCTAGAGTGGTGGAAGTTTTAATCTGTACTCAAGACTGGTTGAGAGCTGCTCGTGTGCCTATTAATGTTGAAGAGTACATTGAAAATGCCAAAAAGTTTGAATTGGGTAAGCTTAAGTCATGCATATTTCTTTTTTACTTGTTAATTCTTTTGTACATCTAATGAATGAATTCTTTTTTTTTTTAGATATGGATTATCTTACCTGAGGAGATTACCATTAGTAAATAGAGTTTGCATGTTGAAGTTGGATGACCATAAATGGTGAGATGTTCTATCAATGGCACTAATAGTAATTTCAATTTAAAAATTTTCTTAGGTATTAATTATGTGTGCTGTTTGTTTTGTTTTCAGGTGTTCAGAAGCTGAAGTGATCATCTAAGAATTAACAAAATGTGAAGTTGTATATTCATGGTGTATATAAAGGATTTTAAACTCTTATGGTTTAATTGTATTTTACTAGTAATTTTCAGTCGCACTTTGCTTTTTAATTTGTATCAAATGGAAGAAGTTTTCGAATAGTAGTATCGCAATTGTTATGATGATTTGCTTGTCAAGTGGTGTGAAGCTTCATTATTGGTTGATTAGACTTTGCTTGATTAAATGTATGAACCGTTTTTGCAAATGGTGTTACAAGTATTATTGATAGATGATCACAGGAGAAGATGTCTAGAAAACATTTTTTGGCCTAGAATTCTTTTCTCTTAAACTTCCCATCTCATCCCATTTCCCGAACAAATTAATGATTCAAAGACAAATCAAAAGGAAGAAAATTATAGTATGCTTCAGCGATGGAAACACTTTATCTCTATTAGCAACCTCAATCTTTTTTATAGTTTGTTGTTTTTAACAAGTGTGAAGTTTCTATGATCACCTTATCTTAAATTTATGTTAAATATGTACTTATGTTTATAGTTTGGTTGCTTAATACCGTATTGTTGATTGATATGTAATTTGAATTAATAAGTTTAACTTTTTAGGGAATACAAAATTGAAATAAAAAATTATCAATTGATCCGGGTTGACCTTGGAACTGAATTGAACCCATCGGTTGGGTTCGATCCTCGGTCCCAGGTTCAACTAGGTTGGTCCTCGATCTAAAAAATTAGAGACCAACGTTGTGCAGGTTGATCATAGGGTTAGGTGCTGGACTGGCCCAATTCAGACCATGATCACTCCTAATTATAGCATATCGGCTTATGATTTTTTGTGAGAAGAAAATTAATTTAGGGTAAATGTATTATATGGCATTAGATTAATATTATGAGTTAAACGGTTTAATTAGTTTTGACCTTTTCATATTTGATTCGACCCATCTATATGCCAATGGAGATTCTTGAGGCACTTGTGGATTACCGCTAGAAATTTAGCGATTGTCTTGAAAGTGACATCATATATCAACTTTGAATTGAATGATTAGACCTAGTTTAGATTACTTGGAGGTTCTAGCCTATGAAGCACGAATACGTTGTCAGAGCTTTTGTATTGTGCCGGACACGCTCGTTCACGCAATTAACGCGTGTAGGAGTTTTCGACACATGGTCAACTTTTCTCAACACGTTTCGACATGTGTGCTCGAGAGCGGATTGTTGAAGAAGACGATGTAGAGTGGAGGTGAGGCCGTGATGGCGGGAGAAGGCTAGAGGAAGAGCAGAGACCAAGGCAATCTAGAGGGTTGTGATTGCGATGCTGCGATGGAGGGCCGGTGGCGAGGATGCGGCTGGGAAGGAGGAAGGGCCAAAGGTGAGGCGGTGAGCAATTTTGATGAGGTGACCAAAAGAGAGCAGAGAGGATTGTACGAGGAGGAGGTTGCGGTTAACAAGTGATGGGGGAGGGGGGAAGAAAGGGAAAGAATCGGAGGCAAAGGGGGCCCAGGGGATTGGGGTGGTGGTGGGGGGAGGGTTAGAAATAATGGGTGATGGGGGATGGAAAAAGGGAAAGAACCGGAGGCAAAGGGGGCCCAGGGGGTTGGGGTGGTGTGGGGGGAATAATGGGTGATGGGGGATGGAAGAAAGGGAAAGAACCGGAGGCAAAGGGGGGCCAGGGGTTGGGGTGGTGTGGGGGGAAATAATGGGTGATGGGGGATGGAAGAAAGGGAAAGAATCGGAGGGAAATGGGGGCCCAGGGGTTGGAAATAATGGGTGATGGGGGATGGAAGAAAGGGAAAGAATCGGAGGGAAATGGGGGCCCAGGGGTTGGGGGAGAAATGATGGGTGATGGGGGATGGAAGAAAGGGAAAGAAACAAGTCCGGGGGGCCAAGGGGGGTGGGAGAGAAACAACAGGAGATGTGGGGGGGTGCGGCTGGGGTGGCGTGAGGGGAGGGGGGCAACGAGGGAAAGAAATCAGGGGGTGGTGTGGGGTGGGAGAGAGAATTGAGAGAAATGATAGGTGATTAAGGGGGAGAAAGGAGGAAAAGAAATTGAGGGAGGGTTGAGGTGGGGTGGGGGAGAGAGAAACGAGAGAGGGAAATGATTTTTGAGGGATAAGGATTTGGAAAAAAAAAAAAAAAGAAAGGAGGAAAATATTTTTGGGCGACAATATTTTTTTTTTATTATTTTTTTTTTGGTGACCGAGAACTATATCGTACAGCCGGGTTAGCGGCGTAAGCCGGGGTGACCCACGGGGACCCACCTCTCATGGGCCATTGGTGAGTCGCGCAATGGGGACTCGGAGTTTGAATCCCTCCCCTCCTAGATGAGGGGGCGGGCGCGAACCAGGCGTGTCCACTGCGGATGGGTGAGGTTATTTTTATTAGAAAAATAAATAAATTGGCTAAAAATAGTTTTCAAAAGCAAAAGTGTTAATACTTTGAAAAATCTTAAGGCCAGGTGAAGTGTGACAAATTTATCCCAAATTAATTTTTTAATCACGAAAAACCCTAAGGCTAGACACCTTTTGTGACAAATTTACCCCAAACTAATTTATTTAACAGTTAAAAACCCTAGATTGGTACATTTGTAACAAATATATCCCTCGTTAAATTGGATTAATATCATAAAAATTTAATTGTGACAAACGAGAGTAAAATCCCAAATCGGTATACTTAGTCAAGCATCACGTGTAATTTAACTTAGTAATTTAATAGTAAAATTTAATGAAAACTAACAGAGGGTAAATTCGTCACAAATATATCAGTTTGGGGTAAATTTGTCAAAGGCGTACCCGGTTCGGGGTTTTGGTGGTCAAAAAATTAGTTTGAGGTAAATTTGTTATAAGTGTACCGGTTTGGAGCTTTTTCAGGGCATTAACCTAAAATAAAAATACTGAATGTCAAATAATGATAAAATTGATTATTATAAAAGATCATAGATTTATTTAAATAAGTTGATTATAATATTTTATTAGTCATTAGTTTTATCTATAATTTTTGTTAAAGTTAGAAATATGTTTCCAAATATGGGTACACATTAATTATGAATATGTCTTTCAAATTTTCTATTAATAGATTTATTAATTCAATAAAAAGATTAATTAATATTATTTGTGTAAATTCATTATAAGTTCTTTTTTATTATTTATTTATTTGTGAATTTGAATCAAATTAATTAAAAATAAAAATATTCATTTAATATATAACGTGTCACAACATATCGAAATTCTCTATTTTTGAGAAATAACGTGTCTGCATGTCGTGTCGTGTCGAGTGTTCGTGTCGCATGTTAGTGCTACTTAGGTTCTAGCCGCCCATCCCTATCCACAAATTGAATATTTCTCCGTATCTGAGGTATCCTAATTTAGTTCGGCCAATCTGCTTATTTCCTGGCCAATAAGTCTTCGAATCACCAACTCCAAAATTTTATAGGCGTCGACTTTGACCCGTTGACACAGATGTCATTTTTGTTTTTTTATTTTATTTTCGAAAGATGTGCTATCCTACGCGCCAAGGAATCTTCTCTCCATTTGAACCCTATAAGATGCCAATCTTAAAAAACTAGGGTCACTCGCATGTTCTTATTTGGCTACTGCCCAAGAAGAGCGATTCTCAGTGTGCGTGGGAGCCCGCGACCGTGTTTGGATAGATGGGTGAAGAATTGAAACTATTGGGTGCATGGGCGAACCCATTTAGCCGGCGAGTCGAGATAGCTCTGAAGATCAAGGGGGTCGAATACGAGTACTTGGATGGGGACATAATCCACAACAAGAGCGCTTTGCTTCTAGAGTACAACCCCGTGCACAAGAAGATGCCTGTGCTTGTCCACAATGGCAAGCCCATCGCGGAGTCTCTGATGATTCTTGAGTACATCGACGAGACATGGAAGGACAACCCGATCTTGCCACTAGATCCGTACGAGAGAGCGATGGCCCGATTCTGGGCTAAGTTCTTGGATGAAAAGGTAACCGGCTCATCTTAAAGTTGAGTGCAATACTCTCTGTGAGCTACTCATATAGGTTGTGTTAGCAGTTAAATCTGTAAGCTACTCATCTTAAAAGAGCTTGATGACCATGATTGACATAAAGACAGGAAAATATTAGTTCGACATCTGTAAAAGTCGTGAAACCTCCCGGACAGTCTGGTAGTGTAGTTGCGGCATAAGGTGTGGGGTTGACTTTGATTTGTGGGGGAAGAAGAATTTGAGAGAAGCGAGATCCGAAACTGCGTGAATGATGATAGGCTAAGCTGAACCTTAGGCTCGAGCCCTTTTCGAACATATTTTCGACGAGAAAATTACTTAACCACTGTACCAAACCTTAAAAACTTTCTTTAATCAATGTAAAGTCTTTGGGAGTTTGTAGGCAGGGTCCACTTTTCCTGATTCTTGAAGACCTAAGAAATGTTGTACAAGCACTTTTTTTTCCCTGTATAACCATTAAGGAATGGAAACATTAGTTTTATCATAATGAATGCATTTTTCTTGTGAATACCTTGTGCTACGAGCCTAGACTTATTTATTACTATATAGATCCAGTTTTATCCTTCGACGGAAGGATCCTTGGGTTGTTCAATTAGTTTCAAGATTTTATTGACTTTGAATTGATAATACTCTTTTTGCATTGCTTCTATTCAGTTTTCACTTTATAGAGCTTCTTCCACACTTTGAATCGGATGACTATGTCATTAAATTCATCATTTCCCGAAATGAAAATATGATTTTAGTGGCTTTTGAGACGTATCCAACGATTTGTTCTTTTGGATGTTTAGAAGTGAACTTTCAATCCTTCGGGAGAGAGGCAGATTCAGTAACTTGCTCTTATAATTTTTTTTGGTTCTGTATGAGCTGAAGCATCTGTGTCAGGAATTTGTTCCTCCTTTTTCTACTGCCTCCTGTACTTCTCCGAGCATCTAACTTTATGTGAGTTGATTTCTCTACTTCCTAGGTTCTCTTGTCATACACACGAAAAAGCTTTAGTAGATAGTGAATAACCCGAAAACATTGCTTCATGTGATCTAGGATCAAATTTACCAAAATTTTTATTCGCATTTTTCACAATATAATATTTGCAACCAAAAATACGAAAGTATATAATGTCCGGCCCCTTGTTTTGTAAAGTTGATAGGAGGTTTTCCTAAATCTCTTTTCTAAGCCCCCAAATTGGACTTTGGGCCCAATTTATGTGGGAGCGAATGTCGCTGTTGGGCCGCTATTCTAGACAGCCCAATAACTCCTACATCAACCCATATCACCAAGATCCAGAGCAAATTCACTCGTCACAATCAAATTAATTAGTTCCATTTCACAAGGGATTCAATATCTGATTAAAACAGCATTAATCCAAGAAGAAATCATCCTTTTGTTTTCGGTCTTTGTGACTTAAACTTCATCTAGTGCGTGCCCTCTCTTTGGAAATATTGCTGGAGCTTTGGGGAAGAACAGGAAAATGCATACGAAGAAGCATGCGGGGTCCTGAAGATTCTCGAAGGCGAGCTCGAGGACAAGAAGTTCTTCGGAGGTAACGACCTCGGGTTTGTGGACATCACCGCCAACTCCGTGGGACTCTGGATCGGAGTTGTCCAAGAAGCAGGTGGGTTCAATATCCTAACTCCCGATAAGTTCCCCCGGCTGTGCAAGTGGGCTGAAGAGTTTCGAAGTTGCCCGGTCGTCAAGGAAAATCTCCCTCCGAGAGACAGACTCTATGCCTTGTTCAAGGCCCAATTCGAGAAGATCAGTGGCTCGAAGGATGCCGAATTAGCCTCGCGGCATTAGCTGAGACAGTCTATTTGCATTCGCACGGACCGTTGGTAGGAAAAACTGTTTCCCCAAGCACTGTTATTTGTACAGTTGTTTTGTGTGGTTTTGGTTATGCACCTATATAAATCTTAACGATGCTTCATGTCATGCATTTGGATTAGAACTGGTTGATTTAAGTAGTATAGCAGTTAGTACATCTATATAATCTTAGTCCTCGGATGATATTGGCTGTGGAGTTACCTTTTAATGAACAAAATTCTGAGCATGCTCACATATTGTCATTGTTGTCTTTGAATGTCTTGTTTGCTCATAGAGGTTTTCAATTTAATGATGATCAACTACAATAAAGAGGTTTGTTCGTTTCCTTCATCGACTGAAGTTTGCAAAAAGAAGTGCTCAACTTCAAGCCCATAGCATAACTATCTGGACTCGGTTTCAACTAATATAACTGATCTCATTGAGTTATGAGATAAACTATGTAGCATGACAGTCCGAGAAAACTGTAATTGAACATTCATAACTTGGTTTAAAAAATAACAAGTTTGAAATATAAAGAAAAGGCAAGAGAACCAATGATGGCACGAGAGAACATTATGATCCAACAATAACATATCTGTAAACAGCTTTCTGGCCAAAATTCGAGCAAATCATTTGCGTCCTTAAATTAGCAATTGGATCCAAGAATGAAGCAAATCTTTTCCATCCTTGAATCAGCAAATCACGTCCAAATCTAGTTCAGCTTCCCTCAATCTAATACGCCCCATCAAGGTGTTTGTGAATAAATCAGCAATTTGATTTCGGGAGAAACATAAGCTGTTACAATTGGGCCATTTTCAAGTTTTCCACGAACTTATGCTGATCTATCTCAATGTGTTTGGTACACTCATGAATTCAAACAAATCTATAGACCCGCTTGATTGGCATAGTGCAATTGAATGGGTTGTACGCCATAACTATCAAAATCGGTTAGGAGACACTTCAGCCATTGACGATGTTGTCAGCATAAACGAAAAAATGTAGATTGAACTGCTAAAGCAATGTTTTGCAAATAAAGTATAATTGGTTTTAAACGTAAATTTTATCAGGGTTTGACGAAGAATTTGATCAAAACAAGATTATGCTAAGATTAAAGCTCTATTCGTTTTACGGAAAATGTGGCGTTTTTAGAAAATATTTTCCAAAAAGCCATTTTTCAGGAACATAAAAATATTTTCCGGCGATTCAACTGAAACTTGAAAATGAACTAAAATATATTTTCAACTATTAAGTATAGAAAATTCAATTTGATTTTCCTTCGTGCACTCCTTTTAACAATTTTTTAAAAGTCAAAATTTTAATTAATTTTATTTTTTCCTCCTTCTCATTCTTCAGTTGGTCACAAGCCACAATGACGTTGACGACCAGCCAAAGGAAAATTTGAGCTCGCCCAAGACCGTTGAGCCTTAAGCTCGCAGCCTTGGGCTTTGCTATATTAGCAAAGCTAGAGCCTTGTGCTCGTCGATCTAGTGAGTGGCCAGTTTGAGTTCACTTATTGCTAATCGCTAGTCATCATTGTAGTCGGTGATCGGCCAAGAAAGAAGAATAAAAGAAAAGGAGAAAAAGAAAAATAATTAAAATTTTAATTTTTTTAATAAAGAAAGAAAAAGAAAGAGATGGGGACTCACATGAATATGAGATAACAGAGAGTGAATAACAAAAATGTTTTCCCTTACTTTTTTTTAATAGGTCAAAGTTTTCCCCTATTTGAAAAAAGAAAAATATTTTTTCTGACCAATTCATTTTTTGTGAAACAAACACTAGAAAATCTAAAAAACATTTGCTTGAAAGTTATTTTTTTGAAGTAAATGAAGTCTACAATCTAAAGGGGCCCATGCTATGCAAGTGCTTTTCAACGATGCCCAAGTCAGTCTGAAAGTTTTTTTTTTTTTTTTTTGATAAAAAAGTCACTTAAATCGGACAACCCTTCTTATCACCTCAAACTGTGTCCCCATTCTAAAAATTTCATAAAGTTTGACGCAAGATTGATCAAGAATTGACTAAACGTTAACCGGCAAGACACAATGCCCAAATCCACATCCAAACAAATTCTTTCACACTCGTATTGTCACTTGTATGCGGCAGTAAAATTTCCTACCCTTCAGAACCGATCGCCTATTTTTCACAATGTCGGGAAGCTTACAATTTCTCAATTTCAATTACAGATCCGAAATCAATCAATTGCAAGCATCCCAATGCAACAAAATCGGATCAAATGGATATTGGACAAGGGACTAATTGTTCAGTCAATTTTGGTCAAAATTTTCGATACCCAAGTGAAAGGTCCTAGAGTTTTTGATTTGACTAAAACTTTCTAGGCCTCTAAGTTATGATAAATAATGATTTTTTAAAATGATAAGTCACCAAAATGACATACAGTTCATAAACCTATGCCTTAAGCCTCGGTGTGAATTGAAATATTGAATTTGCGATTTTGTGATTTTACCTAACGATAGCAGTCTTTTTGAAAAGCTCTTTGTGGTGGATGGCAGATTGGTCTCTCCAGAGCATGTCGAAAACACTAGAGATCAATCTGGTCTTCACGAGGTTGCGCAACCTCAAGCGTAATCCAGATCTGGTTGCTGCGAGGTCACGCAACCTTCGACGACCAAATTTGGGTTGCGCCGATCGTCGTGACCTCCGATGGACCCAGATCTGGGTGGCGCCGATCGCCGCGACCTCCATTGGACCCAGATTTGGGTTGGGCGACCTCCATGAAGGGCCATCGGGGTTCGCCCAACCCTAGGCGACCCTCGCTGGAGGTCGCTTGACCCTAGGCGGCCCTTGTTGGTCGTCTCCGGGGGCTGCCTGAGGCCGGCGGCGGCGGCCTGCCTCGTTGGCAATCGCTTGCCTCGCCGGTGAACTCTTTTATTTTTTTTTGATAATTTTTTTCTTTTTTTCATTAATCACCAAAGTCCTTTTAATTTAATAAAAGTCTTTTACAAATGTAAATTTTACCAAACGTTATTTGCATTTCGAAAACTCTATTCACTCAAAGGTATTTGCATTTTTTAAACGTTTTCCCCAAAAATCCAAACAAACGCACCTATAGTCCATTTGAAAAGACTAAACTCAACATGTCCTATCAAGTTGTGTTCAACAAAAAGATAATGTGGGATCTAAAAGATGGCTGGGGAAAAATTAAAAAAATTTAAAAAAGATAAGTTTTTTTTTTAGCAACAAAAAAAATAAATTAATTTGAAAAAAGATAAGTTAAGGAGTGCGTTTTGTTTCATAAAAATAAATAAATTTGAAAATATGTTTTTTAAAATGATTATTTATATTACTTATAAAAATGAATTAATAAAAAAATATTTCAATAATTAAATAGAAATTATTATTAATAGTATTATTTTTAGAAAAGTATTTTTTAAATTATTAATTTTTGAAAAGTAAATGAAACTTTAAAAATGAAAATGGGAACAAAAAAATCTTGAACACTGACAAAGGTCACGTCACCCGATCCAATCTTGGTGACGATAAGTACTGGTTAGTGAAGTAGGAGATCCATCTTGGGTACCGAAAGGCTGATGCAGATCAACTAATTAACAAAGGATATCAGAAAACAACAATCTGGGATCTTCACTCCATCTCCCAAGTCTGGTGAAGGGAATCTTGATTATCAAGTTGAGCCCCGTCGTGCGATGTAGGGTCTTCATTTAGGTTCTTAATTGCTGAAAATAGTTAAAGTGGAACCAAATATTTATATGTGGATTTTAAAGTTTGGAAATTAAAAACATGTTATGTGGGCCATCATTTAGGTCTTATTTCAAAGATTCTGGGTGTTTCACGTCCACTTAAAAGTACGTGAGAGTCGCAAGATTTGAAAGTACAATTTGCCAAATGACTCAACTTGTACTTGTTTCACCAAATATTAACATTATGGAAAAGTAATTCAAGAAAAAGATGTGACTTTCCTTGTGTTTGTTGAAGTTGCCCTCTCACACGTCAGGAGTCTACTCTCTAGCTTTAGCTTTCAATCCAGGCCACCGTTTTCATGAAGACCCTTTGTCCTCTTCAAATTAAATCCAAGCACTTATAGAGAATGATCATATATTCATAACATTATATGAGTTTTCTACTAACGTAACTCAGTCAACATCATGTGAGTTCTCTAAACCAAGTGAATCAGATAAAAAACAAATTGAGATGACTTGTCTAATGATAAGTGATGAGATTAAAAGATACCTAATGCGAGTAGTCTCAAATGTTGGCTATGAGAGTATCGTCACCAAAATTCTTCTCTAGGGGAACAACCAATAACACAAATTTCCTGCACGACTTGACTTCAGCACTTTTAGGGAAAAGGAACTCCGATATTTACTATAATGCATTCTCCAAAATTACAGGTCAACTATGAGGCTATGTTAGTGATATAAATATTTTATATATCACGTGCCATGATAAATAAATTAAGATATTGATGTAAGCTTTTTCATGATGAAGGACATTGAGATCTAGATAATACTTTCTGTCAAGTCGATTCTCCCCAAAGTATAAATCCAACGCTCAATAAGTTCATTGGGAGCCAAGGTTCACTCTTAAGTAATCATGCTCATCAATATTGTTCTCAATATTCCAAGCACTGTCCTTAGTTAAAACAGTATCTTGACTAGTTGAATATTAAAGTGATTCTCTCTTAGCATAGTGGTCAAATACTCATTAAGAAGCACATAGAGCCTTTCTCCAACTGTTAGTATAAATTTCACATGATCATCTATGTCCATCTTTAGATGGCAAAAATCTAACAAGTATGACTTATAGCGATGATCTAATATAGCAACAAAAGATAAAATAACACCGTAACACTTCTAGTGTTTTTCGAACTTCTTTGGCATTGCCATCGCCATAAAACTAATAGCTTCATCCTTATTATTTTCGTTGCGGGATATCTAACATTAGAAAAAAGAGTAAAAATATCATATAAAGAGAGTCCAGCTCATGCAATTGACACGTGAGAAAGTTATAATCAAGTAAGTTCAAATGAGAAAACACATGTTGAAACACAAGTGCACCTCACAATTAGATATGGAGAGTTTTATTTAGTAGCAACATCTTAAGGTACTAATCTACCGATCTTAAAAAAATGATTGTGATATGTTGGATATCAAATTTCCCTTCTCTTTTTCATAAAATTTTACTACATTACTTCTTGCCCTATTCCTTGATTTGTGTTTCATGTTGGAGTTGAGCTAACTAAGCAACTCTCTAATAGATTAGTGCTTCAAAAAAGAATAAATGTAATAATTTTTTTTATCATTGCTCTTGCTAGCATGTGTCTAAAACACAATTCGGTGGAATCGCATCATAGAAAATTGTCAACATTGGCCTCTAAATTGGGATAAGTACATAAATAACTCAACAAGTTTTTTATCACACGGTTGGCCATGTAATTTAGTTCACATTACTTACACTTAGACCTTTTCCATGCCATCATCATCTGTGAGTTTTTAAAATTCAGATCATACAATCACAGTGCTTCTTTTCAATCGTTTATCAAATGGAGTTATTTTCCTCATCCTCATAGACTAAATATGCAACTCTTCATCTCTTGGATTGGTAATTCAATATTTTTCTTGATTCTCATTAAATCTTGACATGTAAACTAATTAATTAGAGAAAAGTTGAATTAGAACAAGTTGTATACTATGAGATATAAGATGACATGTTGTATTGCTGTCAAACGCTAAATTAAACACTTGGTGGTGCTGATTCACATCCCTACCCGATTAGTCATAAACATCAAGATCTGTGAATAACGACATAACATATAGTTTCAACAGCACTGGAAATCAGAGAGTTCGGATTCCTACAAAGTAGCAAACGGCATTCACAAACATCTTAATATCCCCACCTAATAACGAATGGAAGCCGCAACGCTGGGAATTGAAAGAGTACAGTTTTATACTGAGAATCAAGGACGCGCCTTTAATGGTCCCGAGCTTGGTGGAGAACGAAGGGAATGCCTTTGGATAAAGATATGGCGCGACCCCATACAACTCGAAGAGTGAATGAAGAAAGTCGTGCCCGTGTGCGCAGGAGCGATTGCTTACTTTCTTTGTATTTTTCTTTTGGTCGAAAAAATGTGTTCATTCGTTCATAGAAACGAACCGTACCAAATTAGACAGGAGAGTTTCTGAACATAATATATTTCAAAAAGGTAAGGGGTGTAAAGATAACCAATTAGTGGGAAGAGTTTTGTTTCGATGGGCTTTAAACCCAATCAAAGAGATAGTAAACAACTTTTGCCATATCTGAATGGGCAAACAAGGTCCTGCAGTCTTCAATAATGCCGCTGACTGGATATTATATAGGGCAGATCTACTTTCACGTGCAGATTGGAAGCTTCTAGCAGGTACATTACAGGCTATCTCGCGTGTGTTTCTTTCATTTTTTTTTTTTGCAGAAATTGAATGCCTTCCTTCGCAGCTGGGGCGTTGGCAACTCGCATCGAAAGAGCTCAAACTTCACTTGTGAAGCCATCCACTAGCTTGACGTTCGAATCACGAACGACACCAGCAATTGACGCCGCTGAGGCTTCGTCGGTCCATGAGCAACCAGTGTCGAGTTTGAGGGAACCTCTTGCCTATGGAACCCACTACTCCGGTTTGGTTTCTGCACCAATCCTGCCTGGCTTCGAATTCGTGTTCCATCTAACAAAACTCTTAGTTTGATTGAGTGTGGCGTCAACGCTTGATGGGCGAGCCTAGAAAATGTGAGCATTTCATGATTTCCAAATCATCCAGTGTTGCAGCTACCATCTGATGCAAGCCTAGGGGAGGCTTTCTCAAACAATAGGATCAATGTGGGCTGCATCACCATCTCATTTGACGGCGAAATTAAGTTTGAATTGAAACACCCCAACGCCCATTTCTCCATCCCGATTACGTTGAGTGGGCAAATGATGTTTATTCGTGGGTGTGACCACACCTATTTCGTCTAGCTGTAGAGGAGGAGAGTATGCTCAATGGTTTTTGGAGCTTGTGAACACGAAGGACAGATTGGGTCAGATAAGATCTGCTTCCTGTATAGATTTTCTCGTGTTGGGATTGCGCTCTAACTAATGCTCCATAGGAAGAATCTTAGTTTGAGGGGGACTCTAAGGTTCCAGATTTTAGTCAATAGGTTTTTGGGTGGCTAGTAGGATATTGTTGCTTGGTTTGAGCTAATAAACGCACCTATGGACCTCTGTTGTACCCACTCTTTACAGAATAAGATCCTGATTTGTTCTTTGCCCATACTAGTTTATCCGTACTCGGGTTCTAGCTAAGTGGAATGGACAGGATTTCTTCTTTCATGATACGGTCGTTGAAACTAGTATAAAACTCCGGTTCCTTCCATACCTTAGCCCCCTGATCAATCAATCTACTTTCTTTGTATTTCCAAAATGGGTTTTCTAGAAACCCATTAAGATTTCGATCTAGTTGAACATTAATTTTTTAAACCCACTCTCACTTGACTCTTTAAATGTTTGAACAACCCATGTTGACACCTAAATTTCACCTAAATTAATTAATTTAAAATAACATTAAAGGTTAGGAACTAGTCACAAAAAAAAAAAGGCAAAAAAATTATTATTACTAAAAAAATGGTCGGGTCGGGCCGGATCCGGCCTTGGCCCGACCCGACACTTTCCTTTTCTCTTCCCCTTGCGCTGGGCCCGGCCCAGCCCCTTTTCTCCTTCAGCCCAGCCCGCGAACGAGCTGGTCGTCTCCCTCGGCTGGTCTTCGCGCAGACTTGCAGAGGAGCAGCAGAGCAGCAACAGGTGGAGCAGGGGGATTGGTGGCAGGGGAGCGGCATGATCCACAGGTCAGGGGTGCAGTTCGGTCGGCAAGTTGGCAGCTACAGAGGCCATGTGTGCTTGCTGGCCGAGCATAAAACCGGAGGAGAGGACAGAGAACGAGGGGAATCGGCACCAAAAAAAACACCAAGCCGAGAGCGAGCGAGAGAAGGAGAGGGGAGAGAAGAGAGCGCATAGAGAGAGAAGGAGAGGAGGAGGAGTCCCCCTTGAGCCGTCGACCGCTGCCGGAGCCGCCGATCGCCTTCAACCCCGCTGGAAATCAGGTAGGCACTTCACCAAACACCTGGCGTGCATAGTGGCGTATCAAGTCGGCCGGAGCTCCTCCGACCGATTCGAGCGAGCTCCGGCCCCTCTGTCGGTTCCTGTTATGTTCCTTGAACTCCGGTAGGTTTCCTTAGGTCGACGGATCCGCGCTCGGGCCTCGGCCGAGCTGAAATCTCTTAGTCCCATTAGTGCACATTACCCATTTATCGAGATGCCCCGCCAAAAACGAGCTTCGCCTTCCCTGACTTCAACCCGATCCTTCGACCGGAGCACCCTCGTCTAGCCGGAGATCGCCGGCGTCGTTTGCTGTCGCCGTCTACCCTGTCGAGACCGGGCGGATCGTGGCGCAGGAGCCGCGGGCCGACGGAGTGCCGTCCTCGACCGACACCCCGCCACCGCCGCCGAGGCTCTCGACCTCAGGGGTCGAGCCGCCCTTCCTCCGCCTAGCCGAAGCGGAGCGGCCGTGCCTTGATCGGAAACCCCCCGGGGCCGCCCGCAGCCGTGTTTTCCCCGGTTGCGACCGAGTATTCGCGAACTGGGGGACGCGGGCTGAGCTGGGCTAGATTGCGAATCCGACCCGCTCAGCCCCTCTTGCTGGAGATGGGGCCTACCGCAGAGGGCCCTTTTCGCAAAGGGGTTGGGCCCGACCATTGTTTGGTCGGGCCTTCCTCTTTTCGGGCGGGCCAACCGGCCCGCCCCCAACCAGACCGAAGACCGGACCCGAACCTCGCCGATCGGGCCGAACAAAGTTGGGTTGGACTGGACCAGATCCGGTCCGGCCCGAAAAAAATATTATTATATTATTATATTATTTTTTAAAATTAATTTAATTTTTTAAAATTTCGAAAATAAAAAAATGGTAGGCTTTGGTTAGAAATTACTATGTATTGCCTGTTTAGTGTAATTAGGCATTTATTTAGTCGTAAATTGATTATATTGTATGTTTAGTTTGCATATTTAATTATGTAGAATTGCACGTGTTTAATTTTACTGTAATGAGGATTTTGGTAGTTATGATTATTATTTTAATTATTGAGCACCTCAATGATCACCTCATATGTTAGTGGATATGTATGAAATCAATCCGAACTGCTTGCCAAAAATCATTTTGCTAAAATGAACAAGGTAAGGTACCGAAATGGCACTTGTAATCAAGTTCCCGACCCTAGATTTTCTGGTTGCATAGGAAGTGAGGTGTACTCTAATATCTCATTTGGTTTCTAGCCGACCCCAATAGGCTAGTGACGACTCATTTTGTGCAAAATTTCTTAAGAATATCCCAACGTTACATGAGATATGGGATATGGGCTTGGGAGAGCCCACGCCTAATCATGGGTCTTAGATCCGTCCTTTAGATAATACCCCTAAACCTATTCCCTCCTTCCGAGGGTAGGTCGCGACAACCCATATACAACATGATCCTAAAATATGAGTCAAAAATGTTATCCATGATCTATTTTGAAACCTCTAAGTCACAGTGCTAAATTATAGGTTCGCGTGGAAACTTTTGGGACCAAAGACTAAGTCGCGTGTGTCCTTGATCAGTAAAGGTATCTCGGGTACGTTAGAAACGCTTAGAAAGGGGTAGTCTATATCAGGTCCCTGAGATGGGAGGTCCATCGAGGTGGGAACACATCCATGGCTGCCATTACCAGAGCATGGACTAAAGAGGGATTCTTGGAGGAGACCTTGTATCGTGGAATCTGATGCAGCACCGTTTGCTAGTCAAACGAACCAACTGGACCAGCTGAGTCTTGGTCGAGTCATTTTTTAATAGCAGTACTCACAATTGGTGCGGTGTCTTTTCAACCAATTTGCTTATTTTATGGCCAGTGCGTACTCGAGCCACCAACTCCACAATTTTGTAGCATTTTCTTTCACCGGCGTGCGCTGTCTCACTAAGGATTCTTCTCTAAAATTGAACCCTTTAAGAAGCCAAAGAAAATCAAGTGACTCTCGCAAGTTCTTACTTAGGTAAAGCACAAGAAGAGTGTTCTCAGTGTGTGTGAGTGATTGGATAGATGGGGGAAGAATTGAAGCTATTGGGTATGTGGGGAAGCCTGTATAGCCGGCGAGTTGAGATGGCTTTGCAGATCAAAAGGGTCAAATACGAGTACTTAGAGCAGGAGATATTCCACAATAAGAGTGCTTTGCTTCTCAAGTACAACCCAGTGCACAAGAAGGTACCCGTGCTTGTCCACAATGGCAAACCCATTGCGGAGTCTCAGATGATTCTCGAGTACATTGACGAGACATGGAAGGACAACCCAATTTTGCCACAAGATCCATACGAGAGAGCGATGGCTCGTTTCTGGGCTAAGTTCGTGGATGAAAAGGTAATCATCTAGCCTTATATTTGAGCTTGATGCTCTCCGTAACCTACTCATTTAGGTCGTGTTAACACTTATTATGCAAAAGTTGAAGTGGACACTAGAGGTTTACTGAGCCAAGAGTTGGAAGAAGAAATTAGTTCATCATATGTGAAAATAGTGAAATCGGCTAGGCATGATGATGGTAAGGTAGTTCTGGCATAAACTGTGGGGTTGACTTTGATTTGTGTGGAAGACCTTGAAAAGTTTTGAGATTCGATACTGTGAATTATGACAGGCTAAAGCTAAATCTTAGGCTCGGTATATTTGGGTTTTGAAAGATTAAGGGTGCACATGATAACTCTATTTTTGTTCAAGAACTATTTTTCTATTCCAAACATTTTTTAAGTAAATCCATTTGGTAAATTTTTATTTATTTATTTTTGGAATAGATTTCTACTTCAGAAATAAGTTTGGAACATAAATCAAAAGTAATTTTTTTTTTTTGCTTTTCTATTTCTAGAACAAAAATGAGAAATAAAAAACTATTCTCATTATTTGTCCTCGCTATTAATCAATTGCTCATCCGTTGTTGCCGGTTGCCATTCGCCATTTGTTGCCAACGCTGTGGAAAGGGAGAAATTTTATGTCGTTATTTAATGAATTTCTATTCTAGGAATATAAATTTTGAGTCGTTACCAAATATGTATTTTTACTTAGAAACTCATTTAAGAATAAAAATAGAAAAATCTATTTCTCTTTTAGAAATCAATTTCTAATTAAAATAGTTATCATTTGTGTCCTAAGCATTCACAATTCAACAAGTATTGACAATTAAGCCATTCACATGTCTGAGGAACACTGAGCCCACACTAAAGCTTGCAGTAGAGCACATGGGCATCTTGCAGTAGAGCACATGGGCATCCTGTAATTTCAAATTGTAATATTGCAACTGATATTTGTTAACACATCACGCGTGCACTAAATGAATCTATAATTCTTTTTCATGTTTGAATTAGTGATTGTCTTAAAATGTCCTCGTATATCTAGTCTTGATATACAAAATTATATGAGTTTTCCTAACATCATGAATATACTTCCCAAAATGAATAATCATCCCAGAAATCGTATAATATTAAAAAGGTAACAAAGTCATAATCCTTCTAATCAATGCAATAGTCCTCATCTTATTGAGGAGGGATGTAACGCCATGTCCTCCGAGCAATGGCTTCCGTGACTTCTTTGACATGACAATCTCAGAAGGGCTGTATTGCATTATCGCATGATTTGAGAATATATTTCACAAGAGTAAAAGCCGGGGATTTGTTACATTCTAAGTACAAAGATATTTAAGACTTGAATTTCCAATGTAGTCTTCCTCTCAATAATGACAATTCTAGACTTCGATCACCATGAAAGTCTAAATTTTTGAGTTACAATAGGTGACCACAATTTCTCTCGCCAGATTCATTCATGATCACAAGTAATCTGATCAAGAAACTTTTGTTCTTTCCGTTATGAACAGTGTGTGCCAGCTCTCTGGAAGTCCTGCATGAGCGTAGGGCCCGAGAGGGAAAAGGCACAGGAGGAAGCATGTGAACTCTTGAGCACTCTTGAAGGTGAGCTCAAGGGCAAGAAGTTCTTTGGAGGCGAGAACATCGGGTTCGTCGACGTCGTGGGCGACGTCCTCGCGTACTGGGTTGGAGTCCTCCAAGAAGCGGTCGGGGTCGACGTCTTGACCGAAGACAAGTTCCCCGTGCTGTGCAGGTGGGCCGAAGACTTTCGGAATTGCCCGGTCGTGAGGGAGAATCTGCCTCCAAGGGACAAGCTCTTGGCCTTCTTCAAGACTCAATCCGAGATGTTAAATAGCCTTCAGAAAAAATGAAGTCCACGAGTTTTGGGTCATCCTTGGGTCGAAGTGTGATTGGGTTCTTGTTGTTCGAGTCAGGGCTTTTTAATAGTAAAAAAGCTTATGCCAGTATAGTGTTCCAGGAGTCTTGCATCTTGATAGTGATGGCCCGTGATAATCATGGTTTGCTGTAATTTCGGTGTTTTTCGTGCCATATATGTCCTATTTACTGAATAAATAAAGTTCAAAATGCCTCTTTTCCTTCACGGGCATGGTGAGCGGATCAACCGGTCTGAGGACCTCTTACCAAAAACTCAACAATGTGCATCGGATTTGGTATTCGCAGTTTAAGGCCCATTTTCCTAAGTTAAATCCATTTTGGGAGTTCACGTGAAGCTAATGGTAATTGTCGTACTCTAGGGGAACCGTTAAACGTGGGAAACCTATCCCTATGGGATGCCACCACCCTACCATATAAACAAATTGGCCCAATTTTCTTAAAAAGTGAGTTGAATATTACAAAAAAACTCAAATTGGTACATTTAAGATAAATTTAATTCAAATTAATTTTTTGATCACAAAAAATTATAAACTAGTACATATTTGATAAATTTACATCAAATTGGTACAATTGTAACGAATTTACTCTCTATTAATTTTCATTAAATTTTACTAGTAAATTCTTGTGTTGGATGACACGTGACATGATTGGTGATATACAGGTTTGAGATTTTACTCTCCGTTTATCACAATTGTGTCAATTTTATAGTTTTTGTGGTATTAATCTAATCCAATAGAATGTATATTTGTCACAAATAAACTAATTTGAGATTTTTTACAGTCAAAAAATTAGTTTGAAGGTAAATTTGTTACAAGTATATCGATTTAAAGTTTTTGTAGTCATTTGGGGTAAATTTGTCATATGTATACGAGTTTAAGGTTTTTGATGGTCAAAAAATTAATTTTGGACAAATTTGTTATAAGTTTACCAGTTTGGGAATTTTTGTGATATTAACACTACAAAATATCAAGTTTAGCTCATATCTCAATTTGGGGAAGCACTTTCTTTTTTATTTCTCATAAAGAAACACCAACTTTAAATTGGATCCGAATACTAATCCTAACTTTTTTTTGTCTAATAAAAAAGCACTAAGTTTTTGTCGAATTCCAATGTTGGTCCAAACCTTTACTTAAAAAAAAAAAAACAAGCCTTAGCTTTTAGTCAATATCCAAATCTCGCTCCCAACAAATTTCTATCTAATGGCGTCGTTATAAATTTGACATCTTTATAAAAAAAAAAAAAACTTAACTTGGTCAAAGTTGGATATATATTGAAAATTTGTACTTTTTTATGGGACATAAAATTTCAGGTCATAATTGGACCTCCAATTAAAGTTGATAATTTTATGAAGAAAAAAAAGATGACTAGAATTAGGACATGCCCTAAGCTGATGCTTTTTTATAAGACAAACTTAAAGTTCAATCCCAAATTGAGACTTGACCTAAAGTGGGTGTGTTTTAAGAGAAACAGACCTAAATAGATTATACACAATACTTTCACAATACCTTATTGGATGATGAGTTTAGCATCAGCAACTTCTAACAAAGGTTTTGGAATCAAAGAACGGGAAAATTCCAAATAAAAATTCGAAATTAAGTCATTTTCTTAAAAAATTGCATAATGTGTACAATGTTGCAAATGAGGGCCTGAAGCGTTCGAATCAATCTCAAGTAAGGGCCTAAGGTCACCGGCCAATGGGCATATGACTTTTCCGATGATTAGAACGAGGGCATTTTTGTCCAAAGAAATTTAAATAAAAAAGAAAAGCCAAAGTTCATAAAATTGAAAATCCGATCGTTGGTAGATCGTAATGGAGTGCTGCTTGTGCGACCCGCAGCTGCGACGTGCGATTTGGAAATTGGGTGAGGGATTTTGAACTAAACTAAAAGAAAAACCTACTCCTACTAATCGGGATTCTGTTTTCTCTCCCCCACCCGATTCCTTCCACTGCCCCGGAAATCAATCATCGCCCACCTTTTAACTCACACAACCATTCTCCAAAAGAAACAAACCATCGCACCCATTTCGTGCATTGATACTGCATTTCCATTCCCATTCTTGTTTCCTCCCTTTGCGTTGAATCGATTTCGATTATGGGTCTCCGATTCCTCTTCCGAAGAAAGAAACCCATTTCACCGTCGGCGACGGGAGGCTCCACATTGGTGACCCCGCCGGGGTCGTGGTCCTCGTCGGTGGGTTCACGGTCCCAGATCGAGTAGCTGGGGCAGGTGTTCGAGAAGTTGGACGCCAACGGAGATGGCAAGAACTCTGCATCGGAGCTGGCTCCATCATGAGCTTCCTCGGCCACCCAAAGACAGAGGAGGAAAAAGACCAAGATGATCCACGAGGTCGGCTCAAAGAATGTGGCGGGTGTAATGATTTAATTTTTCTTTTTATTCAAAAATTTTTTGGACAAAAATGCTCTTGTTTTGATTGCCGGAAAAGTCACATGCTTGCCACTCGGCAAGTATTTGACCAGCCAACGAGTTTAGGCACTCAATTAAGATTGAATTAGACACTTCAATCCTTATTTGAAGTAGTGTCCACTCTGAACCATTTTTTGAGAAAATGACTCTAGTTCAAGTCTTTATTTGAAATAATTCAAAAAAATTACCAACAAAATCCAAAAACGAATTATCACCGAGAATTTTCATCCAAGACAAGTTCTAATTTTTTTGTAATATGTTTCAATATCATTATCGCTTATTAGTGTTAATGGAATTTGTTGAATTAGAGGCCAATATGTAAATGGATTGTGGATTTCGTACAAGTAACCATCATTAAAACAACGAAAATAGAAGATGGTTAATAATCTTTTTTACATGTACTAGTTACTTCACTCACTTTATGCAATTGTCCTCATGCACGTTTGACCCTCTCCAACGGCGATTAGGGTAACCTAATCACAAAACTTCCTACAAAAAGACAGAAATCGAGAAACACGGTATTCGATTTTTAGTAGGAACATGTGGGGAGAACTTTGTTGCTTTTATCAGAGGCATGGTGGATATGACATACCCTTCATCCTCTACATTTTCACGTGATCTTGATTGGAAGCTTGAGAACGAATATGACGAGTCACCGTTTTCTCTCTCAATCTCATCCTTCGATCAAGCGCAAATCTTTTCCTTCGAACAAGTCCAGATCATTTTCTTCAAGAAGCGCAGTAGATAAGTCTCTGTTCTCTCTGTCAATCTCTTCCTCCGAGCCCTAATTTCCTAATTGAAAACAAATTGAGCCCTAATTGCCCTATCTTTCTAAAATTTCTGACTATCGAAACAGGTCATTTTGGTGCCTTAATGTGACATGGATGTAATGCACAGGTGGAATGATATGTTGGACCTTCAATGGCATCATTGGACTAAAGATTAACAAGGATCGGATTCGGATACCAACTCAGAATTTGTGATTTTTTATAAGATGAGAAAAGGTTTGGATTAAAATTTAGACCTGACCTAAAGCCAGTACTTTGTAAGGGAATTGGGTCTAATTCAGGTGTAACAAACTCATATATATGAAATTAAAAGTTACGAGACAAATTTGTGGCCGGTCCAGCTGTGGGGTTAGAATCTTTTTCAAGGCCTAACTCTGCTTTTACGGAAGACAGACATGAAGGAACTTCCACTCCAGGGCGGGTTCCTCCGCCTGTTTCTTTCCTTGAGCAGTTTAAAGACCTGCTTAGGTCTGAGTCATTACTTATCTTATTTTATAATTTTTCTGTTTACAAGTAACATAGTGGGACAAAGTTCACATGGGATTTGACTAAAAAATAAAAGGTTCGCATAGGATGAGAAAAACGCTGAAATTAGAGATTGTACAGCTCAACAAGCCAAAAGGGAAAGCTAGAAGGCTTCGACTTTAGTAAAATTAAGTTTATATAACATATTGCTTGACCACATCCATCCGATTTGGACCTCGACACTATGCCTTGTTACAATAGAGTCCCACGTTGAATGGGCGTGCGCAAAATAAGTGATATATAGCTTAGCAACAACAACAACAAAAAAGAAGAAATTCTCTGAAGTTTCTCGTTTAATGTGTTGGGTTCCACTTCCAAATTCGCTGCTCATCTTGTAAATTGAGTGGAAAAAGAAGGAAAGTACGATGGTTGGAAAAATCTAGAGTAAAGCATTCTCCCTTTAGTGGTGGAAAATGGAGTTAAGGGTGAACATAGGTGAACGAGTGTTACAACAACTAAAGTAACCCCTCTAAAAATGCGCTTACTCATTGACATCGTGGACGAAACTTGCATTTATAATTTTGATTGTTATCATAAGCATGCCTAATTTATGAAATCATGACTATTATACAATCACAAAGGACAATATATTTTTGAAAATTTATCTCTACTCTATTGTTATTTTGTGGGTCCAAACCAGATAAAGGAATTGGTGGGGTCATGCGTGCAACCATTTTGGCTAAAACATGCCTTTTCTAGTACCAAAACTACTCCCTCCCTCTCCTTCTCTATTTATTTATCATCTCATCATGTTTTGTCCAAGGGTGGTGAGGGGTGCATGTGATCCTTTATTGATGATGTTTTGAGGAAAATCTGAATTTGATTTTTTAAGTACAAGGGCGAGGTGCTTGGTTCATTCAAGTCTTGGAAGGAAATGATCAAAAGACACATGGGAAGGAGAATCATGTGCTTGAGAATTGATAGAAGGTTGGAATTATGTCATGACAAGCTTGACCAATTTTGCACAAAAGTAGGCATAGCGAAACATCGCACTGTTGCTGACACATTGCATTATTACCAACGCACCATAGTTGAATAGAGTTGCTAAACTGATGAATGAGATTATATTAGAGTGAGGTCATTCTTTGCTCTCCAATGCTAAATTAGGTTAAGATTTCTAAGCCAAAGCAATGAAAACCACTTATTGGTTAGTGAACAAATCACCATCGCCAGCATTTGGAAAACTCCTAAGGAAATGCGGTTGGTTAAGCCTACTAATTACATTGATTGAGAGTATTCAATTGCCTTGCTTATTCTCGTGTGACTAATGGTGCACTAGAGTCAAAGGTAAGTAAGTGGATATTCCTAAGCTATACACATGGGGTGATAGGATACAAGCTGTGGTCCTTATCTTTTACAAATCTGCTATGTTCCATAAGAGGAGCGGGGGATTAATTGCAGAGATCCAAATACTGTTTAGAACTAGGAGGAGCTTTAGGGAGAGCCTAGAGATGTTCAAAGCATAGTAGGTATGATAGCGTGTGCGAAATCACTTGGTTCTATTTTAGTTGACAATTGTGTGCGAAATCACTTGGTTCTATTTTAGTTGACAATTGTTTTGGGGTTACAGTTGATGCAACTACAAGATGGTCAATGGAGATTGGTGAGATATAGAGCAGCATTTGTATGCAGATATTGAAGTAGATAATTTGGGTTCAGTAGAGCCAACTTCGAATATGCAAATGCAAAGAGTAAAGAGTGTCGAAATATTGTGAGTGACTTGGAGGAGTTACGTCAGACAAGCGTCTAGATGCTTCAACATGCAGTTGATAGATTATGTATGCACCCAACTTGCCACATATCATAAATTGTCTAAACTGTTGCCGTTTACTTGGATGGAGGTGGAGCACTTGCTCCATGCTTCACATGCTAGTACTGTTCGTTATTTGAATTATGTCATGGTAGTATTAGGCTTGATCCATCGCACACAATCACGAGAATATATATGGTTAATCCAAATGTGCATTATGATGTTGTGAAATGGATTAGGGGCAACAAACATTAGTACATATTTCGAAGGATGTAGTTCAAATAGTGTGACCATATTTGGGTTTGCAAGCCTGGGTCACACAAAAAACTTAAAGGATGGCAAAAAGTTGAGCGGCTATGTCTTTCCTTCTATCAATTGTGCTGTGAGTTGGAAGGCATCGTTAAGAGACACAATGGAGGCCAAAAACACTGTGACATTGAAATGAGTCAAAGATGCGATGTGGTCTAATGACTTAATTAGTGACACCGATGTGGTATATCAGGTTATGCGGTATATTAGGTTGATGTGGTGTTCAATGTAATCTAGAGATATTGTTGGACAACAAAGTTCATTGGTGAGCGATATCATGAAGAAGCTTGTAGCGGAGAATCTTGTAGACATGTGGATCAAGCTCATTCCTCGAGACAAGACCAAGCTTAGCTTGGGCTTGATAGATGTCTATGATAATTGAGTGCCCGTCAAGGCATTGAGAGAGTTGACATGGATAATGAGTACTATGACTTGGTTCAAATGTTGAGAAAGGGTAAAGATTGTTGACTGTTATATTTCGTTGCTACGTCCATGATGAGGTGCAATTGAGGCATCGGTTCGTATTGATGTGATGTGATTGAGAAGGCATCTTTTGAAGGGATATGAATAGTTATCTTTTAAAGAAAGTATAAATAGGATGACTTCATAAGATAACCGACTAATGACAATAGAACGATTTAGAAAAGAACGTTTTTCCTTGCTCTCTCTCACTCCATCAAAAGTGAACAAACAAAAGGCTTCCACTTTTACTTCGACAAGACAATCGGCATTAACGATGTAGAACGTGAATACTTTCTTGATGTTTGTATTTGGACCATCATGAAGTCATATCTTCCATCATTCATTTGTGATTCAACGTACATTCCTAGGTAATTCATTCATTGCGCATCGAAAGAGGTTAGCCGTTTCTTTTGCCGATTTTTCTTCCATATGTCTCGAGTTTGAATAAAATTCCTTTTTTGAGTAGGTTTCCTAAACAAATTTTCTATTTTGGATAGGAGTAGTCTATGTAAAAGATAAATTTCTACTGTAATATCAAACACAGTGAAGCAAACAAGCTAAGCACTGGATTTTTTCTTGGCGAATTTTCAAGAGTGAATTCTCTGTGAACTGTGAGATAATATTTGTGGCTTTGTTTTGGGTGTAATGTAAGTCTGGAAAACACTTAAGCAAGTATCTAGATTCATGGTGGATTCCTTGTGATTGGCTCTCCCTATGGAGTAGATATGTATACTCAGACCAAATAATGTAAATCTTTAGTGTTCTTTATCTTTTTCGTTATTTATTTGATAATTTCCTTCTCTCATATTTGACTTAAATTGCAAGATATATCGATATCCGCGTTAGTTGTGTCGCAGCAATCATCACCACAAAATTAATAGTTTTCTTTTCAAATTACTTCATATACCTAATCCCAATTGACAAGTTGCTCGTCGAGCTAAAAATAATGGAGCTGAAGCCATCATACGTCACGACTTTGTCCATTTTTAATAATTCTGTACCCGCTGAGTAGTGCATCCGACGACGCCAGCCTCTATATTGAATAATTTCTCTTTGTGGGTGATATATCAAAGATCAGTTCAGCCAATCTTCTTCTTTGTCGGTCAATAAGTCTTCGAAACGCCCACTGAAAAATATATTAGTATTACTTTGTCTAAACAACATCCACCATTAAGTCAGGGAACCGCTCACTCTAGGATTTTGCAGCATTGACTTTAACCAAACAACATCGATATCGATGGGCTAGCTTACGCGCTAAGGAATCATCTCTGAAATGGAACCCTACAAGGAGCCGACGGAAAAACAAGCGACTCTCACATGTTCTTACTTAGCCACTACACAAGAAGAGTGTTTGTGCACGTGTCGTGAGAGAGTGGATGACCGTGTTCGGATAGATGGGTGAAGAATTGAAGCTATTGGGTGCATGGGGGAGCCCCTTAGCTGGCTAGTCGAGATAGCTCTAAAGATCATAGGTGTTGAATATGAGTACTCGGAAGAGGACGCTACATTTCTCAAGTACAACCCCGTGCACAAGAAGGTAACCGTGCTCGTCCACAATGGCAAACCCATCGTGGAGTCTCACGTGATTCTTGAGTACATTGGTAAGACATGGAAGGACAACCTGATCTTTACCGTGAGATCCGTACGAGAGAGCGATGGCCCGTTTCTAAGCTAAGTTCATCAATGAAAACGTAATCATTCTCATCTCAAAATTAAGCTTGATGTGCTCTGTAATGTATTGATAGGTTGTGTGTTGACAATTAATATGCAAAAGTTGAAGTGAACACCAGAGGTTTAATGAGCCAAGCAGAGTTAAGAGCTGGAAGACATTATTAGTTCATTGCGGGATAAACGGGGTTGACTTTGACTGGTGTGGAAGACATTGAAAAGTGCGAGATTGAAAACTGTGCAGTATGTTAGGCTAAGCTGAATCTTAGGCTCGAGTACTTGGTAGTGCCTGTATTTGCGGGGTATACATCTGGGTTTTTGAAAGACTAAGCTTTTGAAAAGTCAATAAGTATGTCTAAAAACAATTTCTATAATCAAATCCTTCACTTGTCTGAGCAACACTAATCCTACACTAAAGCTTGCTCTAGAGCACATGGGCATTTCGCATTTCCAATCCCTAAGATTGTAATTTATTATTCATGAGCGACTGACTGAATTTATCATCCCTTTTTAATGTCTGGACTAGTGATTGTCTTAAAAGTAACCTAATACATCTAGTCTTAAAGGGAAAAAGAAGATGCACGTTCTTAAAATCATGAACATAATTGAGAAGCTAGGAAATCATATCGGGAGTCATAGACCCTGATGATAAAATGGTAATAGAGTCATTATTGACAATCTCGAAAGAACCATATTGCATTTGCATAAGATTCAAGATTATATTGTGGATCAAGCTCATTCCTTTAGATAAGAGCAAGCTTAGCTTAGACTTGATTAACATCTATGATGTTGAGTGCCCATCGAGGCATGGAGAGAGTCAAGATGGATAATGAGCATTATGACTTGGTTCAAACGTCAAGTTAAGATGAAAATTGTTGAGAATATGTATCAAGTTCGAATAAATTTCCTCCTTTGAGTAGGTTTCCTAAATGGGTTCCTATTTCGGATCGGAAATATATATACACACACATTCATGTAAAAGATAAAATTCTACTATGATATCAAATATATTGAAGCAAACAAGATGAGCACTAGATTTTCTCTTTGCGAGTTTTCAAGAGTGAGTTCTTTGTGAATTGAGGGATAATACTTGTGAGTTTGCTTTATGTGTAACCTAGATTTGGGAAACACTAGAGCAATTGTAAACTCTATATTCTTTAGATCCACAGTGGATTCTTGCCATTGGCTCTTCCTATGGAATAGATACTGTTACTTGAATTGAATAATGTAAACCTTTGTTGTTCTTTGTTGTTTTTGATTGATTTACTTTGTTAGAGATATATTTAGGATATTCTATGGTTCTGTGATTCTGTATATTCTTTTTAATTTATTATTATTTGTTACTTTAGATAGTCATTATGTAAAAGCCCATAAATAGGCATGTGTACTATTCATTAGTCAATGAATAGAATATTATTTTTCTCTTCATTCACAAATCTCAACTTGGTATCATAACCATTGTTACTTGAGATGCGCCCATTGAGTCTGCTACAGGGTGGTCACCACGACGCCAGTCGCATTAACCACGTCTCTATCCATCAAACCAAAGCTTATCTCATGGCGTAGCAAGAAACAGACCATTGTCTGTTACTCGCTCTAATATAGAAGTAGAATATCGAGCTCTTGCTAAGACGACATCAGAGTTGTTATAGTTATAGTGGCTACTAGAATATACGAGAGTGCGCCATCATGCAGAACAGGCATTCATCGTGACAATCAAAGTGCTATCCAAATTGCACATAACAATGTTTTTCATTAATGCACCAAGCACATTGAGATAGACTGTCAATACATCTAATATCACATTCTTCTCGGCACCGTTTGTTTTGTCTCTACTCCATTTGTTGGATAAACTGCTGATGTTTTCACCAAGACACATTCATCCAGGCATTTTTTGGATTTATTTTCCAAACTCAAGTTGACTTCTTTGAAATCATCTTGAGTTTGGGGGTAAAGATATATTGGGGATATTCAATGATTCTATATATTCTCCTTGATTTATTCTTATTTGTTACATTAGATAGTCATTATGTAAAGCTTATAAATAGACACATGTGCTATGCATTGGTCAATGAACAAAATATTATTTTTCTCTTCATTCATAAATCTCAACTTGCTTGATAATTTTGTTTTCTTTCATGTTTGATTTAGTTGCAAAATTCATTAATTTCCACGTTACTTGTGTCACAACGATCATCACTAGAAAGTTAGTAGTCGTCTTTTCAAATCACATGGTGATGAGTACTATAACTTGGCTTCAAATATCGAGTCAAGATGGAGAATTATTAAATTATCTCTTGAGTTTAAGCTTTTGCAAAACGTGATTTGCTTGGATAAAATTTTTATTATTTGATCGTAAAAATATTTTTCTGATGAAAATAATATTCAAATTTATGCACAAGAAAAGAAATTCAAAATTCTTTTTGGGTCTGGATGTTTTCGATCAATAGAACAAGTTTCGTTGAATTCCTTGAAGGTTTACAAAAAAAAGAAAGATATGTTTTGTCACTAGAAGACAAAAAAAAAGGGGCACACTATATTTTATATTATCTATTTATCTTTAAGGGGATAGAAAAAAGAAGGAAATTCCCTTTACAGAAGAAGCGTCCTTGTAGGCGTGCGTTTCGCTAAAGTAGTGGGCCCAAGGTCAAATTTTTGACTTTGGGCACACACACATAAAACGCCTAGGTTTTTTTATTCCTTAAAGGAGGTGAGTGCCGTACGAAGAAAAAAACCTATGGAGCCGCAAGATTTGAGAGCCGCAAGAACCCGTGCAAAGCCTTGAACAAGAACGCGAAGTCGTACATATGCAGACCAAAAACGAACGCTGGAGTTCTTGATTTTGGCATACATAGAGCGTTTGTTTGAGCTTTAACACGCAGTGATTTTGTATAGTGAGTTTATGTCCAAGTGAGTTGTTTATCTATAAGCAATTGTAAATATTGCTTCTCCTATTATAATGAATTATCTGCTGTTGGCTCTCCCAGTGAACGTAGGTACCAATACTCGAACCCAACCACGTAAATTTCTAGTGTCCTTATTATTTGTCGTTTATTTCTCTGGTGATTTTGCATTAACATAAATTGCAAGATCTTGTCATTTCCGCGTATTATATTCCAACAAAGGCGTTGAGAGAGTCGTAATGAGCATTATGACTTGGTTCAAACGTCAAGTGAAGATGAAAATTGTTGAGAATATGTGTTGAGTTCGAATAAATTTCCTCGTTTGAGTAGGTTTCTGATGGATTTAATTGGTAAATTGGGCTTAAGGCCCGTCCGCCCAAGTTGGGCCCAAAAGGCCCGGCCCACGGGAATAGGGCCCGTGGATAGGGGAAGGTATAAAAGGGAGGAGAGAGAGAGAGACGCACCTCTTGGCATAGGAAAGCAACGCACGTTTCCTTCCCTCTCTTTTTCTCTCAAACGTTCAAGGCGACGGCGTTTCCCTATTCAAGTCGAATTGGCATCATCGGACCAGAATTTCTTCCTCTTCTTCGGCATTGGTGTTTAATCTGTGGCTAACAAGGTACGCTCGACTCCGTGGTGTGCTTTACAATCGGTCATACGTGATTTTCTCGGGCTTCGTCTTCCGCATTGATTTAGGGGTTCGATTTAGTGTCGAATCCGGTTTTTCGGGGATTCGTTATTCCCAACATTGGTATCGAGCCCTAATTCACGTTTTCCCGATCAATTTGATGTTTTTCTTCGATTTTTCGCAAAAAACATTCTCGGCCGTACGGATCGGGCGTGAAATCCCGACACCCGAGCACTGTACGTCGTTTTTTCTGTGTTTGCGTATGTCGAAATCGAAATCTGAAAGCACTGGGTGAAAGGCGACGTCGAGACGAGTCCGAGGAGTGGTCGACCGCCGCCGGGCGACACCGCACGCGCCCACACGCGCGGCCGGGAGGCGCTGCGCGTGGGCGCGACGCGCCCGAAGCGCTGGCTATGGCCAGCGCGTGCGTCACACGCGCCGGCGACGAACCGGCACGTGCGCGCCGGCGACCGGCAAAACGGCACGCGCCGGTACGCGGACCGACGCGTGCTGACGTCATGCGATGACGTCATCGTGACGTCATCCAACGGTCGGTAACCGCTCGGATGACGTCACCGATGACGTCATTGCCGGCGACGTTTCCCGGCGGTCACCGGCCGGGCGACCCGACCCGACTCGCGGCTCGCGGACGCAGCACGCGCCCGGCACGTGCCGGATGACGTCCCGCGTGACGTCATCCCCCCGCACGCGCGAGGCACGTGCGGTTGGTCCGCGCGAGCGGTTCGACCGCCCGACCGGTCCAACCGGTACGAACCGGCCCGACCCGCGGACGCCCGGCACGCGCGAGGCACGTGCCGGATGACGTCTGCGTGACGTCATCCCGCGCACGTGCGCGGCACGTGTCGACGGTTCGCCCGAGCCGGCCCGACGGCGCGACCGATCCGACCGGCTCGACCAGTCCGCCCGGTCCGACGACCCGCACGCCCGTTGACCCGACCCGCTGACCCGTTGACCGTTGACTTTGACCGTTGACCCGAAAAAAAAAAAAAAAAAAAAGGCATTTGGTTCTTTTTCATGTATGCCTATGTGGTTTATATGTAATCATTTTTTTTTAATTTTTTTTATTCTGCATTTGTTGCATGAATTTTTTTGAAAATTATGTATTTTCCCGTATGTGCATTATGGATTATAAGTGATCCATTTTTAGTTCTGCATTTGTTGCAGGAACTATAATGCGTCATGCATGGATACCGCAATCCCGAGAACGGACGAGGGAAATGCAAGACTTAAAAGGCTGATGAAAGAGTTAGCGATTATCGGTGGCATGACGGTGATTTAGTATCACATGTGGTCAAGGTCAATCGGATGATACAGAAATCATCTGGAATGGTTATCTAATGCCGGATTTTGAGAAGGTGCCGGCTATGCTGAACACTCTTCCACCTGAATGGCAAGCAGTGTTAGATCGGTTATGGGAGGTCAACGTGGTCTCGAGCTATAGGGAGCTAGTGGAAGCTTTTATAAGAGAGTACTATAGGATTGAGTTGGCCAAAAACTTCAACCCTTAGAATGAGCGCCACATGGCGTAGGGTGAATGCGCCTTGGTGGCGACATGAATGCTCTCCAAAAGTTTTTCCATGGTTGGCAAATGTGCCTTCGGTTTTTCTCTAAGATGTTTTGACCGATAGATTAGAAGTGACATTCCCTAATTATTTCTTTGATTAATTATGTAGTGTTTACTACCTACTTGTTGTTGATGTAGCAACCGATATATTAGTTGTATCATGTGAAAGCATTGTTATTTTATTCGATGTTAAGACTTTATTTGCTTTCACATTTGCCGATTCTTTGTGGGTAATTAGTGTGGGTAGTTTTTTAGAAGTTTTTGTAACTTCATAGAATTGAATTTGCATATGACAATCATATTAATGATAGTTTTAAGTTAGGATTTTTGGAGGATGATTGGAAACATAGTGACCTTTTGATTCTGAAACCTTACTTGAAATTATTTATTAATATGATGGGTTTATGCAAATAGGGATGCATAAATGATAGGCATTAAATATTCGTGCATGTATGTCTGATGTGTTCAGACTGATGGTTTCAGCAACTAAGAACGTGATTGCTGATATGAACGGCAACAATTGTGAAATATTGAATATGAGGATTCAATATGTGCTGGAAAAGCAAGAAGCACTAGAAGCTCTTGACCATGTTATGGAAGATCTTGAGGATGCTATGCGCCACCTTGAGCTGGTAGAGGACCGCTTGACGGCATGTGAGCCGAAAATAGATATTTTTAATGCTGGTTCTAGCTCAGAAAGGGCTTTGTGCTCTAAGCGCAAGTGTATTGATTCGTTCAATATTTGAGAATGCAAAGGATTAAGTCCTTGTTGTAAGAAATCAAGAGTTAATCAAACACAAGAGAGGAAAACGTCCTCAAGTGAAGAAAATGTCAAGGGTGAGGTGTTACAATTGTGACAAGATAGGTCACTATGCTTGCGACTGTCGTGAGCCAAAGAAAGTAACACACCTCTTGCACATTTGAGAACTTTGCTTATGTGTCGAGTTCTGTATTATTGGCTGAATCCAATCCTTTGTGGACTGTAGATTCAGGAACGACAGACCATGTAAGGAAGGATAGAAGATCCTTCCTGAAATTCCGACGATACCAACTGGAACTATGTGGATCTATGTGGGAAATAATTTCAGAGTTGAAG
Organism: Eucalyptus decipiens; assembly: GCA_014182575.1. NCBI lineage: Eukaryota > Viridiplantae > Streptophyta > Magnoliopsida > Myrtales > Myrtaceae > Eucalyptus > Eucalyptus decipiens. The sequence continues at coordinate 20,139,434 of CM024615.1, read as the reverse complement.
TTAAAGAGATTGGCACCTGCCAATCAAACATGCGTGGTGGACGCACCTTGTTCCTACATGATGTTCCATATGCTCTAGAGATTCGTCGAAATTTAATGTCTGTTTTGATGTTGGTTAAGCTTGGTTTTAGTGTGAACTTCCGTAATAGAGATGTAGATTTGTATTTGGATACAAACTACTATTGTTATGGTCACTTTCTGGATGGTTTCATTGTACTATATGTTGACTATAGTGATGTCAATATTTATTATTCCCTTGTTTCACGTCTTCTACTTAATATGATAATGATGTGAATGGTGGCATGCTAGACTTGGTCATATGGGCCAACAACATATGAAAAGACTAGCTAAAGAGGGCTTGTTGGGCAACATTGAAAAAGTCGATTTGCCAATATGTGAGCATTGCCTAGTAGGGAAAATGGCAAGGAAACCATTTGAAAAGGTAAAAGAGCTGAATTTCCTCTGCATTTAATCTATTCTGATGTCTGTGGTTCAATGAATGTGAGAGGAAGGCAAGGGGTTGTTTATTTCATCACTTTTAAAGATGATTCTACTCGATTCGGATATGTCTATTTGATTTCTCATAAATCTGAAGCATAAATTGTTTCAATAGGTTTATGAACCTGGTAGAGAATCAATTAGATAAGAAAATAAAAGTATTTAGATCCGATCGAGGTCGAGAATATTTATCTGATGAGTTTATAAAATTATGTGATGAAAAAGGAATAGAAAGACAGTTGTCTATTCCATATACTCCTCAACAAAATGGTGTTGCGGAGAGAAGAAACAGAACCCTACTGGAAATGGTTAGGTCCATGATGGCGTATGCTAACTTACTTATCACCTTTTTGGAGTGATGCGTTGTTAACTGTTGCCTGCATACTTAACCGGGTGCCTTCCAAGTCAGTTACTTCCACTCCATATAAGTTATGGATAGGTAGAAAATCGGACTTAAGTTTTCTTAAGCCATGGGGTTGTGCTGCCTATATTCATGAGTCCTCTCACAACTTTGGGAAATTAGGTCCCAAAGGAAATAATAGTATTTTAATGAGATACTCCGAACACTCGAAAGGGTATGTGTTCATAGGTGAGCAGGAAAGTGGGAGTATAACTGAATTTGAATCACATGATATCACATTCTTAGTAGATGAATTTCCTAAGAAGGGCGAAATAGGGGAAGATTAGTCCCTATTTGAGACCTTGGATTAGGATAATGATGTTAGTGGAGTTCATCCAAGTGGGAGTAATATGAGAAGTGATGAATTGAATTCAATTCATTCTCAATTGCAATCACATGATGAGACGACATCATCATTACCTAATCCTAGTGGGAGCATAATGGGAAATGATGTGCTAAGTGTGCAATTTCCCATACGGTGAACAAGTCGCCAAAGTATTCCTCGTCAACGTTTTGACATTGAAGGGGAAACTTTTATGATTGCTCCGCAAGATGAGGATGAGCCGAGAAATATTAATGAGGCTCTAAATTGCCATAGTGAGGAAAAATGGATTTATGCAATGAAAGAGGAAATGGAGTCAATGAAGTCAAACCATATTTAGGAACTGGTTGATCTTCCAAAAGGACGCAAAGCTATTGGGAACAAGTAGGTTCTCAAAATAAAGCAAAAAGCTGATGGCTCGATAGAAAGGCATAAGGCTCGCCTTGTTGCGAAGGGTATAATCAACAGGAAGGAATTGATTATGAAGATACGTTTTCTCCTGTAGTAAGATTTGCCTCGATTCGCATAGTTCTGGCAATAGTGGTAAGTATGGATCTTAAGTTACATCAAATGGATGTAAAGACTGCTTTCCTCAATGGAGAATTAGAGGAAGAAGTATATATGGAACAACCTGATGGTTTCATAGTGAAAGGCCAAGAAGAAAAGGTATGTCGACTTTGGGGGTCGATATATGGTCTTAAGCAGTCGTCAAGACAATGGTATATATGTGTTCATAATGCCATAATGGCATATGATTTTACACTGATAGATGAGGATCATTGTGTATATATCAAAAGATCCAAGGATCAATTTGTGATCATATCATTATATGTTGATGATATGCTAATTGTCGGAAGTAATATGGAGTTATGTTAATACTGTGAAGAATTTGTTATCTTCCAACTTTGATATAAAAGACATGGGTGATGTTGCATACATTATTGGAATTAAGATTTCAAGATTGTAAACCCATAGACACTCCTATTGCAAAAAGTGAAGTATTGAGCCATAGACTGTGTCCAAGGACTCCACAAGAGAAGGAACAAATGAGATATGTTCCTTATGCTAGTGCTGTTGGAAGCTTGATATACGCTATGATGTGTACAAGACCTGACATATGTTTTGCAGTTGGAATGGTGAGTAGTTACCAATCCAATCCAGGTCAAGCACGTTGGAAAGCCGTTAAGAGAATACTGAGGTATCTAAAGGGGACTGCTGATTATATGCTGAGTTATTAAGGAAAGGATCTGCAACTCAAAGGCTATTTTGATACTTGATTGGGAAGGAGATTTAGATGAAAGAAAATCTATCTCTCGGGTTTGTTTTCTTACCGAATAATTGCACCATATGTTGGAGCAGTAAGAAACAAAAGTGTATAGCCTTGTCCACGATGGAAGTTGAGTCCGTGGCATTATCGCAGCAGCAGTATATGAGAAGATGTTTGGCTTAAGAGATTATTGGATCATTTAGGTGTTATTGGAAGTGCTGCAGATTCGTTATTGGTTAACGATGATAGCCAAGCAGCAAAAGTGTACACCAAAGATCCAAAATATCATGGCAAGACCAAACATATAGATACCAAGTATAATTTTGTCAAAGATATGATTGCACGAAAAGATGTGAACTTAGAGTACATACTACGCATAGAATGGTAGCAGATCCTATGACAAAGCCAATACCTAGAGATGTGTTTTGTGGCTATATGAAATCTTTAGGATTGCGTAGAGGGTGATGTACTAAATATTGTAATTTCCCTAAGTGTTCACAATTTGATGAATTTGTGTTTTCATCATTAATGCCTATGAATCTTTGTTTGATCTTTATGCATCTTAATGCTCAGTGCATTATTTTAAGTTAAGAGGAGTATGTCGGACATATATAAGATTAGTCCACTCACACGGGTAATCGCCTCTATTTACTGTGTGATAAATAGAGATGAGACTATTTTTAAGCTTATTATCTAGGTGATAATCGAGAGCTCAAGCTTAAAACACGTATGTCGCCTTAACTGGGTGTTAAGATGAGGACATAATTCTTATGATGTCCGAAAGTAAAATACCCAACATATTTTACTTTATCTGTCTAAGATGCCGATGTGAGTTTCGATGAATTTTGTGAATGAGTAGATACGTGAACTCAAGTTAGACATTGGGTATGTCTCGAACTATCATCCGTACGGTATTGAAAAGTGTAGACATACGCTCCATGGGAAAGGAGTTAATACCGTAATACGTATTTCATACTACGTATGCATGAGACGACCAATAAGAGTGGCAAAAGTTTGATCTCAACTTTTTATGTCGTGTGAGACTCTTGAGGAAAAGAGTTCCTCAATTCTTAGTCCCCTCATGACTCTTACTTATTCTCAAGATTTCTATTTAGTGTTTGCTATCTTAGGATGTTGCCAATGGTCATGAGTTTGATTCGATCTAATGGGGCATTTCTAGAAAAGCAAGCTAAACTGAAATTGAGAGTTTGAAGGAAAGAGGAAGATCGATTTTGGAGAATCACATTGTAGTTTTGTATTCACCGGTTAACCAATTATGACTGTCTTTGTGATAATCATAATTGTGAATACGATATATATATATATATATATATATATATCATTGTTTAAAAGAGATCAAGAGAGATATAAAATGTGATCGATCGATCTAGGTACGCATACTAAATCTACTCAGGATGTGATGCCCATTATGAGCTGCTATATATTCCTAACAGATGTATGGCAATGAGCTCTCAAAGTATGCTGGTCGCACGGATTATTCACCGGTATGAATGTTGAAGAGAGGAAAAGAGGATTCTGTTCGGCCCACCATGTTAAGTGAGAGTCTATGATGGATTTTCTCTGATGAGGATGAGTAGGGCCTGTCCGCCCATGTTGGTTTTGTACCACCATGTGCGAGTGGGAGATGATGGATTTAATTGGTAAATTGGGCTTAAGGCCCGTCCGCCCAAGTTGGGCCCAAAAGGCCCGGCCCACGGGAATAGGGCCCGTGGATAGGGAAGGTATAAAAGGGAGAGAGAGAGAGAGAGACGCACCTCTTGGCATAGGAAAGCAACGTACGTTTCCTTCCCTCTCTTTTTCTCTCAAACGTTCAAGGCGACGGCGTTTCCCTATTCAAGTCGAATTGGCATCATCGGACCAGAATTTCTTCCTCTTCTTCGGCATTGGTGTTTAATCTGTGGCTAACAAGGTACGCTTGAATCCGTGGTGTGCTTTACGATCGGTGATACGTGCTGTTTCTGGGCTTCGTCTTCCGCATTGATTTAGGGGTTCGATTTAGTGTCGAATCCGGTTTTCGGGGATCCGTTATTCCCAACAGTTTCCTAAATGGGTTCCTATTTTGGATAGGAAATGTATATGTATATATGTATATACAAACACACACATTCATGTAAAAGATAAAATTCTACTCCGATATCAAATATAGCGAAGCAAACAAGATGAGCACTAGATTTTCTCTTTGCGAGTTTTCAAAAGTGAGTTCTTTGTGGATTGAGGGATAATACTTGTGAGTTTGCTTTAGGTAAAATCTAGATTTGGGAAACACTTGAACAATTGAAACCTCTATATTCTTTAGATTCATAGTGGATTCTTGCCATGGCTCTTCCCATGGAATACATACCGATACTTGAATCAAATAATGTAAACCTCTGTTGTTCTTTGTTGTTTTTAATTGATTTACTTTGTTAGAGATATATTTAAGATATTTTATTATTTTGTGATTCTGTATATTATTCTTAATTTATTCTTATTTGTTACTTTAAATAGTCATTATGTAAAGCCTAAAAATAGGCACGTGTACTATTCATTAGTCAATGAATAGAATATTATTTTTCTTTTCATTCACAAATCTCAACTTGGTATCATAACCATTGTTACCTAAGATGCGCCCATTGAATCTGCTACAAGGTGGCCACCATGATGCCAGTCGCATCGGCCATGTCTCTACCGATTCTCCATCAAACCAAAGCTTATTTCATGGCATAGTAAGAAATGGACCATTGTTTGTTATTCGCTCTAATATAGAAGTAGAATATCAAGCTCTTGCTAAAACAACATCAGAGTTGTTATAGTTATAGTGGCTACTAGAAGATATGGGAGTGCACCATCATAGCAGAACCGTCATTCATCGTGACAATCAAAGTGCTATCCAAATTGCACATAACAATGTTTTTCATTAATGCACCAAGCACATTGAGATAGACTGTCAATACATCTAATATCACATTCTTCTCGGCACCGTTTGTTTTGTCTCTACTCCATTTGTTGAATAAACCGTTGATGTTTTCACCAAGACACATTCACCTAGGCGTTTCCTGGATTTATTTTCCAAATTCAAGTTGACTTCTTTGAAATCATCTTGAGTTTGGGGGTTATTAAAGATATATTTGGGATATTCAATGATTCTATATATTCTCTTTGATTTATTCTTATTTGTTACTTTAGATAGTCGTTATGTAAAGCTTATAAATAGACATGTGTGCTATGCATTAGTCAATGAACATAATATTATTTGTCTCTTCATTCATAAATCTCAACTTAATTGATAATTTTGTTTTCTTTCGCGTTTGATTTAGTTGCAAATTCATTAGTTTCCACGTTACTCGTGTCACAACGATTATTACTAGAAAGTTAGTAGTCGTCTTTTCAAATGACATCATATACCTAATCTAAATTGAATGAAGCTATCATGTAATACGACTCTGTCCATTTTTAATAATTCTGTCCACGCTGAACTGTGCATCCGACGACCCTACCCTCTAAATTGAATGATTTTTCTTTGTGGGTGACGTATCAAAATTCGGTTCAGCCAATCTGCTTATTTCTTGGGCAATAAGTCTTCGAAAAGCCCACTAAAAAACTTCGTAGTATTACTTTGACAAAACAACATCGATGTTGATGGGCTGTCTTGCGCGTTAAGGAATCATCTCTGAAATTGAACTCTATAAGAAGCCAACAGAAAAACAAGCCATTCTCACAAGTTCTTACTTAGCCACTACGCAAGAAGAGTGTTTCAATCTGTGTGAGAGCGGGCGACTGTGTTTGGATAGATGGGTGAAGAATTGAAGCTATTTGGTTCTTGGGGGAGCCCGTTTAGCCGGCGAATCGAGATAGCTCTAAAGATCAAAGGTGTTGAATATGAGTACTTAGAGGAAGACATAATCCACAACAAGAGCGCTTTACTTCTCAAGTACAACCCTGTGCACAAGAAGGTACCCGTGCTCGTCCACAATAGCAAACCCATCGCGGAGTCTCAGGTGATTCTAGAGTACATCGACGAGACATGGAATGACAACCCGATATTGCCACGCGATCCGTACAAGAGAGCAATGGCCCGTTTCTGGGCTAAGTTCATCGATGAAAAGGTAATCATCTTGTCTTAAAATTGAGCTTGATGCTCTCCTCAACTTACTCATTTGGGTTGTGTTAACACGTAATATGCATATGTTGTGGTAATGTAGGGGCTATTTGGGAACGTTTCTATTTTTTGATTTTTCTGTTCTTATACTCCTCATAATATAAAAAGAATATAAATCTGTTTGGTAACGTCAATTAATTCTATTATTCCTCGGAATAGAAAAGTGGTTGAAGGATGGATTTGAAATAGAAACAATAAGTAAAAAAAGTAGTTTCTTGTTCCCATGAACAATTTCTAGAAATAAGCTTTTCTTTTTCTTTTTCCTTTTCTTCTTCCTTGCTGCCCTTTGCTATCCGGTCGCCACCACTGATTGTTGGCCCACCGCCAACTGCCTACCGCTACCACTAGCCGATCGCCTACAATTGTAGCCACCCTCCATTTGATCGCTAGCTATTGCCGTCGCCCACTGGCCCATTGGCGATTAGTGGCTGGCGAGTGACGAGTGACAGTCAGCTATTGTAACGGTCGTTGATTGCTGGCAATGAAGAATAAGAAAAGAAAAGAAAAATTAAAAAAATTAAAAAATTAAAAGAAATAAAAATTTTATGGATAATACCAAACATATTCCTATTCTTAACAATCATGAATATACTTCAGAAATTAAGTAATGATATCGGAAGTTTGTAGACAATTGACGGTGAAAAGGTAACAAAGTCATAATCTTTTTTGTTAGTGCAATGGTGCTAATCTAATTAAGATGAGATGTAACTCCAAGTCCTCCTAGCAAAGGCTTCCTTGACTTCTCTTGAAAGGACCACATCGCATCTTCATAAGATTTGAGATTATACTAAGCAAAAGAGAAAAGATTGAGGATTTGTTACATTCTGCGTACAAAAAAGCCATTTAGGGCTTGAATTTCCGATGTAATCTTCATTTCAATAATAATAGTCTTAGACTTTGATCACCACCAAAGTCTAGTTTTTGAGTCGGAATTGGTGACCACGTCTCTAGTTAGATCTAATTCATGATCACAAGATCTTTTGACCAAGCAAAATTTATTCCTTATACTGTAAACAGTGCGTGCCAACTATCTGGAAATCCGTTATGAGCGGCGGGCCCGAAAGGGAAAAGGCACATGAGGAAGCATGTGAGCTCTTGAGCACTCTTGAAGGCGAGCTCAAAGGCAAGAAGTTCTTCGGAGGCGAGACCGTCGGGTTCGTCGATATCGTGGCCAGCTTCATCAGCCACTGGGTCGGACCCGCCCAAGAAGCGGCCGGGGTCGAAGTCCTGACTGAGGACAAGTTCCCAATGCTGTATAAGTGGACCGAAGAGTTTAAGAATTGCCCTGTCATCAAGGAGAATCTGCCTGCAAGGGACAAGATCTTGGCCTTCTTCAAGGCTCGACTCGAGATGTTTACTAGCTCTTACAAAAATAGGGTGTGAGTTTTGGGTCATCCTTGGGTCGTAGTTTGATTGGGTTCTTGTGTTTGTGTTATGGCATTTTGGGTTGTCATAAAGCTGATCCGAGTGGTATGCGAGGAGTCTATGGCATCTTGATAGTGATGGTCAGTAATATTGAAAAAATCATAATAGTTAAGCGTCATTTAGCTGTGATTCTGTGGTGTCCCACGTGCTATATACACGTCCTTCCTATGGAATAAATGAAAATCCAAATGCCTTGTTCCTCCTTGTCCATGTAAATCAAATTGTTATATTTTTTGTATTTGCTAGTACCACGGTATTTAGACTACTATAAGAATAATGGCCTTTGGTAAATCACAAATTCTTGAATGGGTAGACCCAATTATAAATAGCGATATCTCTATTTATAATTACACAATGTATCAATATAAAGTACACTTCATCAACTCAAATTCTTTATTTTCTTCACTATCCATGTTGAATGGTGTGTCCAATGATCCCCATATTTAAATTCAACATTTTTTTTGTGCGCACGATGTATAAAATTCAGTTCAGCCAATCTCCAACATTTTCGTAGTATTGAATTTGTCTAATTATCATAAAAAGATAAGTCTTCGAACCACCAACTCCAGAATTGTCCAAGCATTGGATTTGACCAAACAATATGGATGTTGATGGGTCGTCTTACGCGCCAAGAAAACATCACCCAAATTGAACTCCATAAGAAGCCAACCGAAAAACAAGCGACTCTCTCAAGTTCTTACTTAGCTACTACCCAAGAAGAGCGTTTCTCGGCGTCTGTTGGAGCGTGAGACCGTGTTCGGATAGATGAAGAATTGAAGTTATTGGGTGCATGGGGAGCCCGTTTAGCTGGCGAGTTGAGATAACTCTGAAGATGAAGGTGTCAAATATGAGTACTCGGAGGAGGACATATTCCACAACAAAAGCCCTGCGCTTCTCAAGTACAACCCTGTGCACAAGAAGGTACCCGTGCTCGTCCACAACGACAAACCCATCTTGGAGTCTCACGTGATTTTCAAATACATCGACGAGACATGGAAGGACAACCCGATCTTGCCATGAGATCCGTACGAGAGAGCGATGGCTCGTTTCTAGGCTAAGTTCTTGGATGAAAATGTAATCATTCTCATCTTTAAATTGAGCTTGATGCTCTTTGTAACGTATTGATTCAGGTTGTGTGTTGACATTTAATATGCAAAAGTTAAGTGAACACCAGAGGCTTAATGAGCCAGACAGAGTTAAGAGCTGGAAGATGTTATTAGTTCATTGCGGGATAAACGGGGTTGGCTTTGACAGGTGTGGAAGACGTTCAAAAGTGCGAGATTGGAAACTGTGAAGTGTGGTATACATCTGGGTTTTTGAAAGACTAAGCATTCGAAAAGTCAAGTTTTGTCTATAATTTAAGTCCTTCGCTCGTTTGAGGAACCCAGATTCTACCCTAAAGCTTGCCATAGAGCACATAAGCCTCGCGTGTTTCCAATCCCTAAGATTTTAATTTAATACCCCTGAGTGACTGACTGAGTTTATCATCCTTTTCTAATGTCTGGATTGGCGATTGTCTTAAAAATAACCTAATACGGCTAGTCTTAAAGGGAAAAAGAATATGCATGTTCTTAAACATCATGAACATCTCGACTGGAGACGATTGCTGCCACTCTCTGGCAACTGTGGAAGGCGCGCAACCTCTATGTTTTTCAGCGCAAGCGATTGAGCCCTCAGCATATTGTTGATTCTGCACTTACATCAGCCCGGTTGTATCTATCTGCAGCACCGGGACCTCTCAATCCACGCATACCCATTCGAATCCTCATACATGCTGGATTCCCCCTGCTCTTGGATTCATCAAAGTTAATATGGATGGGGCCTATCCATCTGGCCCCCTCAAGGGATCGATCGCCTATCTTTGCCGAGATCATCATGGCTCCTTAATTGCTGGTAGATCCCTAATTGTTGACGCCTCATCCCCCTTCCAAAATGAGACGCATGCTCTCTTATTCGCTCTGAAATCTCTGTTAGAGCAGGGTATGGATACTACTCACCTCATCCTTGAGTCGGACTGCTTGGAGCTTGTTGAGGCTGTCAATCTTCGCCAACGTTCACCCCCTGAAAGTCGATCGCTTATTGAAGAAGCCATTGCTTTGTTTCGTCGATGCCCTAATATGCAATTTCTCCACTGCAGGCGTGAATCCAACTTGCCGGCTGACTGGGTTGCTAAAGCTCAGGGCCGAGGACTATTGGGCTCCAACTGGGCTTCTCTCCCACCCCCTCCCCTGTTTAATTTGCTGTGTAATGACGCCCTTTCTCAGGGTTGTAACCTTTTCTCCTCTTAATATTAAGTTATGTTTCCAACCAAAAAAAAAAAACATCATGAACATGCTTTGGAAACCAAGTAATCATATCGGGAGTCATAGACCTCGATTGTAAAAAGGCAATAGAGTCATTATGCACAATGTCAAAAGGATCATATTGCATTTGTCACACCTCGATTCACAAAAGAAACGGCATGACACAGCCGTCCTTTCACTTTAGGATGCAGCCTCCACATAACCAAGAATCAACCCGATATCAACATATATACATTCATATATATATTTGATAAAATGGCATTTGATTACAATATCCGAGTATATCTATAATCCACCAAACCAAAACATATACTTTCTGCAAAGACTAACTTTTAAACTTATTAACTATATACAAGTCATACCAAAAGTTTCCACCACAAAAATCCTCCTCAAATAAACGCTCACGCCTGTTGACACCTAAATATTTTGCCCAAAAATCATTTTCGAAAAAGGGAAACTTGTTTTTGCACAAAAATATTTCATATCAAATTCTTGCATATAGATTATCTAGGCATTTAATATAGTGTTTTAAGTGGAAGATGTTTTTCCTTAAAAAAAAAGAAAAAAAGAAAAATAGATTAAAAATAATAATTAAAAAAGAGAAAAATATGAAAATTTCAAAAATATCAAAAAAAAAAAGTTAGATAGCATCAAATTAGGATAGAAATGACATATATGAAATTTTCCTAATTTTAAAAGGTCATTTTCCTAATTTAATGCTATTTTGGTATTTTATAACCATTTTTGTAAATAATCCATTTTGCGTAGATTAAAACTATTTAAAGTAATTTCATGCATATTTGAATTCTCATTTTTCTCATGGGGGTCTTGTCCCGGGGCGTGATAACAAGACCATGTAATATTATTTGCCCGACTTGTATCGGGTTTACCTTTTCCGCGTTTATTTTCAAGTCATTTTAATTTCTTGGATGTTTACTTACGCGCCACTTTTCATTAATTTGACTGTAAATTTCTCTTCTAAATTATGTTAGGATTAGTCTAGACATTAAAAAAAAAAAAACTACAAAAACATTTGCATGGACACTTAGTGGTTTCATAAAGATTATAATTGGTAATCAAGATTGTGTGGCCATTTAAATAAACAACCTTCCAAGTTAGTGGTACCGCAAGGGCGTTAATAAAAACATTGGTGTAAACAAATCCCCGTTCCTAAAAATCTCTGGTTGTGTAGGAATTGAGACAACACTCCCATGTCTTGATTGGTTTCTAGCCGACCCCTATAAGCTAGTGGCGACTCCTAGAATTACATAAGTTGTTAAGAACTAAAAAACGAATCCAACGTCGCGCGAGGTATGGGCTTTGGAGAGCCCGCACCTAATCTAGGGCCATTGGTCCGCCTCTTTAGGCAAATACCCCTAAACCTTTCTTCTCTTTCCTCGGACGAAAAAGAGAGGTCATGACAGCTTGGCAACTTTGCTGGGGACTTGGTTGCAAACCTTAGAGGACTTAAATCGTAATAACTTGATATGTTGTTCACTAACATGGTCTTCATTTGATAGTGCGTGTCAAAGTCACGTGGAAAATAAGGTTAGTCTGCTACCAATGAGTTAAATATATTTGTAGGTTTGGAGTAATAAGGGGTGGAGTGTCTGTTGACCCATTTCTTTTGCAGGGATGCGTAAGAATGTATGTCTATATTGATGAAATTGAAGTGTTGTTTGGATATCAATTGTTGTGCGTGCCTTTATACTTGCACTACAGATTTACACACACAACCCGCGATCTAAAACCCCGATTGCACCAGGAAGCCCATAGGAGGTGCCAAAAGATGGAACCAGTGCAGGGAATGACCCATGGTTATCCACTTTTGGTCCCGCTCATTATGATTAATGATAAAGAGAACTGTCCGACGTAAGTGCAGAGTGGGAAAACTCTTTTGATCTAATCAAAATGGGGACCTTAAGCCTTTAGAATTCCACCTTTATGTGTCAATCCTTACAAGTTTACATCCGCGTGTCTATGTGATTAAAAAAAAAAAACAGTCTCTTCACCCACAGTAAGTATGATTTCTCCATCTACTTGCTCACTTCGGATTGAAATTTTCATTTTTTGGAGATTCACGGAAATGAATGGAATGCCCTTGGTAATATGGGCTCGGCACTCACTCTTAATAAATAAGTATTTCAAATACCTATGATCTATTGAACATATGTTTTTGTCTAAATTTTCAATTATGAGGTCAAAGTCACATTTTGTATAGAAATTCTTCCATGTCAAAATTACATTTTGGGGCATAGACTTAAAATCAATTTTTCCATAAAATTCTTTCTTGGTCACATTCCGAAATTAAAATTCAAATCACATTTTGTGTATTGATTTCTCAAAAAAAAAAAAAAAAAAATCACCTCACCTTTGCATGAGTGAAACCACAAATTAATTTTTCAAAATCGATGCCCCATTTGTGTATGAAACTTTTGGAACAGAGTGGCCATTCAATTGATAGCCGCAGATCGATCTTTTAATGAAATCTCCTCTTACTAATAAAATCTTGACGAAATACCAAATTCTCGTAAGTGGATATTACAGAGAAGGTATCATCGCCTTGATTTCATTGTAAGAGGCGGCTTTATTGAAAGATCAATTTTTCATTCATATACTGACATTATCTTCCTTTCGCAGGTCATGCGTGACAACCATTTCTTGAACTCCTTTTGCTTGACCATGCCAAAAGTGGACTCTAAATTTAGGATGAGAATTGTGCTTATTACGCTCCTCTATGAAAGAGCTTCTTGTACTTTATCTTTGTCATTATTCCTATTGGGAACCATGTTTTGCGTTTTGGGTTTTGATTGTGGACCCAATCGAATGCTTTTGTAAATCATACAACTCACATTTTTGAGTAATGAAGTTAGAGTTCGTAAAAATCATATCCTTTAAAACACTTCAAACAGACCATTTGGGCTTTTTATGCCTTAGCTTCAAAATGTTTGAAAATGAGTTTCAAGAAGAACTTGCAAAATATTTTATCTCTTCACTTAATCACTTTCGCAGGTTGATCTGCAGAATGATGCTTTGAGGGGGTAAGGTTGTAATCGTTCCAATAGGAATTTCTTATTCAACAACTAACTCGACCATCCATTTTTGTCAAATAGGTAAAATGACGGTTGTGTTCAAGACTGACAAAAGCGCGGGCCTTTCTCTAATAGACATATGAATTCAAATATTGTGATTATGTGTGAAAAGAACCATCAAAGTCTCGAAGATTACAAATCTACTGGCCTAATGAAGTTCCACACCCTAGACAAGCTCATATTAATTTGACGTTCTTCGTGGAAGAAGAAATCTGTAGACATTTTTTGGCATCAAACTACCACGTTGGTTGCAAACAAGAAGCAACTGTAATCCCTACACTTCCAACGGTTTCTTGGCTTCCAATCTTGTATGGAGATGATTATTGGTGGTCTGCAAGACAACACTTCAAGATGTAGATGTACACATACAAGAATTGGTCATCAAATGTTGCCTTCAAATAAAAGGCGGTAATCGTTTCAAGTTAAATTCGATTTATTTTACGAATGACTTGTCCTTGCACTTTGTGCAGATTTTAGTGAGGCAAATTACTGGCAAGCAACAAGATTACATGGGGAGGCAACCTGGTCCAGAATCACACGATCTCTAAAAGAAAAGGGTGTGTTCGTTTTAGAAGTCAAAACAACTCATTCATAAACTGACATAGCTAACCATTCTTACAGATTGTGAAGTGGGAAATGCATTGACACACCAAAAATGGCAAAAAATCACCTAGCCTAAAAGGGGTATGCGGGAAACTGAGTAAAGCATGAAGGATTCAAATGAAACGAAGATTCGTCAACCCAACATAATGGAGCTGCATATGGACGAGTTATCTAACTCAGTGTGGTATGCATTCAACCATAAGGACCATATCTTCCCTTCCTCCACAAAGATACGATGAGACGCTGAATTGTCCGACTTTGAAAAAGGGTGAACTTCGTTCCTAAACCTAATGTACCTAAGAATAGAAATAATACATTGTTTCCATATGTGTTAGAAATTTTAAATGGGGCGGATGGCCACAAAATGGATCGGGGGCACGCAATGCCTAAGTCACCCGACTCCTAAAAAGGGAAAGATTCAAATGGAATAGACATTTGTCAAGTGAATTGTTGTCAATCATGAGAGCAAATCCATCCCCATAGCCAAGGAAACAGGATGGAACGCAGTCATCAGATATGCCGTAAAAGGGAGTATATCGTTCCTAAAATGAATCACGTCGAATATGAAAATAACATACTACGTCTTTTTTTCCTTGCAGTTGATAAACGGGGCAACTCACTCAAAGTAGAGTAACTCTCACCCGTGAAGCAAGATGAAACAAAGTCAATTGATTCAGCACAAAAAAAGGGAGTATCGTTTCTAAATTAGTCCAATTCAATTTTGGAATATAAGTAACATGCCCTATCTCTTGTAGGAAAAGGTGCACATTGACCGTTGGAGCAACACCTTATACCAAGAAGGCATGCTAAGGCCCAATCATCTATTTTGATGGAATAAATGGAGTAAAATATCCATGAAGCAATGCCCTCACATGTCAAAACCTTTCATCCTTGATGCCCACTTAGAATGAGTGAATTCGATAATATCTTTCAAAGTAAGATCTCGAAGGAAATGTTAACACCTGAGGAGCAAAGGCAGATAAAGAGGAAACACAAGACATTTAAAGTCAAATGTAGGAGAAGGGTAATTCGGTATCGTTTCCAAAATGCCTCATCTAAACTTCATTTTTGACGTAGTTCCTTTGTTTGACAGGGAAGCGTCGATATTCGAGGAACAAACTCGAGAAATTGATTTAAGCATAATCTATATCGACCAAGTAAGCGTGTGGAGTTTACACATGACAAAGTCACCTAAGTTGGCTTAAAATATGTGTCATTCTAGAGCTGGTTCAATTAAATAAAAAATAAGTGCCCCATGGACGCCACCAGCGCTTCGGCCTGGTGGTATGGGGAATGAAGTGGTCCAGAAATGGCCTTGAAACAAGATACGTTCCTGGAAACGGCAACAAGGTTGCCATGTAAAAAAATAAAAATAAAAATAATTTTATTTTTGCAAAAGGAGGAAAATGCTTGAACCAATGAGACCAAAGACTTGAGATTCTCTTCAAGCCTTGAAACAGTACGTTCATTCCACTATTTGCCGCCAAATGGTGAAACTGACCAAGGGTAATGATGTATCGTTTCTAGTTTTACGATCCCTGAGGATTCATGTACTAACACATTTCTTTTTGTTCTTCGTAGGGTCATCTGACTACTAAGGCATAGGTAAATACCCTTCTTCTCAAAATCAAATGGAAAATAAATGGAGAATTTCCATCGCAAAAAAGAACATTTAGTGTTTTTCTAGAAACAAGCACAAAAAAAATGGAAATTGAAGGAAAAAATTTTCCACAAAGTTTGCAAAAATCTTCTTTACCTTTAAATTGTCCATCCACTTGACAAATCATTCATTTTGAATCAAAATTCCCTATGGAGATTAATCCATCCAAATGATCTCAACAAAAATGAGAGGCGATGTTACTTATGCCAAGCGAGAAACACTTAGGATGATGAAAGGCAACCCATTTCCAAACATGTCCTTTAAGCACTCTGGGATTTGAGTGAAAAAGAAAACCCGTGTTGTTTAAGGTCAATGAATTCATTCGCAAGCGGTACATAGATCAAGATGATAAGAAGCATTTCTTTCCTCTATCATACACACTATAGGTGACGATAGTTAGCCCATTTGAGTCCTTTAATGTGAAGAATTTTCTACAAAATACCCTTGTCAAGAACCACCCCACAATGGGGCAATTACGGAAGTTTGGGTTGACATTATTTGGAGAGGAAAGATGAGAAAGGTTTCTTTACTCTCACTTGCATATAAATCTTTTTTGTGGTAACTTCAGGTGAATTCTTATGGAAGCTCGAAGCATCCCAAGGTGAAGAAGAGCATTCTTTTCTCTACCCAAACACCGATACCCTTTGCTTAAACCATATTGAGCCTAACTATTCATTTCTAAAACCCGAGTGGTGATTATCTCCCCACATTGGAACAAGGCACATGATTTACCAATGCAATTGGTGTTTATATGAGAATATGAAAAGCATCTAGAAAGTCCTAAGAGCTCAAAAAGTTCAAAAGAGCAAAAGTCAAGTGAAAATTAAGGGGCATAAAAAAGCAGTGTGCCTAGTAAAAGCAAGGCCAATGCTCGAAAAAAAAAAGTGTGGAAGAAAATCAATTGCATCAAAAGGAATATCTCTATGAAAGCAAAAATGGCCACAAAAAAAAAAAAATGCCTGCATTGAAAAGAAAATCATTGCAAATGCAAAAGCCATTATGTTAGGATGATTAGTCAAAGGACTTTCGAGACAATTTGAATTTTAAAAACCGAGTGCTTTAAAAGAAAAAAAAAGGGATGATATGGTAATGATGCCATGACAATCACTAACTCCCAAATCCCTTTTAGAAAAAATGCTAAGCCTTTTGAGCCTTTCACCAAACCAACATTACAACCTATTCCCAAAGTCTGTTCAGATTGGGATAATTTGAGTGGAAATTAGGACTTTCTAAATAAGATGCCGCTCAAAGAAGTGAGAGCAAGGTTGTCTGATCTCATCTTAAGGTTTCTTGACTCGTAAACCTGGCAAAGATGTCGATCAGTGATTAATTCATTTCATAGCCAATGATGCTTATCCATTGCTAAAACCATGACCAAACTTGCACTACGGTCCTCCTAAAAGACCTTTTAGATTGGTCAATGTGTACTTATTGCGAATGATTCAAAGCCTTGCACACTGGAAAAGTGAGATTGAGTGATCAATTTATTTCCCACATGAATAGATGGGATCAAACAGCCCTTTTTCTTGAGAATATGCAAGAAGCCCTTTTTGACTAGGGGTCCTTGCTTGGCATACTTAACAAACCTTTTTCATAAGTCAAGGTCATTTCGATGATGACTTTTCTCCCAAGAGAATTTGACGAATAATGATATCATCCGAGCATGATGACAGTTTTTCGAGTTTGTCAAGTGGTCGGAATTAGCTTGATTTGTTTATGCAATCATTGCTTGTTCATTATCAACACACTTTTGATATTGTTTTTGATGACATGTGTTGAAATTGATCTCATCTAGTGTGCTTTCGCTACTAGAATACTTGTTATAATGAATTATATTTGATGCGCAGTATCCATTTCAAAATATTCTCGAATGAGAGATTCCTCCAGTGAAACCACATAATTTCAAATGGTTCATGGGTTAGCATTAAACCATGCATTTTCAAGAGGTTCTTGGTTACCCTTAAATCACACAACTCCAAAGGGTTCATGGAGTAGCCTTAAACCATGTTTTTTCAAGAGGCTCTTGGTTATCCATAAACCATGCAATTCCAAAGGGTTCATGGTCAGCATTAAACCATGCATTTTCAAGAGGTTCTTGGTTATCCTTAAACCTTACAATTTCAAAGGGTTCATGGGTTAGCCTTAAACCAAGCACTTTCAAGAGGTTCTTAGTTATTCTTAAACAATGCAATTTCAAAGGGTTCATTGGTTATTCTTAAACCACACGGTTAATGGGACTGCCTTAAACCACAAGGTTCGTGGGCTGCCTTAAACCACATGATTAGTGAATTTTAAACCACATGGTTAGTGGGACTGCCTTAAACCACAAGGTTCGTGGGACTGCCTTAAACCACATGGTTCGTGGGACTGCTTTAAACCACATGATTAGTGAATTTTAAACCACATGGTTAGTGGGACTGCTTTAAACCACACGGTTAGTGGGACTCCCTTAAATCACAAAGTTCGTGGGACTACCTTAAACCACAAGATTTGTTGGTGTATCCTCAAACCACGCCTTTCAAAGTATTCAAATGTGCATCCCTAAATTATGCTCTTTACATTAAGCTCACTTGCATTTTCATTTTGCTATTGTTAAAAAAAAAAACAAAAAAACAAAAAAACAAAAAAAATTTAGGTGTCACCTTATCTTTGAAAGAAATCTCTTTAAGCTTCCTTCCAAAGAGGGGCAACTGTTGACACCTAAATTTTTGCCCAAAAATCATTTTCGGAAAAAGGGAAACTTGTTTTTCCACAAAAATATTTCATATCAAATTCGTGCATAGAGATTATCTAGGCATTTAATATAGTGTTTTAAGTGGAAGATGTTTTTCCTTAAATATATATATATATACCATAAAGGGGTTAGGATCGGAGTACTATATGAGAGAACAAGAAAGTATAAAGG
The DNA here is from genome assembly GCA_014182575.1 of Eucalyptus decipiens. Taxonomy (NCBI): domain Eukaryota; kingdom Viridiplantae; phylum Streptophyta; class Magnoliopsida; order Myrtales; family Myrtaceae; genus Eucalyptus; species Eucalyptus decipiens. Next base: position 20,120,801 of record CM024615.1, on the reverse strand, counting down.
ATTAACGAGATCTATATGAAAGCGAGAGAAGGATGTATAACAATAAGAAACAACAAGAAAGTAAATAACTTAAATAAAATCGCGAGAATTAAAAATAATATAAAGACCAAAGGCAATATATAAAATATAAAGTAAGAGTATGCATAAACAAAAACCAACCATGAAGGTGGTATGAACTTGTATTATATAAAGCTGAAAAGCTGAAATTACATGTATTGAGATGCAGAAACTTAGATGCAAAAACTTAAAGCATCAAGTCATCCACTAGGGCGGTAATCCGCACTCCAGGGAGTATTGATGTCTGTATTACAAGAAATGGTTAACCAACTATCATGTGAGTTGGTTACCCTGTATAAAACGATGTATATGAAAACTAACTTACTTTGAAACCAGGGGATACAAGGTAAGAGAGCTTGGAGATGGAAGAGATGAGGATGGAGATGGAAGGGATGAAGGATTACAAGTGAGAGAGAGAGAAGGAGAAGAGAGAAATTCAGAAAATTTCGGGTCCCCTTCTTCTATGTCGAGTGGGTGTATTTATAGCGAGTGCTACGGTGAAATGCTACGGTCTTTGAACGGTGTAAAAGTGAATGAGATGCGAGTGAACAGTGTATGAACAGTGTATGAACAGTGTGTCTACTACGCTCCGGTGTGTAGCCTTTTGCGCCGTTTGTAATAGTAACTGCATGTGATGTCTTTTAATCTCTGTCCAGATTGATCCCGTAGCAGTCGTCTTCATTAGTGTTTCCACTATGATATGACTGGGAAGATCCGTCTTGATTTGTTTTGAGATTTGGAAGATCCACATTGTGATTCTTCCGCTTCGAGAGCATTGTCCCGAGAATGTTGCGGTATTCATCTCTGTTTTGGACTGCTGCAAGTGCTGCACTTGCCATGGATTTTTCTGTAAAAACGATGTATTTGATGGGGATGCGATTATTTGGGTTTTCTGGCTATTTAGCCATGTTTTAACCGCAGCTTCCGGATCCTTGATCAAGAAATCTGAATCCATCCCACCATTTGGTTTTGTATTTTCGGACGAGTGTTGGTATACCCGGTTTTTGGATGTATTGTATTCAAATTCCCATCTTTGTTACCCACGAGATTCTGAATATTATAAAGAAATGCATAAGGCATGGGAACCTTATATCATGAGGTGTTGGTATGAATTGTTCACTTTGAAAATCTTGTATCCTTGTTTGACCGTGGGGTGTAATATTATGTCCAAAGGACCAAAGAGATCCCACCGGGGAGTCAAACCAGTTTGGTAAGCTTTGTCTTGGGAAGTTGTCTTTGAAGAATAATAACCAGGAGTGTTGGAAATTTGTATTACATCGGAAAAGACATTCCACCAAGCTTGTTGGTAGTCCCAAAAGTATGTATATGAAGAGGAGTATGGTAGACTTTGGGTAAGTCTGGTTTGGAATTTTCTGGGTGTATGGGGTGAGGCTCCCCGGTGTGAGGGGTGTATGACTTTCGATGGATATAGTGGAATAAAGGATATTTTATGTATTGGTTTTATCGGCAAAGTGAGTGAACCTTGCCGATTCTGTTTCCACTAAAATTTGCTCATAATAAGCAAGGGTTTTGTTTGTATTGTGTGGTTTGAAAAGCCAATTTTTTTGGAAATATGTTTTCTGCAAATTTGATTGGATCTTTATCGAAGAATCCATCTTCCACAGTCAATATATTTTGAAAAGATGTTTTGGGAAAGAATTTTGATCTTTGAGAAAGAGGGGTTGCACGGGGCTTAATAACCACCTCATTCGAAATTCTTTTGTATTCCGCTTGTTTTTGTGTAGCAAGCGGGGAAGGATTGTTACTTACCTCTATGGCTTTGGATGGCTCTTTCTTTACGTTTTGTAAAGACTGGGCAAGTAACAATATTGTTTCTTTTGGAAGTATGTTGGCTAACCGATTGAGGGCTAGCATGGGTTCGGATGTTATGGGTTCCGTTGTCAAAGGTGATTTTTGTATGAATGTTTGGTTGTTTTTACGCCATTTGGAGCCATGTTTTGACAGATGTTAAGCCTTTCGGCTTTGGTGGTGTATTGGAGGGTTCGGCGGTGGCTTTGCCTTTGCCTTTGTCTTTGTCTTTTTTGGGTCTTGGCATATTGGTATCCCCTGTAAAAATTCTCTTGTGAGAAAATCAGGCAATGAATTTGAAGAACCATTTATAAATTCTATGTCAAAATCGAATACTTTTGAAAGTATGGCTTGCCATCGGCAAAAATTTGTTTTGATGCAACATTTAAAACGTCTTTTGTAAAATGTCTTTGGCTGATTTGCAATCAATTCTCAAGAGAAATTTTTGATTTAATAAATCTCCTTGGAATTTTGATATAGATAAAACTATAGCAAGTATTTCTTTTTTGATTGTCGAATAATTTTGTTGAGTGGAATTCCAATGTTTTGATATAAATTGAATAACTTGTTCTTTGTTGTTATTGACTTGTTTGAGAATACCACCATAACCTAATTCGACGCATCTGTTTCTACTATTTTGAAAGTGGAGGGTCGGCAAGATGTAAGCATGGTATATCTTTGACATGAATTTTTATTTGTTTTACAATGTCAGTATGGACAGAGGTCCATGGTGGAGGATCCTTTCGTAGCCTTTGATGTAAAGGTTTGCAAAGGATATTTATATTAGGAAAGAAATCTAAAATATAATTGAGGCTACCCAAAAACCTTTGTAATTGAGTTTTGTCTTTAATCTCATCGGGAATTTATCGGTAAAAGAGATTGATCTTTCTATGGGAGTGATGGTGCTTAAATGGATGTAATGACCTAAAAATCTAATCTTGGTCTTGAAGAGTGCAATTTTAGTAGGAGAGACTACAAGACCGTTTTGTATGATTATTTTTATGAAAGTGGATAAATGTTTGAAATGCTGTTCTATATTGGAAGAGAAAACTAGAACATCATCTATATAAACTATGATGTATTCTGAATAAGGATTGAAAATCTCATTCATAATTCTTTGGAATTCGAAGGGGCATTTTTGAGTCCGAATGGCATAACATTCCATTCATATTGGCCAAAAGGTACTTGTAAAAGGCTGTCTTGTATTTATCCTTTTCACTAACTTGTATTTGCCAGAATCCTGATTTCATGTCAAATTTAGAAAATATTTTTGATCTACAAAGTCTATTCAGCAAATCTTTTTTGTTGGGTATAGGGTATCTTATCCATCTAAGGGCTGTATTAAGAGGTTTGTAATTAATGACTAACACAGGAACTCCTCTTTCTAGTTCAGCATTTTTATTAACATAAAAAGCGAGAACAACTCCAAGGTGATTGGCTTTTTCTTATGAGTTTTTATTTAAGAGATCTTGTATTTCTGTTTGACAAAATTTTAAAACTTCTTGGTTCATTTGTGTAGGTCGGGCTTTGGTAGGAATTTTGTTTTCGGAAAAATCATGTTCATAAGGTAAATCGACGATATGCTTTTTCCTTTCCCAAAAGGCATTGGGTAGAGTAGAGCATATAGTTTTTTCTATGTGTTTTTGTAGAGAAGCTATTTTTCTATGATGTTTGGTTTTATGAGATTTTCTTCTATTCTTTTGAACTCTAAGTCTTCTTTTAAAAATTCAAGCTGGTTTTCTTTGTCTTTTATGAGGCAGTTTATTTTGAAATGGAATGTTCTTGTAAAATATTAAGACTTCTTTTCTGCGGTTTTGTTATGAAATTGAAGGTGATTTTTTTGTTTAAAGCATGAGTTTCTATGCCTTCATTAGTAACAGCAAAGGGTTGAATCAATTGTATGAAAGGTGTTCCAAGGATAACTTTGTTGTCTCATGTTTTTAACTAAAAGAAAAGATGTTTTGTAAGACATTTGGTCTTTTATTATTAGGGCTTCCGGTAACTTGTATTGTATATTCAGCTTGTCTCTGAGGCAGATTTTAAAGACTCGGATGTTTTGTCAAAGTATCTTGTTGGAACAAGGCCTTCCTTGATACAATTGAGGTCATTTTGTATCAAAGAGTGCCATTGTTTCAATAATATACTCATTATTGATTTTTATCTTAATATTTATTATCCATTTCCTAGATGTGATTTCTGTTAATAGCATAAGAAAAGCTGGATCGAGGTATCGAAGTACTAGTGATTTCATTTTGATCTTCAAGTTTTGTTGTTCTTTTTATGACAAGGGACTTTATATCAGAAATTTCTTGTTTCATTTCGATTGAGTTTCTTTTAAAGCTTGTATTTCTAACTTTTGTTGTTTTATTTCATTTTGGAGGTCATTAATATTTATAGGTCTGGACTGTGGTTTTTTATTTCTATTAAGAATGTCTTTAAGGTTGTACGAAGTATTAGGCTTGGAAGTAATGTTCATAGAAGAGTGAAGTCTATCTAAGTATTCTTTTTTCGCTTCAGGGTCAAGTATTTTGTCAGCAGTGCTGAGAAGGAATTCTTCTTCTTTTGTTAAGACGTTTACTTCAAGAGTAGGTTTTTCTGGAGAAGCGTCTTCATATTCGGAATCAGAAGAGGAATCTATCTCATTAATCGAAGACCTTCTTCCTCAAGAAATTCATCGAAGAAGTATCATCATTTTCTATGAAGATGTTATTTAATTGATTAAGAGTATTGTCATCTAAAGAAAGTTCATTCAATTTTTTATTAATCCTACAATATTTTGAAATATGACCTTTTCTACCACAAGAATAGCATTTGATGTCTTTAAAATTTTTCTATCGGAATGAGGTCTATTTTGAGTATTCGATGTCTTTGTTTATTCCTACGAAAAGGAGGTTTGTTGTGATGTTTCTTTGTTTCTTTTCAGGAGGACAAGTTCCCTTACATTTTGATTTTGTTTTTCATTATAGGAGGGGTCGTATTGAGCACAAAAATCTCCTAGACTCCTATTGGTGAGGGATTGTTCTTCCTTGAGTTGTCTTTGTAATTTGATTGTATTACACATTTGTGTTCCTTGTCGTAAACATAGGAGACTATTTCTCCATAAGAAAGGAGATCATAAGGAATTTGACCGCTGTATTCTTCTCTAATTTTATCTCTAACTTGGTCACCTATAATCCGAGGTAAACCGGCTAAGAATTTTCTTTCCAAAAGGTTGATTGCGTCGGATCTAATAAGAACCCTTTGAAAGAAAAGCTCTTTGTATTCTCTAAATCGTCCTAAAGATTTGCAACGCATATTGGAAAGGAGATCTTGGTTTCTATCACGATATGTGAAGGATCTCCTACAAAGTGCTGTGAAATGGAATAGATAAGGGTATTGACCGCATCTTGGATGAGATGACCTTGATCATCATCCATGCGTTGTCCAAAATCATCTACCTTATAAGCGGTTAAAATTTGTGTCTTTTGTTCATCTGTGAGGTAGTTATCCCACCAACCTTTTAGCTGTCCAGTGAATCCAGCTACTAAAAGATTAGCAACAGCATGGTCAGAAACATCTTGCTGTGTTTTGTAGGCATTAGCAAGCATCACCATGTTGTTAAGGATGTTCATGACATTGGTTTCTGCAACACCATCAATGTTCCATTCATAGATGGCGTCGGGGAGAATATTTATTCTGTATTTTTTGCGATGATTCTTCTTGGGCAATGTCTGGTGGGGTAGCTCTACTATAATAAAGCTTACGAGGTTGTCTCCAATTGAGTCTGTTAATCTCATTAAGCTGACTCATTATCGAAAGGGTTTGGTTAGGGTATTAATGGTGGGTTGGTCTGGAGTGTCTCTAATGATAAGATTCTGGAATTTAGGAGTGTCTAGTATAGGATCGGTTCCAACTTTGATTTTCTAAGAGTTTTTCTTTTGTTCTATGGCTTTGGCAAACTCGGGCTAAGATTTTTGGAAATTCAAAGGCTTTAAAAATGGGTTTTTTGAGAGTGTCAACTTGTGGTGTAACAAGTTGAGTAGGATTCGGAAGGTGGATTCCATCCTATTCAACTGTTTTCCTATGGTTACTAAATGTTGATTAGTAAAATTGTTTTGTTCAATAACTTTGTGGATGTAGAGAGAGTCTCCTTTATGCGGAAGTCTAAAAGGAGTGGCTGTAACCTCGCTATCTCCATGCTGTATTTTTATTCTCCTAAGGGGTGGATGATTGGATTCTATGGTTTCACCATTATCAAGTTTCCACTTATAATGATGATCTAAAACAAATATTTCTTTAGGTTCGAGGAATTGTTCTTCTAACCAATCAAAGAAAAATATATGGACTTCATATTCATATATGTAGTCGTAATATTTTTGTTTGATGTCTTTTGCTTTATCAGCAAAGGTTTTGAAGAACCATTCTCTGATTTGTTTGTTGTTTTCAGAATTAAATTCTTTATTAAGAAAAGTTTTGTTTGGCTCAAAATGTTTTTCTAAAACATTAAGCTCGGCATCTATCATTTGCGAATAAGTAGGAGAATGATGAGGAGAGTCTGTATTATCTACGGCCGGTTCGGCGGTTCGGGCTGATTTTGTTGATAAATAGGCCTGGAAATTCCTGATCTATTATCTAAACCACTAATTTCTGGTTCAAGAGGTGTCTCATGATTACTTCTACTTTTGGTGGAAGGAGGTAAAGGTGTTGTACTTCTTGTGGGAGTGTCTCTATGTATACTAGGAGGAGGAGTGTTTCTATGTGTACTAGGGGGAATGGTGATTATAGGAGGAAGATTAGGATTAAGATCTATGGACCTTGTATAGGAATTATGAAAAGAAGGACTAGATCTTGAATCGAAAGATCTTCTGGGAAATCTAATAGTCACTCTTCCTGCGGGTGTTGAATGACATTAGTAGGGTCTGTATTTTGAACAACTTGTTGGGAATTTGGTTTTCTAATTCCCATTGTTAAGTAAAGTTACTTGATTCCAATTAATAGACCTAGGAATTGTCGTATTAGCTCTGGAAATGTCGGTTTGGAGAAGAAGTGTTTCTCCTCGTGGACTATGTTTGAAAGCATTTTCTCCAAAAGCGAGAGGACATGGCTTTATAATGGATTCTATAGACAAGGGCTAAGGGAATAGATCCATCTGCTACTTTATAATTATGGGTTTTGATTTGGAGTGTTAGAGCTCTAAGAATGTTCTTGTCTTTAAGGGAAAGCGAGAAATTGGGATAACAGTCAAAATGTATAGGTCCTTTGCGAGACTTGTCTCTACAGTGCCAAGAATAGATTCATCATAATTTAAAAGACGTGAATCACGTAAGACTAAGAGAATGGAAGTATTAAGGCCTTCTTTAGTAAGAGGTTTGACTCCTACTTGAACTAGTCCTATATGAATGTAGTTGTATTTTTGTTTGTGCTTTAGAATGGACTCTTTGTTCAAAAGATGTATTTTTCATAAGAATTAGAAAGAGGAACATCTCTTTCTTGAGTGGTTATGACATAGTCTGATTTTTTTGAAAAACTTCAATTTAGATTGCTTGTATATTTCCTTAAGCTGTATTTTAGGAATTTCCCAATTTTCTATAGATTTGTTGAAATCTTCTATCCTTACTTCTTCTCTATGTATAGGACTGGGATCCGAGTCCATTTGTGATAGAGAACTAGAGGAAGATGTAGATCTTCTATGTAAACTCATACTTAAGATCGGAACTATTCCTTCTTGAGAACCGTTCTGAGCTAAACCAACGGTCTAACAACCACTCGGGGACTTACGGCCGGACCACTCTGTAGAAACAAGAAGGATGCCAACGAATGGCTCTCGATCTAAGAGTATGTTTTTACAAAGACTATCTATACTTTCCTACTGGCTCTGATACCATAAAGGGGTTAGGATCGGAGTACTATATGAGAGAACAAGAAAGTATAAAGGATTAACAGATCTATATGAAAGCAGAGAAGGATGTATAACAATAAGAAACAACAAGAAAGTAAATAACTTAAATAAAATCGCGAGAATTAAAAATAATATAAAGACCAAAGGCAATATATAAAATATAAAGTAAATTGGGAAATTCCTAAAATACAGCTTAAGGAAATATACAAGCAATCTAAATTGAAGTTTTTCAAAAAATCAGACTATGTCATAACCCTTTGAAGAAAGAGATGTTCCTCTTTCTAATTCTTATGAAAAATACATCTTTTGAACAAAGAGTCCATTCTAAAGCACAAACAAAAATACAACTACATTCATATAGGACTAGTTCAAGTAGGAGTCAAACCTCTTACTAAAGAAGGCCTTAATACTTCCATTCTCTTAGTCTTACGTGATTCACGTCTTTTAAATTATGATGAATCTATTCTTGGCACTTTGTAGAGACAAGTCTCTGCAAAGGACCTATACATTTTGACTGTTATCCCAATTTCTCAGTTTCCCTTAAAGACAAGAACATTCTTAGAGCTCTAACACTCCAAATCAAAACCCATAATTATAAAGTAGCAGATGGATCTATTCCCTTAGCCCTTGTCTATAGAATCCATTATAAAGCCATGTCCTCTGCTTTTGGAGAAAATGCTTTCAAACATAGTCCACGAGGAGAAACACTTCTTCTCCAAACTGACATTTCGAGCTAATACGACAATTCCTAGGTCTATTAATTGGAATCAAGTAACTTTACCAGAACAATGGGAATTAGAAAACCAAATTCCCCAACAAGTTGTTCAAAATACAGACCCTACTAATGTCATTCAACACCCAGAAGGAAGAGTGACTATTAGATTTCCCAGAAGATCTTTCGATTCAAGATCTAGTCCTTCTTTTCATAATTCCTATACAAGGTCCATAGATCTTAATCTTAATCTTCCTCCTATAATCACCATTCCCCCTAGTACACATAGAAACACTCCTCCTCCTAGTATACATAGAGACACTCCCACAAGAAGTACAACACCTTTACCTCCTTCCACCAGTAGAAGTAATCATGAGACACCTCTTGAACCAGAAATTAGTGGTTTAGATAATAGATCAGGAATTTCCAGGCCTATTTATCAACAAAATCAGCCTGAACCAGTCGAACCGGCCGTAGATAATACAGACTCTCCTCATCATTCTCCTACTTATTCGCAAATGATAGATGCCGAGCTTAATGTTTTAGAAAAACATTTTGAGCCAAACAAAACTTTTCTTAATAAAGAATTTAATTCTGAAAACAACAAACAAATCGAGAGAATGGTTCTTCAAAACCTTTGCTGATAAAGCAAAAGACATCAAACAAAAATATTACGACTACATATATGAATATGAAGTCCATATATTTTTCTTTGATTGGTTAGAAGAACAATTCCTCGAACCTAAAGAAATATTTGTTTTAGATCATCATTATAAGTGGAAACTTGATAATGGTGAAACCATAGAATCCAATCATCCACCCCTTAGGAGAATAAAAATACAGCATGGAGATAGCGAGGTTACTGACCACTCCTTTTAGACTTCCGGATAAAGGAGACTCTCTACATCCACAAAGTTATTGAACAAAACAATTTTACTAATCAACATTTAGTAACCATAGGAAAACAGTTGAATAGGATGGAATCCACCTTCCAGAATCCTACTCAACTTGTTACACCACAAGTTGACACTCTCAAAAAACCCATTTTTAAAGCCTTTGAATTTCCAAAAAATCTTAGCCCAGAGTTTGCCAAAGCCATAGAACAAAAGAAAAAAACTCTTAGGAAAATCAAAGTTGGAACCTGATCCTATACTAGACACTCCTAAATTCCAGAATCTTATCATTAGAGACACTCCAGACCAACCCACCATTAATACCCTAACCAAACCCTCTGATAATGAGTCAGTTAATGAGATTAACAGACTCAATTGGAGACAACCTCAGAAGCTTTATTATAGTAGAGCTACCCCACCAGACATTGCCCAAGAAGAATCATCGCAAAAAATACAGAATAAATATTCTCCTGACGCCATCTATGAATGGAACATTGATGGTGTTGCAGAAACCAATGTCATGAACATCCTTAACAACATGGTGATGCTTGCTAATGCCTACAAAACACAGCAAGATGTTTCGACCATCTTTGTTGCTAATCTTTTAGTAGCTGGATTCACTTTGGACAGCTAAAAGGTTGGTGGGATAACTACCTCACGAGATGAACAAAAGACACAAATTTTAACGCTTATAAGGTAGATGATTTTGGACAACGCATGGATGATGATCAAGGTCATCTCATCCAAGATGCGGTCAATACCCTTATCTATTCCATTTCACAGCACTTTGTAGGAGATCCTTCACATATCGGGGATAGAAACCAAGATCTCCTTTCCAATATGCGTTGCAAATCTTTAGGACGATTTAGAGAATACAAAGAGCTTTTCTTTCAAAGGGTTCTTATTAGATCCGACTGCAATCAACCTTTTTGGAAAGAAAATTCTTAGCCGGTTTACCTCAGATTATAGGTGACCAAGTTAGAGATAAAATTAGAGAAGAATACAGCGGTCAAATTCCTTATGATCTCCTTTCTTATGGAGAAATAGTCTCCTATGTTTACAGACAAGGAACACAAATGTGTAATACAATCAAATTACAAAGACAACTCAAGGAAGAACAATCCCTCACCAATAGGAGTCTAGGAGATTTTTGTGCTCAATACGACCCCTCCTATAATGAAAAACAAAATCAAAATGTAAGGGAACTTGTCCTCCTGAAAAAGAAACAAAGAAACATCACAACAAACCTCCTTTTCGTAGGAATAAACAAAGACATCGAATACTCAAAATAGACCTCATTCCGATAGAAAAATTTTAAAGACATCAAATGCTATTCTTGTGGTAGAAAAGGTCATATTTCAAAATATTGTAGGATTAATAAAAAATTGAATGAACTTTCTTTAGATGACAATACTCTTAATCAATTAAATAACATCTTCATAGAAAATGATGATACTTCTTCTGATGAATTTCTTGAGGAAGAAGGTCTTCAGATTAATGAGATAGATTCCTCTTCTGATTCCGAATATGAAGACGCTTCTCCAGAAAAACCTACTCTTGAAGTAAACGTCTTAACAAAAGAAGAAGAATTCCTTCTCAAAGACCTTGCCGACAAAATACTTGACCTGCGAAAAAAGAATACTTAGATAGACTTCACTCTTCTATGAACATTACTTCCAAGCCTAATACTTCGTACAACCTTAAAGACATTCTTAATAGAAATAAAAAACCACAAAGTCCAGACCTATAAATATTAATGACCTCCAAAATGAAATAAAACAACAAAAGTTAGAAATACAAGCTTTAAAAGAAACTCAATCGAAATGAAACAAGAAATTTCGATATAAAGTCCCTTGTCATAAAAAGAACAACAAAACTTGAAGATCAAAATGAAATCACTAGTACTTCGATACCTCGATCCAGCTTTTCTTATGCTATTAACAGAAATCACATCTAGGAAATGGATAATAAATATTAAGATAAAAATCAATAATGAGTATATTATTGAAACAATGGCACTCTTTGATACAGGGCTGACCTCAATTGTATCAAGGAAGGCCTTGTTCCAACAAGATACTTTGACAAAACATCCGAGTCTTTAAAATCTGCCTCGGGAGACAAGCTGAATATACAATACAAGTTACCGGAAGCCCTAATAATAAAAGACCAAATGTCTTACAAAACATCTTTTCTTTTAGTTAAAAACATGAGACAACGGGTTATCCTTGGAACACCTTTCATACAATTGATTCAACCCTTTGCTGTTACTAATGAAGGCATAGAAACTCATGCTTTAAACAAAAAAATCACCTTCAATTTCATAACAAAACCGCAGAAAAGAAGTCTTAATATTTTACAAGAACATTCCATTTCAGAAATAAACCGCCTCATAAAAGACAAAGAAAACCAGCTTGAATTTTTAAAAGAAGACTTAGAGTTCAAAAGAATAGAAGAAAATCTCATAAAACCAAACATCATAGAAAAATAGCTTCTCTACAAAAACACATAGAAAAAACTATATGCTCTACTCTACCCAATGCCTTTTGGGAAAGGAAAAAGCATATCGTCGATTTACCTTATGAACATGATTTTTCTGAAAACAAAATTCCTACCAAAGCCCGACCTACACAAATGAACCAAGAAGTTTTAAAATTTTGTCAAACAGAAATACAAGATCTCTTAAATAAAAAACTCATAAGAAAAAGCCAATCACCTTGGAGTTGTTCGCTTTTTATGTTAATAAAAATGCTGAACTAGAAAGAGGAGTTCAGGTTAGTCATTAATTACAAACCTCTTAATACAGCCCTTAGATGGATAAGATACCCTATACCCAACAAAAAGATTTGCTGAATAGACTTTGTAGATCAAAAATATTTTCTAAATTTGACATGAAATCGGGATTCGGCAAATACAAGTTAGTGAAAAGGATAAATACAAGACAGCCTTTACGGTACCTTTTGGCCAATATGAATGGAATGTTATGCCATTCGGACTCAAAAATGCCCCTTCGAATTCCAAAGAATTATGAATGAGATTTTCAATCCTTATTCAGAATACATCATAGTTTATATAGATGATGTTCTAGTTTTCTCTTCCAATATAGAACAGCATTTCAAACATTTATCCACTTTCATAAAAATAATCATACAAAACGGTCTTGTAGTCTCTCCTACTAAAATTGCACTCTTCAAGACCAAGATTAGATTTTAGGTCATTACATCCATTTAAGCACCATCACTCCCATAGAAAGATCAATCTCTTTTCCGATAAATTCCCGATGAGATTAAAGACAAAAACTCAATTACAAAGGTTTTTGGGTAGCCTCAATTATATTTTAGATTTCTTTCCTAATATAAATATCCTTTGCAAACCTTTACATCAAAGGCTACGAAAGGATCCTCCACCATGGACCTCTGTCCATACCGACATTGTCAAACAAATAAAAATTCATGTCAAAGATATACCATGCTTACATCTTCGACCCCTCCACTTTCAAAATAGTAGAAACAGATGCGTCGAATTAGGTTATGGTGGTATTCTCAAACAAGTCAATAACAACAAAGAACAAGTTATTCAATTTATATCAAAACATTGGAATTCCACTCAACAAAATTATTCGACAATCAAAAAAGAAATACTTGCTATAGTTTTATCTATATCAAAATTCCAAGGAGATTTATTAAATCAAAAATTTCTCTTGAGAATTGATTGCAAATCAGCCAAAGACATTTTACAAAAAGACGTTTTAAATGTTGCATCAAAACAAATTTTTGCCGGATGGCAAGCCATACTTCGAAGTATTCGATTTTGACATAGAATTTATAAATGGTTCTTCAAATTCATTGCCTGATTTTCTCACAAGAGAATTTTTACAGGGGATACCAATATGCCAAGACCCAAAAAGACAAAGACAAAGGCAAAGGCAAAGCCACCGCCGAACCCTCCAATACACCACCAAAGCCGAAAGGCTTAACATCTGTCAAAACATGGCTCCAAATGGCGAAAACAACCAAACATTCATACAGCAATCACCTTTGACAACAGTAACCCATAACATCGAACCCATGCTAGCCCTCAATCGTTAGCCAACATACTTCCAAAAGAAACAATATTGTTACTTGCCCAGTCTTTACAAAACGTAAAGAAAGAGCCATCCGGTGCCATAGAGGTAAGTAACAATCCTTCCCCGCTTGCTACACAAAAACAAGCGGAATACAAAAGAATTTCGAATGAGGTGGTTATTAAGCCCCGGGCAACCCCTCTTTCTCAAAGATCAAAATTCTTTCCCAAAACATCTTTTCAAAATATATTGATCTGTGGAAGATGGATTCTTCGATAAAGATCCAATCAAATTTGCAGAAAACATATTTCCAAAAAATTGGCTTTTCAAACCACACAATACAAACAAAACCCTTGCTTATTATGAGCAAATTTTAGTGGAAACAGAATCGGCAAGGTTCACTCACTTTGCTGATAAAACCAATACATAAAATATCCTTTATTCCACTATATCCATCGCAAAGTCATACACCCCTCACACTTTGGGAGCCTCACCCCATACACCCAGAAAATTCCAAACCGAGACTTACCCAAAGTCTACCATACTCCTCTTCATATACATACTGGGACTACCAACAAGCTTGGTGGAATGTCTTTTTCCGACAGAATACAAATTTCCAACACTCCTGGTTATTATTCTTCAAAGACAACTTCCCAAGACAAAGCTTACCAAAGCGGTTTGACTCCGGTGGGATCTCTTTGGTCCTTTGGACATAATATTACACCCACGGTCAAACAAGGATACAAGATTTTCAGTGAACAATTCATACCAACACCTCATGATATAAGGTTCCCATGCCTTATGCATTTCTTTATAATATTCAGAATCTCGTGGTAACAAAGATGGGAATTTGAATACAATACATCCAAAAAACCGGGTATACCAACACTCGTCCGAAAATACAAAACCAAATGGTGGGATGGATTCAGATTTCTTGATCAAGGATCCGAAGCTGCGGTTAAAACATGGCTAAATAGCCAGAAAACCCAAATAATCGCATCCCCATCAAATACATCGTTTTACAGAAAAATCCATGGCAAGTGCAAAGCACTTGCAGCAGTCCAAAACGAGAGATGAATACCGCAACATTCTCGGGACAATGCTCTCGAAGCGGAAGAATCACAATGTGGATCTTCCAAATCTCAAAACAGTCAAGACGGATCTTCCCGGTCATATCATAGTGGAAACACTAATGAAGACGATCGCTACGGGATCAATCTGGACAGAGATTAAAAGACATCACATGCAAGTTACTATTACAAACGGCGCAAAAGGCTACACACCGGAGCGTAGTAGACACACTTGTTCATACACTTGTTCACTAAGTAATCTTGTTCACTTTTACCTTTTTCAAGACTTTGTAGCATTTCACCGTAGCACTCGCTATAAATACACCCACTCGACATAGAAGAAGGGGACCCGAAATTTTCTGAATTTCTCTCTTCTCCTTCTCTCTCTCTCACTTGTAATCCTTCATCCCTTCCATCTCCATCCTCATCTCTTCCATCTCCAAGCTCTCTTACCTTGTATCCCCGGTTTCAAAGTAAGTTAGTTTTCATATACATCGTTTTATACGGGGTAACCAACTCACATGATAGTTGGTTAACCATTTCTTGTAATACGAGACATCAATACTCCCGGGAGTGCGGATTACCGCCCTAGTGGATGACTTGATGCTTTAAGTTTTTGCATCTAAGTTTCTGCATCTCAATACATGTAATTTCAGCTTTTCAGCTTTATATAATACAAGTTCATACCACCTTCATGGTTGGTTTTTGTTTATGCATACTCTTACTTTATATTTTATATATTGCCTTTGGTCTTTATATTATTTTTAATTCTCGCGATTTTATTTAAGTTATTTACTTTCTTGTTGTTTCTTATTGTTATACATCCTTCTCTCGCTTTCATATAGATCTGTTAATCCTTTATACTTTCTTGTTCTCTCATATAGTACTCCGATCCTAACCCCTTTATGGTATATATATATATATATATATATAAGAGATTAAAAAATAACTATTAAAAAAAGAGAAAAATATGAAAATTTCAAAAATATCAAAAAAAAAAAAAGGTTAGATAGCATCAAATTAGAATAGAAATGACATATATGAAATTTTCCTAATTTTAAAAGGTCATTTTCCTAATTTAATGCTATTTTGGTATTTTATAACCATTTTTGTGAATAATCAATTTTGCGTAGATTAAAACTATTTAAAGTAATTTCATGCATATAGAGTAATTTCATGCATATTTGAAATCTCATTTTGCTCATGGGGGTCCTGTCCTGGGGCGTGATAACAAAGCCATGTAATATTATTTGCCCAACTTGTATCGGGTTTACCTTTTCTGCGTTTATTTTCAAGTTATTTCAATTTCTTGAATGTTTACTTACGCACTGCTTTTCATTAATTTGAGTGTAAATTTCTCTTCTAAATTATGTTAGGATTAGTCTAGATATTAAAAAAAAAAAACTACAAAAACATTTGCATGGATAAATATTATAATTGGTAATCAAGATTGTGTGGCCATTTAGATAAATAACCTTCCAAGTTAGTGGTACCGCAAAGACGCTAATAGAAACATTGGCATAAACAAGTCCCCGTTCCTAAAAATCTCTGGTTGCGTAGGAATCGAGACAACACTCCCATGTCTTGATTGGTTTCTAGCCGACCCCAATAGGCTAGTGGCGACTCCTAAAATTACATAAGTTGTTAAGAACTAAAAACCAAATCCAACATCGCGCGAGGTATGGGCTTGGGAGAGCCCGCGCTTAATCTAGGGGTATTGGTCCGCCTCTTTAGGCAAATACCCCTAAACCTTTCTTCTTTTTCCTCAAAACGAAAAAGAGAGGTCGTGACAACGCCTACTCGCAACTCGTTGAAAAACCTGAAAAACAAGTAGATGAGAGAAGAGCTATCACAGCTCAGTGATCAACACATTTCTTTTAAGCGGATCAATAAATCACTATACAAATTTAAAACACAATCATAATTCACTTTAACATAATATATATCATAACTCAAATACCAAAGATACCAATGGTTCAGTCCATTAGTCAATCTCATAAAACATGTATCAATGGTCCATTCCATTGATTAATCTCATCAAACAACACATCGATGGTCTATTCCATCAACCAAACTCAAATCACATGTCAATGGTCATATCCATTGACCAATTCATGCTAAAATGTCTAGCCATGGTCACGCGTAAAGCCCGTGACAAGACGACTAAGATCCCCCCTAGCAAGGTCTCCACCTATTATTAGTCGATGACTCGGCTCATAAGAATATCCTAGACTAGTATGTGCATATCCACACACCCCTCAAGGTTTATAGAGACATTGAGCATCAATCACCAATCACACTATCCAGTAATCCAATTTCAAAATAAAAGTCATATCACAACTCAAGCATTTGATATATAAATATCAAAGTGTTCTTCAAAACGCTTCAAGATTCTTTCATAAATAATTTCACAAATCCTTTTTCAAACAATCATTCAAACCCAATTTAAAGGATAATTATCTCTTTAACAACAAAATGGCAGTGAAAGCTCGATCCTTTTTTTTTTTGCAACATGCCTTTTTATCAACTCACAGAATATATAATCCACTATGTTTCTCAAAACATGAGTTTAAAATACAAAGAAAAAATAGTGTTACTCACTAGGGAAAAGCCAAAAATTAACTACAACACTTACTTGAACCAACGCATTCGGATCCCTAACGATTAATGGAAAAACAATATCAAAAGGCCAAGTAAAAATGATATTCTTATAACGACTCACCTATACTATGCCTATTTTTCAATAAAACGATACCTATGCACCACAAAAGCTCGCATTTAGCAGAAACCCATTGTTTTTTGCTAGGCGCGGCTCACATGTTAACTTCGTCACGCCATGACTTCCTCCACAAAATTCCGTTTCAAGTCGTCTTATAGTCTTTAAAAAGCTCTCTTGATGTACTAAAATAGTCCCAACTCAGCCACCCCAAAATAGCACAAAAATAAAAATAAAAAAGGCTCGAATCTACTGTTTGTTATAGTTCCTGAATGCGCCCCCAACTTTAAAATTTCATTCCAGACAAACCACAAGTTCAAATCACGATCCGTAAGATGCTATAACTTCACAACATCCCAAAGTACCATTTCTACAAAAATATGCAGCTCAATGACTCAAAAATCGTGCTTTGCCACACAAATATCCAAGAAGTCCGAAATTCGAGCCCTAATTGCAACGATTGCTTCAAGTAGATGATTAAAGGCTTCAATATCTTACCGGCATTGCAAAACACACTCGAGTCAACTTGATGAGGTGTTCGGATTGCAAGCGCACCAAAAAAAATTTCTCTTTTTTTTTTTTTACCTATTTTTATTTTCTCTTCTTTCTCTCCTCTCCCCTGTTTCTTTGTTTCCCCTGTTTTCATTTCTGCCAAATGCCTCCCTCTCTCCTCTCTTTAAAACAGCAGAAGCTTCTACAATTCTCCTTCAGCTTCTTTTGTTGACTTTTCAAGCCTTTTTTTTTTAGCCCATATATTACAGCATTTGCATAAAATTCAAGATTATATTGCACAAAAGAGAAGAAGTTGACGATTTATTACATTATGGGTACAAAAATAATCAAGGCTTAAATTTTTGATGCAATCTTCCTTTCAATGATAATAATAATTCCAGACTTCGATTACCACTAGAGTCTGAGTTTTTGAGCTACAATTGCTGACCACAACCTCTCTAGTAAGATCTACGTCCTGATCAGTAGATCATTTCACCATAAAAAGTTCGTTATTTCCACTATGAACAGTGCATGCAAACTCTCTGGAATCCTGCACGAGCATAGGGGCCGAAAGGGAAAAGGCGCATGAAGAAGCACGTCAGCTTTTAAGCACTCTCGAAGGCGAGCTCAAGGGCAAGAAGTTCTTCGGAGGGGAGACTGTCAGGTTCGTCGACATCATGGCGGACTTCGTCGGATATTGGGCCGGAGTCATCCAAGAAGCGGTCGGAGCCCACGTCCTGACTGGGGGCGAGTTCCCGTTGCTGTGCAAGTGGGCCGAACAATTTCAGAACTGCCCGGTCATCAAGGAGAATCTTCCTCCGAAAGACAAGTTCTTGGCCTTCTTCAAGGTACAGGCCGAGATGGTAACAAGCTTTTATAAGGATAAAGCGTGAGTTTTGGGTCTTCCTTGGGTTGTGGTTTGATTGGGTTCTTTGTGTTTGTGTTATGTCATTTTTGGTTGTAATAAAAGTTTATTCGAATGGTATTTTAGGAGTCTGTTTCTTCTTGATAGTGATGGTCCGTGATAATGACGAATCGCGGTTTAATTAAGCATCAATTTGCTGTGAGTTTTATATAATGAGTAAAAATTCAAAATGCTTTTTTCATCTTGTGCATGATTGATCAACAAGTCTGATAATTGGACAAATAACTTTTGAGTTTGTACAAAGAAATCGCAAGATCTTTAGAATCGATATCCACAAGGAATCGGTAGAACTTTGCGGTCTAAGTCGATGGAACTCACCGCATGGAGTCACATGCATCTTTTACTCAACGGAGTCAACTTCAGGAGCTATTTGAAAGCACCATTCTGAGGATACTTCGAGAAAAGAGTCCCATTTCAAGGATTCTTTGAAATTTTCCCGATGTAGTACATGGTTAAGAATCTTTCCTACTCGCTTTACGCAGCTATTCTCATCCACATTTAATTCTCTTCAACCGCAATTAGGATCATTTTAATGGGAAAATGTCACAAATGGTCCCTATACTATTACTTAATGTGCAATTTCGTCCCTGAACTTTCGATTGGCTCAATTTGGTCCCTGAACTATTGATAAATGTCCGATTTGGTCCCTGAATTTTCGATCGGCTCAATTTGGTCCCTAAACTATTGATAAATGTCCGATTTAGTCATTCGTTACTATTTTTCTTTTTTTTTTTTTTGCTTATAGTAACGAAATAGAAAAAATAAAAATAAAAATTACGAAAAAAGATAAAATTGTAACCAAAAAAAAAAAAAACCAAAAAATTAGTAACGAAAAAAAAAAAAGAAACCCTAGCGGGTGCTGTTCATCTTCCTCGCGGAGCGCCCCTTGCTCGCACCGGCCCTTTGCGTCGGCGGACCTCGACCGCGCCGGCGACCCACGAGCCCTCTCGCTCCATCGCCGCTCCACCGGTCTCGCTCGCAGCCCGTCGACCTTGCAACGCCTCGGTCGCCCGCAACTTCCGGATCCGGCGACCTCCGCGTCCTGCCGCACCTCAACGCTCTGCCCGACGACCGGCGACGACTCCGACGCACGCTACCGAGCCGAGCCGATCCTTGCTGCCGCGACCCGGCGCTCGGCGCCCCCGCTCCAGCCCGTGCCGACTGCGACGCCATCGTTGTCCCGATCTCGCCGCTCGAGTGTCCGACGTCGCGAGATTCGAGAGCCCCGCGGACACGACCCGAACGCCCTTGCTCGCCTCCGCCCGACGCTCAACCGCTACCGTGCCGCTGTCCCTCGCCATGACCCGACGCCGCCGGAGCCCACACCGCGCCGGTTTGCTCGCCTTTCCCCGATGTCCAACGGCAAGCCTCGCGCCCGCGACGCCCTCGCCGATGCCCCTGCCACGCCGGAGTCCCTCGCCGGTGTCGACCCTCGTTTTTCCGCGAGGAAGATGAACAGTACCCGCTAGGGTTTCTTTTTTTTTTACTATTTTTTTTGGTTATTTTTTTTTTCGTTACGATTTTTTCTTATTTTTTTCGTTATTTTTTTTTATTTTTTCAATTTCGTTACTATAAGCAAAAAAAGAAAAAAAGAAAAATAGTAACGAAGGACTAAATCGGACATTTATCAATAGTTCATGGACCAAATTGAGCCGATTGAAAATTTAGGGACTAAATCGGGCATTTATCAATAGTTTAGGGACCAGATTGAGCCAATCGAAAGTTCAGGGATGAAATTGCACATTAGGTAATAGTATAGGGACCATTTGTGACATTTTCCCCATTTTAATCGCAAAACTTCATACAAAGAGATGAAAATTGAGAAGGCAACGTCGAATTTTCACTAAAAACACGTGTGGACAATTTTGTTGTTTTCGTTTGAGTCATAGTGAATAACAAACTGTTGATCCTCTATTTTTCACGTGATCTTGATTGGAAGCTTGAGAAAGAAAATGTCTTTTTTTTTTTTTTTTTTTTTTTTTTCTGTTGACGAGAGGGTTGTTTCGGTCTTCGGCCGATTGGTTTCCCAAAAATGAACTCCCTATTAGTCCATAACCCAATTGAGTCACGGATTTTTAAATGGCCCACAAGGAATTGATAGGACTCCTCCGACAGGGGATCAAACTCGCAACTTGGAGTCATGTGCTCAAGCCATGTCCTTTATCAAGCGGAGCCAACCCTTAAGAAGATGGAATTATATTTCGTACTGAATGACATATTCTACCATAATTACAGGAAATTCATTTATTAACCTGATAATAACATCAAACATGCAAAATCACATGATGATAAGATAATCTATATAACATGGGATTATCGAAAGCACAGTATAGTTTTAATAACAGTCGTCTTTTTCTGCTCTTGGGAGAGATAGAAGAGTAGTTTACGGGTTGGGTAAGCATGCGGGGTTGGTGAAATCCGATAATCGATTGGCTTTAGAAAGGCCTATTCGTCTTTTTGAACGGAGCCCAGGTTGAATTCGCCCCGGGTTTCCTTTTGTATACTATATATAACCTCCTAATCAGATGAACAACAAAGAAAGAAATATCGTAAGTAATTCTCAATGATGGGACATTTAATCAAAGCACTCCGCTCGACCTGACGATGCACGTACAATGTGCAACCCTTTGGTCCATACCCTTTATGCTCAGCCGCACCAATGCTCTGCATTCGGACACTAGAAACCGGTTCAAGCACCCGGGTCCTAGGGGCTGGTCGTTGGGGACCCAACCTCGACGACCAATGACCAGGCCTGAGCCCAACAACCAAACCCCAGCCACCAGGCTCCTAGGTCTAAGTGTCGAGATTGTTGGTCTAAGTTTGTTAATCAAGCACCGGAGCATGATCACCCAATATGATTATGTAGCAGCAAAGATCAAATAGTATTCTGGAAAATAGTATTCAGTTTTTTGAAACAAGGAAGTTATTTTCGTGATTCTAAGCATAGATGTATTACTGATTTTAAAAAAATAAAAAAAATTTCCACACGATTCAAACATAAAAAAAAATAAAGAAAATATTTTTCGATATTTAGAAGTTTGCGAAACAAACAAAACCAGCCACGGTTGAAATAACTATCATGTCCTGAGTAACTTTCTTGACCCCATCTCAGCCCCCTCCTGCCTGCCGGTGCAAGTGGAGTACCACTAGAAAATAATTAGGAGTTGTCTTGGAAAATGACTTCATATGTCTAATCTTAATTAAATGACGCCATCCTATAATAAAACGTAGAAGTTTGCGGAACGAACGAAACCAGCACCGTTTAAATAACTATCGTGTCTTGAGTAACTTTCTTAACCCCATGTAACACCCCCCCCCTCCCCCCGGGCCGGGGGCTCCTGCCGGTGCAAGTGGAGTACCACTAGAAAAAGGAGTTGTCTTGGAAAATGACTTCATATGTCTTATCTTAATTAAATCACGCCAACCTATGATTACACTTTGTCAGTTTTTTATAATTCTGTCCACGCTGAATAGTGTATTAGACTATACCTACCTCTAAATTGAATGTTTCTCACGGTGTGCCATGTATGAAAATTCAGTTCAGCCAATATGCTCTATTCTTGGCCAATAGAAGTCTCGAACCACCAACTCCAGTATTTTGTGTCATCAACTTTTACCAAACAACATCGACGTTGATGCGCTGTCTTAAGCGCTAACAAGATTTCTTTAAGGCTGTGTTTGTTTGAGTGGAAAAAAAAAATTATGCAATTTAATTTTCTAAGCTTTCATGACTTTGCTGAAAATAATTAGTTAATAGAAAACCATTTTCAGTTAAAAGAGGGAAAAGTTTCAAAAAAGTCATAAACATGTTATATTTATGCCAATTTAAAGTCCTAAACCTTTTAATAGTACCAAATTAGTCTTAAACATTTTTGAACTAATGCTAATTTAATACTAAAGCTTATCACTTAGTGCCAATTCAGTCCTTCCGACTAATTTTGGTTGGATTTTGCTAGCATAGATGTTGGCTTACTTATGTGGTACCACCAGCTCTAACATGGACGATTTAAATAATTTTTTAATAATTTTTTGATTTTTTAATAATTTTTTTCTAATTTCTTTTTCTTTCTTCCTTTTGCCGGTGACCAGACCACCAGCCATGTTCACATAGGCTAGCCTCACTTGGCCATGACAAGGCGGAGGCCCGGCAAAGGGTCGACCTCACCGAATCTAACCTAGGCAAGGGTTCCTCTCCCCAAATATGGTGACACTCCTAGTGAGGTCACCATGGCCTAGGTGAGGGCCAACCTTACTAGATTTGGTGAGGAGAGCCCTTGCAAGGCGAGGCTATCCTAGCCCAGGCAAGGGTCAACCTCAGCCAGATGGGGCGAGGCCAGCTAATTAGCCCCGCCCAAGCAAGGGTCAACCTCGGCTAGATCTGGCAAAGCTGGCTAACCCGGTATGGCCGGTGGCTGGTCGCTAATAAAAGGAAGAAGAAGAAGGAATAAGAGGAAAAAAAAAATAAAAAAATAAAATTAAAATATCATTAAAGATTGTCCATGTCAACAATATCCAACTAAAATTAGTCGGAATGACTAAATTAGCACCAAGTCATAAGATTTAGAACTAAATTGACACTTATTCAAAAGGGTAGGACTAAATTGATACTAGTAAAAAGTTTAGGACTGAGTTGGTATCAACTCAAAAGATTTAAAATTAAATTGGTACCATTAAAAAGTTTATGACTAAATTAGTGTTGATGTAATAGGTTTAAGATTTTTCCGACACTTTTCTCGTAAAAAGATAAGCATGTTTAAAGTTAGAAAAATAAATTCCTTGATGTGAAATGTAAAAAATATATTTTTGAGAAAAGATTTATGGAAAAGTTTTTTTTTTTTATCATAAAGTTTAACTTTTAAACAAAGACATCCTAATATTAAACCTTATAAAAGCCAACCTAAACAGGTGAGTCTCACAAGTTCTTATGTAGAGAGTTTTTGATCTAGCCAAAATTGAAAATTAAAAAAAAAAATGAAGAAAGAAAGATTGTTCCTCAGTGTGTGTGGGTGTGTCAGAGAGTGCACGACTGTGTTTAAATAGATGGGTGAAGAATTGAAGCTGTTGGGTGCGTGGGAAAGCCCATTTAGTCGGTGAATCGAGATAGCTCTAAAGATCAAAGGGGTCGGATATGAGTACTCGAAGGATGACGTATTCCGTAAAAAGAGCACTTTGCTTCTCAAGTACAATCCTATGCACGAAAGGGTACCTATTCTCGTCCACAATGGCAAGCCCATTCTCTGATGATTCTCGAGTATATTGACAAGACATGAAAGAATAACCCAATCTTGCCACGAGATCCGTATGAGAGAGCGACAGCCCATTTTTGGGCTAAGTTCTTAGATGAAAAGGTAACTACCTCATCTTAAAGTTTGGCATGATACTTTTTGTAAGCTACTCATTTCGGTCGTATTAAAAGTTGAAGTGGGCAAGTCGAAATTAAATTGAGTAAATTTCATTAAATGCAAAGAACTCATAACTGAGCTATAAAAATCGCAAAACAGATTCAAAGCAACAAATATTTGGTTCATTCATATTTTTCCACGCCGCTTGTTTCATTCAAATTTCCAAAGGAAGACGATCTGATGAAACCTTGCAATTGATGCGGTGCAGCAACATTTAAAACACATGCTAACAATAGCAAAAAATGACTTGCAGATCAAGATAAACATTTTGCTTTGAAAGCATAATTATCTGATAAAAATGACTTTACCAGCTTTCTTATACTTCATGTAAATAACCGTGATAACGAGAAGAAACACCACTGAGAGCACGATGCTGACAATGATGCCCGTTCTTTTCCTTGCGCCAGTATTCCCACTCGAACTGTCACCTTGATATATATCACAATGAATCCAACAATAAA
Source organism: Eucalyptus decipiens (assembly GCA_014182575.1). Lineage (NCBI taxonomy): Eukaryota > Viridiplantae > Streptophyta > Magnoliopsida > Myrtales > Myrtaceae > Eucalyptus > Eucalyptus decipiens. The sequence goes on along the minus strand of CM024615.1, from coordinate 20,096,326 downwards.
AGTTAAAAAAATTATCAAAATTATTTTCGAGCTAATCTCTTCCTCGTGTCATCACATTTAAAGTAACTCATGTTTGAGCACGTACCTACTTCAGACGCAGCCATCCTCACATAAATATCCTGGCCATTCTCATTGAACTGTCTAATATCGATCAGGTCACCGAACCAAAGCAAGCAACCACTTCCTTGTCCTCTAATATCCAAATTTGAATAAGCCATGCACGAGCAGTTCCCCAAGCACGTCTGTTCACATTCTTGGAGGTTCATGCTCTCGTTGAACCACGAAAGCCTTGTGTCAGGCAATTTCACTTGGGTGTTCTTCAGGAACTCATCTCCTCCCCGGCAATCTAGTTTTGTCCTCCGGACACACCCATTTGACCAATCCCCAAATCCCCAGTCGATCGGGTATTTGGGCATGAACCCTTTCAAGCACACACATTTTGGATAGCTAGCAATGTTACAATTCCCATTCGCTCCACAGAATGCATAAGTGTCACAGTCATCAATTTCTGTGGGTGTATACCGTATCCAACCACGTGTCTGGTCTATTGCAGTGAAGCGCTCAGTGATCCCATTCTCCTTTAAAACCAATATTGACGTGATGGAGCTGTTCAGAATGTTGAAGTAATAGTAGATTTCATTTTTGTTGAAGATGAAACCGAACTTGTAAACTGGATTAGGCTTTAACTGAGGGACCCCACTAAACCGAATGCCATTCCAAGGTCCCGACCGGTACTGCACTACTGATCTGTTCCTAAGGATCAGCTGCGGATAACCCAAAGAATCGAGCCTATATGTGAAATCACCTGGTGAAGGGTCGTCTGTGCTTTTCCACGAGGTCAAGTACCGGTCCAGACCTTTTGCTCGGTCTATACCAAACTTCATGCCAGCCAGAAACGAATCACAAGGGTGATCAAAACTCTGCCAGATTGCATCATCCAACTCATTGTCATTTCCTTCTTTTACAACGAAATTGGCAGAATCCAAAAGCTGTGCAATCGGATTCTGGGCCAATCTCGACACATTGCAGGACCAAATGACCCCATTGGTCCGGTTCAGGAGAGTCAGTACACCCTGAGGAGTGAGCTTCAGCACTCCTGAAGAGTCATTCAAGGGATTCTCTCGGTTTGCAACCCAAACCACCCTCCTGTCCGGTATCTTCTTGTACCATATGCCCACGTACCGGTTCTTGGAGCTGCCGGGGCTGAAGAATCCTAGCTCAAACTTTCCACCGGCAGAGACTATTGTTTGGCCATCTGTGATGTTCTCGCCAGCTGAAATGGAGTCCAGCGCATAGCTTTTCTGCAACACGTGGGACAAGAAGCACAAGCTGTGTAGGAGAATTGGAAGGCAGGATTCCATAGATGTTGTTCAGCTGATACAGTACTAGACTGACTTCTGATTCAGGAGGAAATTAAAGAGGAGAGGCAGTTTGGCTGATTAATCTCTTCTCTGCGTGTGTTGCTCTATGAAATAGGAAGTAGCCGCGATGTTGGACCATGACCACATAAAATGATTATTAAATGATGTGCAAAAGCAACAGTCGATGAAATTATAACTGAGTTCGCTGTTGGTAAAGCAGCATTCAAGCGACGTTTTCAAGCTCAGAGCCACACTTGAAAACTTTATCACGTGTGCCTCAGACAGACGACAAGTGCTTAACGAAGGCACGATTCCGTATCCCCCGCGGCAAGAACAACAGACAAGTGGTTGGCTTCTAATGTGACATCAATGGATCTATCCCGAGAGCTTAAGATGATGGGCGGAGGAGGAGATTATAGGTGAAATAACAAATATCCATGCTTGCACGTTAACAGCCTGATTCTGATTTGTTGGACTTGACAATTGATGATTCCTGTGCAGATGAGAATGTGGTGTGTTTATTTTTGTAAGTGGACCCCATTATACCAACAATAAACTATTAATCTTGTCTATCATAATCTAACTTCAACGTGCTCAAGGTGCAATGTACGTTGGCCCTGAAGAAAAGTTGTCATTTGTCTTACAAGATGCCGGTTCCCATAGGTTGAAACGCGGCTGTCATTTTAAGTGGTGTCATTATGCTAGCCGTGCTACACATCATTTATTGAGAAAAAGATTACTATTCTTTTGACATATCACACAGACATTTGCCAAAATTTATCTATTGAATCACTTTTAATTTCTTTGTCAGGTTTGTGCGTATCGCATGGGAAAATTATGGTCTGTGAAGAAACAGAGAAACTTGTCACATCCGAAGACGGACCTTCGATTTATTTAATTCTTGTTCTAAAAAACTACACTTGGTCTTTAATCTCCGTTTTCACTTTTCATGGTCAAGTCTGAGACTGTTTCCAAATTCTCTTTCACCGTTTCAATACTTGATGCCTAAGAACAGACGGAATTGAGAGGATGGAAAAGCGAAATGTGGACATGCGACGTGCTCTTCAGGGAAACTTGAAGATTCTCTCCCTGAGGGGATGGGAACCTGATAGAAGCAATTTCTTGATTGAGCAATTGTCGGAATTAGATTGCATAACGTCATCGTGGGACATTGACCAGAGTGAGATGTGTTCCGGAATGGAAGAAAAATCTGATTTTCTTGAGTACTCTTGAATTCAGTTGGGTGTTGGTATATTTCAAAATTCTAATGGCCGTTTGAGGTGCTGCCGTACTGATGAAAGGAATTAAGCTCAATAGTCTGTATGAACTTCAAGGGGAGGGTGACGGATTTCACCCGGAAATGTCGGGTGCATATGTTCAAGAGTCTGAATTACAACATATATGTTTGGGACACATTGGTGAAAGAAGCTTCGAGCTTCTAAGTGAAATGAATCAATTATGAAGTTATGTAGCTGAGAAATTGAATATATGCAAGTGTTGTGACACATGCAAATTGCGAAAAAGTATACTATTGTACAGGTATCAGAGAAACCATGGAGATTGCGGAGTCGATTCACTTGAGTGTTTGTTGGCTGTCACGATTTCCTTCAAAGAAGAATATTGAATTTATGCCAATGGTTGTCAACAGCATGGAGGACCTATGTATTTGTGCTAAGGCACAAGATTGAAGCTGTTGTTAGAATCAGAGAACTGAGAGCTTTGATAACAAAAGGAGATTTATGAGACAATCAAGCATATGTGGATTGATAGTAGCATTGATTTTTTTCTCAGAGCAATTGAATGAATACCACTTTAATGCATACCAAGACATTGCACTAGTGCTAGTGAATTACAATAGGTTGTAGAGTTAATGAGCAACTCATTCTTAGATATGGCTCATAAAATGTTTTCTAGCGTTGGTATGCCTAAGAAATTCTTGATAGATCCGCTTAGTACAATGAGTTACCTGGTGTGTTTAGGTAACATTACCGATACTTATGTTCTTAAAATATTTTGTTGCTCATGATATGTTCGAGTGAGGTGATGGTAAGTTTGACAAGATAGCAAGAAAGTGCATAATCCTAAGCTATACACAAGGTAAGTAGGGCTTTCTATTGTGGTGCTTCGTATTAAACTCACCATTGTCAGTAGAGAATTTACATTTGCCATATCTTTAATACTTCTAAGATTGGCTGTAGCAGTGTTTATGTGAATCTTGATGATGTACACCACAAGGTGAATTTGTAACTTGAATCTTCTGAGACTAAATATAAATAAAATAGCATTTATCGCTTGATCAATTCACTAAATTAACCAAAATCTGAGGTTAGTACTTCTAGCCTTTGATTTAAGTTAGGGTCTGTTTGTTTGGCCAAAAAATGAATAATTTTAATTTTTTTTAAATAGTCGCTTGTTTCGCTCACAAAAATAAAAATGAAAAATACTTTTATCAAATCCATGAAAATGTATAGGTATGAATTAATGTTGCCTATGTATTTTATTGGTTAATTATTTTAAACGATTTGACTAATCATTTTAAAAAAAATTATTCTCAAAACGTGTAATTTTTGCGAAACAAACGGATCATAATTCTCGTTCTAATAAATTGCATCTGGTCGGTAACTTTTGGTCTCGTTTTTTCGTAGTCAAGTTGAAGATTGGCTCCCAATCCTCTTTCTCTATCTCAATTCTCGTGCCGGAAAGAAAACGGCAACCGAAATTGAGAGAAAAAGCGACATGCGACGTGCTTTCCAAGGCAACTCAAAGGTTGTCTCCATGTGCTGATGGGGATGTCATGTGATCGTTCAGTGGAGTACGGAACAATCCCAAATGGCAAATGATTTCTCAGCCACCGATCCACGAGAAAATATCTGTAAATAATTTCTCAACTTTAGCCAAATATATAACTAATCTCTAAATTTTTAATTTATTCAATATAATTTGAACTATAGTTCAATATGTAATGTAATTTTGAACTTTTATTTTGTTCATAGTTCTTGAACTTTTAATACATTTTCAAGTTAGTCCATGAATTATATGAAATAATTTAATGTTATTATTTCATTGTTTCAAGTTACAAAAGGTTCATGGACTACATTACATATGAGTTACAATTCAAGAATCACATCGAAGAAATTTAAAATCTAATGATGACATGCATATTGACCAAAGTTTAAAGATAATTTGTGTCATTTTTGAAAATATCCAATAGTTTCAAACTATCACGTCAGCAGCCAACATGGCATGTATGTATTTTACTCACATTCATTCACAAATTGACACCTGTCCACGTTGCCACTTCAGTAGGTCACATGGTTTCAAATAAAAGTGTGACTTATTTTTTCCTGTCCCTGTCATTCTCACCCGCCCCCGTTCGAGTTTTCTCCACTCCTTTCTCCTCTATCGTCCATGGCTGCGAGATTTGCTTGTCCATGGATTGCGAGGTGGCTCGCCTTGGACTTTTAGGAGGCAGCACCGATGACTCCGCTGGTGGCAACAGTCAGGGGAGGTCTGCAACTTCAACGAAGCAAGCAAGCTTCTGTTGTTGACATCTTTCGTCCATGGACGAGATTTGAAGCTCGTCGTCAAGGCTGGTGGCTATGGCCAATCCGTGGTCGCCAGGTCTGTGGATGAGGTGCCTTGCGAGGCATAAACAGACAAAGCTTACGCCCATGGATGATGGAGGACCCCTTTCACGTTGCTCACGGCCAACTTAAGCCTAAGTAGCACTGATGTTGACACACAACACACAACACGTCATTTCTAAAAATACAGAAAATTCCAACACGTTAGAACACGCTGGATATTAAATATATATATATATATATATATATATATATATATATATATAATAAACTATCATTTTTATGTTTATTTCAATCAAATTAATTTGATTCAAATTCATAAATAAATAAATAAATAAGCCTAAAATGAATTTATACTAAAAACATTAATCCACAATTTATTAATATCATTCATTGTTTTAATTTGACAAATTCAACTATATTCCAATAATTCTAATTTATTAATATCATTCATTGTTTCAATTTATACTAAAGAGTGCTCACCATGTTAGCAGCTAACGTCATTGTTTCAAAACCATTGAATATTTTCTCGAGCAAGAGCCGATGAAACACTCTAAAGGTTTATTTGTTTCACGAAAAATCAAGATTTGGAAAACATTTTTTAATTATATCATTTACAGAAATTAATAAATAAAAAATATTTTCATCACTTATGAACATAGATGAAAATAGACATTTTTCATCGAATAAATTTTTGAGTGATATAACCAAATATTTTTAGAAATTTTTTTTTTAAATCTTGAGTTTTTGTTGAAGCAAACCCACCGTAACTTTATTATTGATAAAGCAGCATACAAATGACATTTTCAGCTCTGGGGCACCCTCGGGAAACTTTATCACGTTTGGCTCGAATGAATGACAAGCACGGCGACCAAGGCAAGATTCACCGCGACCGAGGCAACATGTCTATGCGCGATACTGAGAACACTGGCTGGTGACGGGCTTCTAATGCAACATCGATGGATCCAGTTAGCAGGATCGAGGATTGAGGATATTAATAAGTAATTGATATATATCACGGGGTCTTTCTGTAATTTTATTTCAATATATGTCATGACTGTAGTTCATCACTCTTATAAATTCATATCTAGCTACCTTAATTATGGTTACGCCACAGTAAATATTCTAACCTCATTATTTCTCTTAGTATGAAGATCAATGGTCGTGGACCATTCACCACGCTTAACATTCCATTTTAGACTGTAATATTGCTCTATACTTTCAAACGAGTCATGTAGTTTTTATGTTTCATATCTCAAGGATAATGTGGAGTATACTAGTCTGATTTGGGAATCTGATATGCTAACTATATGAAGATAAAGATATCATAAGTGTCATAAATTTCGTATGGTGTTTACTTCAATGTCATAACTCTTTTTTTAATCAACTGAGTGTCATAACTTATATATGGCAGTCACTTGAGTACTATAACTCTTTTTTTTATTTTTTCCGATTACTTAAGTATCATATAGTTTTTTAATCGATCACTTAAGTGACAAATTCTTTTAAACGTTTACCTCTAGTGCTATTCTACATCGGATTTCCGGCACTTGGGTGAATATTTTTAAAAAGTTTTGGCACTGTTATGTAACTCAAGTAAACATTGTTAGGAAGTTATGGCATTAAGGTGATTGAAAAAAGAAGTTATATCCTTATCCCTAACTATATGTGATAAATTCTTGTGAGGCTGATGAACTAATTTAAATTCCCACCTTGTAGTTGGCCAGTTAGCATATCAATTTACTAGACTTCTTTTAGTATCTTAGCCTTGCTCTTTTCTAATCAAGTGACTCAATTTTGTTTTTGCTTCTAATCATGGTGCACCCTTCACTTATTGTAAAAAATATTAATTGAGCTAGTGACATGATAAAACTTAAGCTAAATTTAAGAGACCAAGGAAATGAGGACACCATAAATATTATAATTGTCGTACGATGTTTAACAAATTTTAATGTTCAAATGATCAATTGCGAACTTGTTAAACTTTTATCATTTGTCAACCGTTGCACAGGATAGCCAAAACCAGTCATAAAAAGCTAGATCATCAATCCCTAACCGACAACTGTAGCACCAAAACACCATCTTTGGAAAAATTAAGTATATAACAAGCTGTTCATGTCACACCCCAATCCTCCGAGGATGTGCCCATCCTTAGGTGGTTGATTAAATTACGATGTCTCAAGACACGTCGCCGGCCCATTCATTTTAACGCGCATGTAGAAGCGAATAATTAATCCCTAGACAACACGAAGATATGATAGGAAAGTAGGACCACAATTTTTGAAAACCAAATCACACCTTTATACATAACAAACAAAGTCACACACAATGATAGCCGATATATACAAGGTCTGCAAAGGTGGGGGGGGGGGGGTGTAGAGGCTATAGATCCTCTAATCAGTCGAGTCTTCGACTGAATACTCCAGGGTCCCTAGATCCGAAAGATCCAGGTCTATCACCGAACCACCAAGAGGATCTGTCGTGCCTTTTCCAAAAGCAACCTCTAGCACTGACATAGGGACCTCAGACTCTGGTATAGGGTCCTCATTCTGTCCATTCTGCTCACGACGATACCATGACTTGTATTGATGGGGTACCTTATTGGGTAAACCCGCATTGACCCATACCACGGACCTCACGAGTTCATAGACCCATTCCCTTAAGGTCCCATGAAGCAAGTTATAACACCTTTGCTCGATGACCTTCTTCGGTTGGCCAAAATGCTTGGGAGCAGCTGTAATCTAAGGACCTAAAAATATTATCATACAACAGGGTGAGACGACGTCTCAAGAAGTTCACCCCCTAAGTCCCGACTAGGAAGAAAATACGCCCCAAGGACTGCCTAAGCACAAGCACAAGTCAAAAGACTTATCTTTGCCTCCATTCCTTTCGGCAAGTCCATATAATTTATAAATTCAACAAATCACTTCAACACATCAAATCATCAAATTAGATCGAGTCATTGATCCAACGACCCAATCGATTCCATCTATCGATCAACTCATTCAATACTATCTATCAAGTCTTATCACATCAAAGACTACTTACTTTAAGCTGAAGATAGCTAGAAATTCTCGCCAAAAGCTGATAATAACGTATACTGCTCACTTTAAGCTGATATATCGAAGCCCTCCGACTGATATAGTATACAGCTAATGCTCACCAAAACTGTGCAATACTTAATTGCTCACTAAAGCTATGCGATACTTAGGATATATTGCTTACTCTAAGCTGATATATCAAAGCCCTCAAGCTGATATAGTGTGGGTACACGATCGGCCTTCACCAAAAATATAATATTTTTACTTTATAAACTCCCATTAATTATATAGTTGATAAAAACATTTTTGGCGCCGTAAACCGACGCCCGGTGATTTTCTAATTAAATACTGAAATTAATAAACTTTGGGAAAAATACCCCAAAATTATAATTCACACTCAAATTGCACAAACCGGCACTCAATTAAATAAACCAATCACACCATTGCAATCAGCATGAAATTCCACTCATGGACTATTCTGGTCTAATTTTCGAAAAATAATGATTAATTAAATAATTACCAAAATTAATTAATAAATCCCAATAAATGTAACTTAGGCTGGAAAAGCCTAATTAAAAGCCGAGACGGGCCCAGAAAAATTCTGAACCTAACTAGATAAATGTTACGACCTATCTACTTGCTAATTGCACTACTCTTCGAAAAAAAAAAAAAATGCACTACTCTAACCATCTAACATACAATAACGATTAATTAAATTGCTAATATATTCTAACTAACCACATAATCCAATCTTAACTTAAACTAATCAACCCTTAAGTATAATTAACTCCCTAAGTAGAGATTAGTGAGTAAACTTACTAGTTTTGCAATCCAATTAGTTCACTAGGATGGCAAGGTGGAGACGGGCCACAAACTCCAAAGCAGGGGCACCTTTCAAGGCTCGAAAGTGGTCCAAAACGGGCCAAACAGTGCATGGTGGGCTGAGGGGGTTTGGTTCTGTGGCTAGGCCAAACAAAGCTAGACGGTGGCTAGTTGGACTAGAAAATGGCACGAGTGGCTGGCAGACGCAGGCGAGCGGCTTATGGTGATTGGACGGGTGGCTAGGTGGCTCCGGCGACGGCGGGCGACTCGGATGGGTGTCGACGGGCAAGGGGAGGCTGCTGGTCAGTTTGGTACTTGGAGGCTTCAAACTTGCTGAAGATGGAGGAACCAACAGAAAGGAGAAGAAAGGAGGAACAACAAGCTTGAGGGGGCCACCTTGATCTCCCTCTCTATCCTCTTGTCTCCTTGACTTGGCCCCACCATGACTGCTGGCTTCCTTGGCAATTCCAGTAACCAAAGCTTTCTTAGGAAGCTATTGAAGAGGTCCAAAATGTTTAGGCATGAGGGGCTACGAATTTTATACAAATGTCCCTCAATTCCACTTCCATTCATTCTTAAATTAATTCAATTCAGCCCTAAAAAATTTCACTATCGAGTCATCGATCAAATTGACATTTTTCCATGCCAATATAACCATCTCGTATCCCAAAAATGAGATAAAAAACGGTCCCCTGAATTTTCCGAACAAAAACGGCCTCACTTTGAAATTATGCCGAAAATCTCGGTTTGCAAAAAAATCTTCGGAAGGTGAGTTCACATTCTTAAAATGACTCATGACATAACAAAATTTTCAATTTCTGAAATCAGATTCAAATTCGTGGTTAATTTCAATCTGGCGCAATTTTAGCATGACCTAATATACCGAGTAGCTTTTAGAAATTTTTGGTGCAAATGACCTGTGCTTGATTTCTTCAAGCCACAATGAACCTCTTCAACACATTGGTGACTCTCGGTGGTCATGAAAATCTCAAGGCTTCAAATATGAACACAGGGTACCAAAACGACAGAAAAATCAGTCTAGTGCCGATCGACAAGAATTTTTCAATTTTGTGGAATCACTCACGCTTAATCACATATCTCAGTCAAACTGACCTATCTCTGATCTCTAATTGATCTTTACCGTGCCGTAATGATCTTTACAAATGAGCACGGTTGAGTAGTCAATTTCTAGTCGAATTCTCGAGTTTATTGCGTTAAAATCCCTTAATGACTTCCCCAAATAATCTAGTTATCTCATGAGTGATCAGCTTAGAGAATAGCACTATAGGCGCGTTGATAAAAGGCCCGATTTATTAAATTGAAAATAGGACTGAAATTCCAGAATGTCACAGTTCAACCTATCTAGTTGTTTTTTACCAATAAAAACAAAAAAACCAATCCAGTTGAGCACAAAATAGACCGTTCAACCCCATACCTAGAATAGCAAAAGAAAGAGAGGAAGCTAGCTTGCTTGACCAACAATTACTAGACCTTCCATCCTCAATCAACAATTGCAGCACAAAAAACAATTCCAACAAGTTGAGTACTAAACAGGCAGTAGATAACACAAATCAAAGTTAATTTCCAATTGGTAGTTGCTTGCCTGCTTGAGAAAATTCATTTTAGGTTAAAGCACAAAAATAAGACTTCAAGCATAAAATAAGCTAACAGCCAACATACATTGCCCTAATACAAAAACATATGTCAACATTCTTTGGCTTTGGTCAATTCTATAGCTTCTTTTCATCACTTAGGTTACATTTGAGAATAAAATAGGTCAAACCAAATATCAATTGTCACACCATGAATCCTAGCAAAACAAGGGGATGACATGGCCATCCTTCCACCTAAAGGATGTAGCTTTTAACCATCTAAATCCAACTCCCAAAAGTCCACGCCAATATCGCTCTTGCTCTATTATTCAATAATTGAGAAACTTGAAAAGATTGAGAAGAAATGGGATGAGCAGTTATAGCCCGATGCATAATACATCTTTTCTAAGCAATAGAGCAGTCACTATGCATGTATACAAGAATTCCAAACTTAATGACCCAAACTCAAGATATAAAATACAAATCGAATCATATATTAGTTGTCTTTATCGACGAACTTTATACTGATAAGAAAAACCCATTTAAACCATCACCCCAATTTAAGCATCAATAGTCAAGTTCATTGATTAATCTCCATGTCAATGGTCCATTTCATCGACTAATCTATTGGTTGATATATAATTATGCTCACGACACAACGTCTGGTGACAACCAAAATTCCCCCAATGGCAAGCTCTCTACCTACAAAGTTGGTGACTTAGCTTAGAAAGATATCCTAAACCAGTATGTATACCCACAAGCCACTAAATGTGCTTACAATGACATTAAGCACCAAACACACACATTGCAATATCCATAATGTCAATCCAAAATATATATCACAAGTCAGTTTCATAAACCAAAATATATAAACTTTTGCAACACAATTCATCAAATTGAATATATTTCACCAGACATTTTCGACATCATTTCGGAATCTATTTTATAAACCCACATTCGAAATGCATTTCATAAAACATTTTTCAAATTATTATAGAACTCATTTCATAAATCAAGTTCACAAATCAATATATATACCTTTCCAAAAGCATTTCTCAAACCATTCACAAAAAACAAATTGTAGTAAACATCTTATTCAAATTCATGAAACACACATGCTTATTCATAACTCATAATATATCAAATCATTATCGCTTTCAAAACATGAATTTCAAAATTCATCGAAGAGATAGTGCCGTAGATCTGGGAAAGCCAAAAACCAACCTATGATAGTTACTCGAGTCGACGCACTCAAATTCGTATCAATAAACCGAAAAATGATATCAAATCCATGCAAAACACTATTCCAATGAACAACTTGACTAAACTATGCTCAACTATCAATAGGCTCCTAAGTAGTAACAAAGAAGCTTGTTTAAGGCATACATTAATCGAACCTTGTAGTACAAAATTTACATAAATCCAAATTTGTGACCTAACTTCCAAAATTACTCTGATTAGACGAATAATTGGCTAGAATACTTACCATGCAATACAATTCGTAGTTGATTCGACTAGTCGAGGTGTCCGAATCGGCTGCACACTACAATTTTGTTTTTTTCTTTTCTTCTTATCCTCCTTGTTTCCTCCATCAACTTTAGCTCCTCCTTTTCCTTTTGGGCTTGGGCTTGGCCTTAAAAGAAATGGCTAACTAGGCCCATATATTACATCAACAACACAATCAACACTAGATTGAAGTAGCTCTAGTGAGTCGCATCGGATGATTTATATTAATATTTAATCACATCAGATTTTCAAGTTTACATTTTATTTGATAACCCGTGTCTTCAAGTAAAAGGTAATTTATATGATGCCCATACGATGTTTAATCAACGATCACCTTAACTTTTACTTTAAATTTGCATCGGTATTTACTATAATAACCACGTAAAAAACCACAATGTATAGGGACATTTCGTCTATTCATTTGTATCATATAACCACGTCACATCACATAGGCAATTGGGTACTGATCAAGGGATTTCCGAGTCTTCTAACCCTTCACTTAAGCAAGTGAAATGCTTGCATTGACAAGGCCCAAGGAGTGGATTGAACAGTTCAACGCATCATAGACAGTATAAAAGTCATTTCCTCTTTGGACCACAAAGTGTCATTGTCACTTTAGTCACAAGGTGGTGGGAACGTAAGATAAATATATTAGGAGTGCCATAACTTTCATACAATATTCACTTGAGTGTCATAATGTTTTTTTCATTTACTTGAGTGCCATCAGTGATTTGCCTCTTTGGAAAAGCTGACGTGGCATCAATTTATAATATATCATCTGACATGGCATGTCGTAAAGCAGAAGTTAGTACTTGAGAGTGCAAACAACGTCACTTGAGTGTTTGATTGAAGGACAACAAAAGTTCTAATAACTTCAGGAATGATCTTTTCAGTGCCATAAAATTTTAAAAATGAACACTTTGGTTCATCGATTTTTTTAAAGAGACCACTTAAGTGACAGGATGTGAGAGAGAGAGAGAGAGAGAGAGAGAGAGAGAGAGGATGATGAAAATAGCATCATTTGAGGAAGAAAGAGAGTTTGCAAATGACATCTTCTAATTGTTCAAGATTTCAAAGAAACAACAAGAAACGACAACATTTGTTATACTGATCAATTTATTTTTTAAAATTCCATTTTGAAATGGAAATGGAAAATTAAGGAAAAAAAATCCACGTAGGACAATTTGCTAGAAGTACTATTTCAAGTGATCGATTTTACACCAATGTGACACTCAAGTGAGCAAAAAAAAGTTATAACATTAAGTGAGCCTGTACGAAAGTTATGGAACCGCGTTCAAAAACCATAACACATAAGGACATTTCATCTACTCATTGTTGACACATGATTTTTAGATGACGCGTTGATAAAGGTAAAAAAACTCGAGATTAAGGTTTTTGATTGTGATGGCGCCCGTTTCTCGACCAAAAGTATCTACTGTTATTTCCTTTTCTTTAGCCTATCATTTTCAAGCAATTTTCTAGCCATTTTAATCGAAAATCTGAATAGTCAAATGATTAATTTTTAGGTTGACCACCTAAAGTCAAAACCCTAGATCAAAAGTTGACTTTCCACACAAAAAGATTCATTTTAGTCCCAATTTGACTTTCGCATAAATTTTTTTGTGAAAATCGATTAAGAACCTTGTTTTCAGAATTTTTTGGTTTTAGGTTCAAAATTGACCAAAACATAAAATTACTTTTATTCTAGTTATAATTAAACTTAGTTCCTTTTACGACATTTGATCTAAAGATCATTACCCATTCACTTGTTCAATCAGTTTTGAGATTGCGCATGCCGAAATATGGATTCTCATTTTTAGCCTTATTTAGGGGATCCAGATCTACTCTAAGTGATTTGCAAATGGACACTTCCATTCCACTTGTTTTTTTGAGATAAGTCTGAATTTGTGCTTATTGGAAAATTCACTCATGAAATTTTCTATTTGGGAGATTTAACCTTCTTGAATTTGAGAAAACTAAGCTAATGAACTCCGTTTAGCAAAGTTCAAGGTGATCTTTTGAGACTAAGGTCTAATTTCAAGAATTGAGATTCAATTTTATCATTAGTCCACAATTCAATTTTATTATAAAATTCGCGCCATCATTTTAATGTCAATTTGAATTCAACAGGTCATTGTAAGCATGGGTGATTGAATGAATCCGTGTCACGTGGCCTCAATTAAGCTCAATTTTGATTAATTTGTATTTTCGATGAGCCAATTGCATGATTTAGTCTATTTTGTCCCCATGATAGAAGAAAATGAGTGCTGGACATCTGGAGTACCAAAACTTGGCATGGAATGACACTTAAATGCCAAAAGTTAAGAAAGTGACACTTAAGTGATCCATTTTTTACACTTAAGTGCCAAAATCGGAGCAAAATGGATCACTTAAGTGTCAATTCGGCGAAAATCCAACCAAAATGCCAATGTGGCGATTTTCCGGCAAAATAAGTGCAAAACGGCATCGATTTGCACAATAATGTAACTAGAAAATACAAAAACGATGTCATTTTTGTTATAACGTGGTAAAAAAATTAAAATTAAAATGAACTAAATTAAATTTAAAGTTAAATTTACTTAAAACATTTAAAAATAAAAATACAAATATTAAAATAAATTATAAAAAAGGAGGAGATAGGCGGTTGAGGGCCGAGCCCTCGCTCGCCACCTCCCCACCGCCACTAAGAAGGGCCGAACGGAGGGGGAAGGGTCGACCGACGATCCCGGCCGACCGACAGTGAGGGCTCGAAAGCCCTCGCCCGGCCCAGCCAAGGGTCGTTGCCCACTTGGCTCTCGGAGGGTCACTAACCCCGCCAAAGCCGGACGAGGGCCGTGACCCTCGCTCAAATCGGCGAGGGTCGACGACCCTCACCCGGCCGGGCCAAGGGTCGCTGCTCACTAAGCGTTGCCCCATCGAGTGGCGGCCCTCGGCCCGTCGGGTGAGGGCTATTGACCCTCACCGGATCCGGGCGAGGGCTCGCGGGCCCTCACCGCTAGTAGGCCAAAGTTGCTGGGCCTTGGCCAAGGTCTGTCGACCCCAGTCAACCCTCACCCCTCCTTTGCCAGTACTTATCGGCAATGGCGAGGGCTCAACCCTCCCGCCTTTGTCTTTTTTTTTTTTTTTTTTTAATTTAATTTTTAAAATTTTTAAAATTTTTAAGTTTATTTTTAAATGTTTTAAATAAATTTAGTTTAAAAATTAATTTTATTAATTTTTATATTAATTTCTTTTCCACGCTAACATCAAAATGACATCGTTTTTGTATTGTCTAGCCATGTCAACATCCAAAACGATGCCATTTTGCACTTACTTTGCCAGAAAATCGCCACGTCAGCATTTTGGCCGAATTGGCACTTAAGTGATTCATTTTGCTTCGATTTTGGCACTTAAGTGTCACTTTCCTAACTTTTGGCACTTAAGTGTCACTTTCCTAACTTTTAGCACTTAAGTGTCCCTCCTTACCAAATTTTGACACTTGGGGTGTATTTCTGCCGAAGAAAATTATTCTCAAATGACCTAATTGCATAAAATAGGGAAGTGAGGCCAAACCAGTCTAGACCAATTCAAACTGAACCAATTAGTCTGACCGATCATTGGCGGGAACGGTTGGTTCGGTCGGTTCCCAATTGATTCACGGTAGCAAGCAGCCGCCATGAGGTGACCCACCTCATGGCCAATGCACCCATATCTTTAATTTTCAAATTTCCAAATTTCCAAATTTGCCTCGGATTTTATGAAATTTGCAAATTTGCCCCCTTAGTTTGGCAAAATTACAAAAAAAAACCTCGATTAACCCATTATCTCAAGATTAGAGCATCACTGTCCATTAAGAATACATCATGACCTTTGAATTTAACATGTGCCTAATTAGGAGTCATCTAGGGTTCATTGAAGAATAGCATCCTAGTCCTTGGATTGATCCCAGAGCTAGGATTCCATCCCCTAAGCCCATATCAATAGGATTTTTTTTCCCAAAAAAGGAGGGCGAAGCCTCATTTTTTCAATTCCTAGATCTAGAAATCTGTAGGCAAGCTCTCTTATTTCCCGCCCTCTCTCTCTCTCTCTCTCTCTCTCTCACAACCGCCTCACCGGCTCTGCCATTTGCCACCCATACTGCACTGTTCCCGCACTGTGCCACCACCTTCGCCCCCCTCTCTCTCTCTCTCTCCTGGTGCTACTTAATATTGCCGCTACCTCTGGTGGCCACCCAATCCACCCATTTAACCGTTCTTCCTGTTGGAGAAATCTTGCCAGAATATTTTGAAGCTGACAAAACGTTTCTATCAGTCTAGTCTGGATTATTACAGACTTTCGGTTTAGAGTCTGAAGACAGTCAGACATCAAGACTCAAGACTCAAGAGTTAAAGATATTCTCATTGACAGTTTTCTAATCCAATGTCGAAAGGCTATCAAGAACCTAGGTGTTTGGTTAAGAAGTTAGTCCTATTCTCTGGAGAAGATATCTTGGCTGGGTTAAGCTAACGGATTCTTCCTATTCAAGATCCGATGGTTGACGAAGTAATATTGGAAAGTTCTATTCTTGGAAACCAAGATCCTGGTTGTATGGGCGAACAGGATTGATGGGCTATCGTCAAGTTCCTTTAATAGCTCGAAAGATCTCCTTAATTGATTCCGTCCAACGGGTAGATTGGAGGAATTCCTTTGGTAAGTGCCAACGGGTATGATGGCATGAAGGAGTATAAAAGGAAGTCGTTCAAGTTATTTCAGTGCATGCTCGATAGACGAATTCCAGAGTCTGAAGTTCCTTGATATTTAGTCGATTCATTCTGAGCAAAATTGTATACACAAAAGAGTGTTTATACTTGGTGGTATCTTGAGCAAGTGTGGTAGAGCATCTACACCACTGAATCAAGGAAGAACAACACTGTAACACTTCTTTGTTCATAGTGGAATCCAGCCAATAGGTGTCGGTGCGTAAGAGTGGACGTAGGCTTAAACTAAAGCCGAACCACTATAACCATTGTGTTCAATTCTCTTTTCCCTTCTCTCAGTCTTTTGATTGCTGTTTATATCCATCGATTGTCTAGTATTGTGTGATTTAAGTGAAAAATCGTTTTACACCTATTCACCCCACCTCTAGGTACTCGTTCTAGCTATATCAATTGGTATCAGAGCCTGTGTACTCACTTTATTTGAAGTGTTTTACTTCAAAGTAAAAGATCCATGGCTAGTATGTTAGCACTAGAGCTGGTGGAAGGGCAAAGCAATACCAGACCACCCTACTTTGATGGAAAGGATTACAACATCTGGAAGAACAAGATGAAAGCTTTTCTGCGATCAAAGGATCCTCTGGAATGGGACGTTGTAGAAAAAGGAATCATTCCTAAAGCTGCAGCTGTCTCAGAAAGAGGAAAAGAAGCTGTGGAAGCTAGCGGAATGTCTCAGGAAGAAATAATCAAGAGACAAACTCTTGATGCAAAAGCAATATATTCCTTATATTGTGCTTTATCACCTACTGAATATAACAGAATATCTTCTTGTGATACAGCAAAAGAAGTCCGGGATAGGTTACATATCACCTACGAAGGAACTCGATCGAGTGAAAGAGACCAGAATCAATATTCTTCTCGGTCAATATGAAGCCTTCAAAATGAGATCTGGAGAATCAATAACCGACATGTTCGGTCGTTTACGTAAATTGTGAATGGACTTCAAAATCAAGGTCAACCAATTTCTGATTCCATGAAGGTTGACAAGCTTCGCGTGGACTCTCCAAGGACTCGGAATCACATAAAGACTTCAATAAGAGAGACACAAAGAATTATGCCACTATCTGTCGATGAGCTGGTTGGGACTCTTCGGTCTTATGAAGTGGAACGAATAAACGAAGACGAAGATCCAAAAGGTAAGAAATCCATTGCATTAAAATCAAATGATGATTATGATGTTACAGATTTCGAAGACGATATGAACGATGAGGAACTTGCCCTTATGATAAGAAGATTGAAAGTTGAATAGAAAAGGAAGAAGATTCAACTCTAAGAGACAAGGCTTTCAAAGACAATGACCAAGACTGTTGATGATGATGAAGCAAATAAAGATGTAGTTTGCTTTGAATGTAAGAAAAAGGGACACATCGACTAACCTGTCCTCTTCTAAAGAAGAAGAAAGGAAAGGCTGAAAAGTCTCGAAAGGCTTTCAAAGCTGAAACCCGGAGGATACGAGTGTGAAGAAAGTGATGATGAATATGCCAACTTGTGTCTGATGGCGCAATCAAACTCAGACTCAAACTCTGAATCAGACTCAGACAGCGAATTTGAAGTAAGTAATTTCAAAATTCCTGTCAAGGTTTCTAAGTATATTGATGAGCTGTGTTTAAGTCTTAAGACTTCTCTTAAAAGGATTTCTGAACTTAAAAGAGAAAACTCTGCTTTAAAACAGCAGGAAAATATTTTGAAAGAAAAAGTCAAATGTTTAGATATGAATGTTTCTACTCTTAAAGAAAATGAAGAAAATCTTTTGAAAGAAAATTCTCGTTTAAAAATTGACTCATCGAATATTTCAAAGAAATTTTCAATAGGGTCCGAGAAACTTGAAAAAAATTCTTTCAAGTACAAAGACCTTATTTCAATAAGTCTGGTTTAGGTATGATGAAGAAACTATTCCCTTAATTGATTTTCCTAAAGTAAAAGAAAGAATTAAGCAAAGACCTTCAAAAGAAGCTTACAAAAATCATTTCAAAAGGTTTTTGTAAAGTCTCGTAGGTCGAGATGCTCTCAGTGTTCTAAATGCAAAAGTCCAGATCATTTTGAAAAAGAATGTCCTATGGTTTGGAAACCTGTTAAGAAAACTTGGGCTAGTACTGTTTATCTTACTAACACAAAAGGACCCAAGAAAATGTGGGTACCAAAGAAAGCTTGAGATATTTCTTTAAATGCAAGTATCTATCAAGAGAAAGGTAAAGTGGTATCTAGACAGTGGATGCTCAAGACATATGACAGGAGACTCAAAATGCTTTATAAAGCTTGTTCAAGTAAATGGTGGAAAAGTCTCATTTGGAGGAAATAGCAAAGGAAGAATTGTGGGTTTTGGAACTGTGAAAATTGGAAATCTCACAATAAGCAATGTTTCTCTAGTGGAAGGACTCAATTACAATCTTCTCAAAGATCAACTATGTGATACCGGTTTCAAGATCTTCTTCCAAGAAGGAATATGTTCCGAAACCAGTAAAGACTCTACTCAGTCTTTCTTGGGTAGAAGGCATGGAAATATCTATCTCCTGGACGGGAAACCAGAAGAATCGCAATGCTTGATTTCAATACAAGACGAAGCAAGTCTCGGGCACGAAAAGCTTGGGCATATTAATATGAAGCAATTAGCCAAAATCTCATCAAAGCAGCTTGTTCGTGGTCTACCCAAATTGCCTTATCAAAAGATTGTTTGTGTACTCCATGTATTCGGGAAAGCGGTAAGAAATTCATATAAGTCTATAAATCATATCTCAACTAATCATGTACTGCAGTTACTTCATATGGATCTCTTCGGACCAACCGTAACCCCAGTATTGGAGGTAAGAAATATTGCTTAGTAATCGTGGATGATTACTCTCGCTTTACTTGGGTATTTTTCTAGCAAGTAAATCCGAAACCTTTTCATATTTTGAAAAATTTGCTAAAAAGGTTCAAAATGAAAAGGGATGTGTTATTTCAAGCATAAGAACAGATTATGGTAGTGAATTTGAAAATAAAGATTTTACAAAATTCTGTGATGAATCGGCTTTAAGCATATGTTCTCTTCTCCATATACTCCTCAGCAAAATGGAGTTGTGGAAAGGAAGAATAGATCTCTTCAAGAAATGGCAAGAACTCTTTTAATTGAAAGCAAAATTTCTTCTCGTTTTTGGGCTGAAGCTGTTTCAACAGCTTGCTATATCATTAATAGAGTCTTTTTAAGACCTATTTTAAAGAAAACCCCCTATGAATTATTCAAAGGTAGGAAGCCTATTGTTTCATACTTTCATGTATTCGGTTGCAAATGCTTTATATTGAAAAATGCAAAAGATAATGTTGGTAAATTTGAAGAAAGATCATATGAAGGCATCTTCCTTGGATATTCTTCATCAAGCAAAGCCTACGAGTCTATAACAAGAAGAGTCGACCGTGGAGGAGTCAATGAATGTCAAATTTCAAGACTCAGTTCAAGATGAATCCAATCAGACTCATCATGAAGAGTCTGATCTTACTCCAATCTCTCCAAAGTCTTCAACTCAAGAGGCGTCACGATTCAGGAAGACCAAAGCAACAAACCATTTTTGAAGACTCGGGCAAAGAAAGGGATCATCACCGAGATAAATCAACCAGAAGCTGGAAGAATAAGTCCACTCATCCCAAATATCAAATTATTGGCGATCTTAATGAAGGAATTCGCACCAGATCCAAAATGCGTGAAGAGTCTAGTGCCGTAGCTCTCATTTCTGAAATTGAACCAAAAAGCATAGAAGAAGCTTTGTCTGACGAAATGTGGATTGAAGCTATGCAAGATGAGCTCAGACAGTTTATCATTAATGATGTCTGGGAATTGACACCTAAACCAAAAGGTAAAACTGTTATTGGAGCCAAATGGGTGTTCAGAAACAAGATGAATGAGAAAGGTAAAGTCGTACGAAACAAGGCCAGACTCGTAGCCAAAGGATACACGCAAGAAGAAGGGATAGACTATGATGAGACTTACGCACCGTAGCAAGGTTAGAAGCTATTCGATTATTGCTTGCTTTTGCTTGTTATAATGATTTCAGTTATTTCAAATGGACGTCAAAAGTGCCTTCCTAAATGGATTTATCCATGAGGAAGTCTATGTGGAACAACCACCGGGTTTGAAGACCCAAAGAAGCCGGACTCGTCTTCGAAAAAGGCCTTGCATGGTTTAAAGCAAGCACCTCGAGCGTGGTACGACAGACTCAGTAAGTTTTTAATACAGAATGGATTTGTTAAAGGTAAAGTTGATACTACTTTATTTATCAAAAAGGAAAACAAAAGCTTTTTAATTGTTCAAATATATGTGGATGACATTATTTTTGGATCATCTAATGAAAGTTTGTGCAAGAAATTTTCTAAGTCAATGCGGGATGAGTTTGAAATGAGTATGATGGGAGAGTTAACATTCTTTCTTGGACTTCAAATAAAACAATTGAAGGAAGGAACGTTCATTTATCAAGAAAATATGCTAATGATCTTGTCAAAAGATTTGGGCTTGAAAAGTGCAAAAAGACCGACATACCAATGTCTTGTTCCTTGAAGATAGACAGAGATGAAGAAGGGAAGAAAGTTGATCAAAAATTATACGGGAGAGTATCATCGGTTCACTTCTTTATCTTACCGCTTCTAGACACGACATTTTGTTAAGCGTTTGCATCGTGCTAGGTTTCAATCGATCCTAAAGAATCTCATCTCGTGCTGCAAAACGTATTATTAAATACGTTGCTTCATCTTCAAGCATTGGTCTATGGTATCCTAAGAAGGGAGATTTTAATCTTCTGGGATATTTAGACGCAGATCTAGCAAGTTGGGGAGTTGATAGAAAGAGTACTTGAGTACGTGCCGTTGCTTGGAAATAGGACGGTATCTTGGTTTTCAAGGAAGCGAGCACCGTGGCTCTTTCAACAAGCAGAGTATGTAGCCCTTGGCGATTCTTTGTTCGCAAATTCTCGTGGATTAAACAACGGCTACAAGACTTCGGAATTGAAGACTCATGCACAGAAATCAAATGTGACAGCACCAGTGCAATAAATCTCACGAAAAATCCAATTCTTCACTCAAGAGCAAAGCATATAGAGATTCGACATCACTTCATCAAAGATCATGTTCAAAATGGAGAAATCTCGATTCAATTTGTTGATTCAAAGAGTCAATTTGCGGATATATTCACAAAGCCTTTGGAGAAAAATCAATTCGATTTTATTCGCTCCAGTCTCAACATTTTGAAGCTTGAGGAAGTTAAAGTCTAGAGACTCAAAAAAAAAAAAAAAAAAAAAAAAAAAAAAAAAAAGTCTAGAGACTCAAAGACTACCACCGCCCGCGGTGGAAGCGTTGGTTAGGGCTTGGTACCCCAAACGCAAGGGGAAGGGTTCGAACCTCCGTGGAAGCGATGCTTCAATGCATAACGCGCGTCTTACCCGCGCTTGGGGGTCGGCGGTGGGGGCCCCGGCGCTCCGGGGTTTACTCTCCCGCGAAGCGTTCGGAGGTTCCCTCGGGTCACCAAAAAAAAAAAAAAAAAAAAAAAAAGTCTAGAGACTCAAAGACTTTCGAGACTCGAGACTCATGGGTATTAAGCGTAAGTTGTTATTTTATTCTGTCTCGAAAAGGTATGATTATTTTCGAATTACCGAGAAAAAGGGAATCGTGTCTTTTCAAAAATATAACTTCTATTAAAAATGGCAGTTATTGATTTTAAAAGAATACGACGGTTCACTTTCCTTAGTACCGATTGGTTTTTCCTTTTTGAAACAGAGCTAAATACAAACAGTTTTTCTTCTCTCTATCGTCTAAACCCTCGAAAAGCATTTTTCTCTCAATCTCGTTTCCATTTCATGTTCAAACTCGAGAAAGTTGTCAACTTTTCTTGGGAAAACGATTAAAGGAATCTCTCAGTGTCAAAGAAAGATGTCTTCTTCAAGGAAGTCCTCAAGGATTGCAAGCAGGGGACCACAAAGAGCAAGAGAGGGTCCTACCCATGTTGATCTCACCGAAGAAGATGACTTATCCAGTCAGCAACAGAGCCCGATTCGCTCTCCAGCACGTGATTCTTCTCCATCTACCCCACAAAGTGCGAGTCACCATCGAGAGGATGAGATAATCGAGGATGCGAGCACAGTAAGAATACAAAAACCCTCTTTTATCTATAAACTCTATCGTGCTTTGAAAAGCATATGAACTCCGTTGAATCACGTGAATGAGTTTCTCAAAAGTAAGAACTATGGCAATGAGTATCTTTTTTCTGCGACAAATGGAGGAGTTGGGAATTGCTCCTAGAGGAAGGGCAGAGGAAGCACTTGCTAGTATTCCTAGTGATCCTCGTGCGTCTGGACAGACTCCTACTGATGGGAATAATGATGATAAAATGTTCTATGATTTTCAACCGAGATTGGGTGTTGCTGCAAAGGTGAAAGGAAAGAGGATGGATTTGTTTAAATCCAAAGAACAGGAGAATTTGTTTTTCAGGCTGTTGAAGAGAGGGGTGATAAACCCTAGAAGCGTTGATTTTTGGATAAGAAGAAGACGTTCTGTATCTGAATCAACGGAACGTTAGGAGAAGGAGAAAGAAGCGAGAGGAAAACAGAGAGAAGAAGAGAGACAAGAAAAGGCCGAAAAGAAGAAAAAGAAAGAGCGAGCAAGAAGAGAAAGAGAGAGAAGCGACGAGAGAAAGAAGAATCGTAGAAAGAAGTGAAGAAGAAGAGGAGACAACCAAAGAAAAGTCTGCAGATAAAGATGAAGTTTTCAAGATGCTGCAGAGATTGACCCTCATTCTTTCCCATCCGAGGCTTTCGAAACGGGGGAGAAGCATTAGAAACAGGGGGAGGAGTTGAGCACGGGAAGACTACATCTGTTCTTCGTGAAGATGTGAGTCTCTCTAAAGCAAATCCAGAAGATGTTCAAATGCTTGGAGAAGGTCATGATACATCAACATCGAAACTACGCGATTTCACAGAAGATCCATCATCTGCGTTTACTCCATCAGACCGAGCAAATGTCAGTACACAGACGGATAATTCGGCAGATTTTCGTCGCATACTTGATATCCTTCTGGAAATGCGTGGTCAAATCTATGCTTTGACTTTTGTGAAATTCAAGTCCCGAAGAATCTTTGGGAAAGCATCTTCTGTTTCCCTTGAAGATCGATCAAAGATCTCTCTCTTCAAATTCAAGCCAATGCCAAAGGAGAAGAGGTAGCTCATCTAAGGGAAGACTTGAAGAGGCTGGAAGGATTAGTTCAATCCATGGGAGATTTCCAGATCGTTCGCATTCCCAAGCAAAATTGACTACTTTCTCACCTTTTAATGATGACAAAAGGGGAGAAAATGCCAGCTTTGAACTCGAACTTTGAACCTTTGAACTTTTTCAACTTTCAACTTTAAATCTCTTTTATTATGTGTTTTGATTTGGGTGTGAGCTTGAACTTGAACTTAGTACGTAGTATGGATTTTGATATCTGAATGCTTGCGGTTACATCAAGTATTGTTATATGGTTTTAATTGTGAAGGACTAACCAATCTTCCCGTGGATGCGAGTCTCGGTTGTTCTTTATTAATTTTTATGAGATAGCCATATTACTTGAGTAATATTTTGTAGGTCAAAGTTGTTCAAATCTACAAGAAAGTTTTGTCACCATCAAAAAGGGGGAGATTGTTGGAGAAATCTTGCTAGAATATTTTGAAGCTGACAAAACGTTTCTATCAGTCTAGTCTGGATTATTACAGACTTTCGGTTTAGAGTCTGAAGACAGTCGGACATCAAGACTCAAGACTCAAGACTCAAGACTCAAGAGTTAAAGATATTCTCATTGACAGTTTTCTAATCCAATGACGAAAAGGCTATCCAGAACCTAGGTGTTTGGTTAAGAAGTTAGTCCTATTCTCTGGAGAAGATATCTTGGCTGGGTTAAGCTAACGGATTCTTCCTATTCAAGATCCGATGGTTGACGAAGTAATATTGGAAAGTTCTATTCTTGGAAACCAAGATCCTGGTTGTATGGGCGAAAGAGATTGATGGGCTATCGTCAAGTTCCTTTAATAGCTCGAAAGATCTCCTTAATTGATTCCGTCCAACGGGTAGATTGGAGGAATTCCTTTGGTAAGTGCCAACGGGTATGATGGCATGAAGGAGTATAAAAGGAAGTCGTTCAAGTTATTTCAAGTGCATGCTCGATAGACGAATTCCAGTCCGAAGTTCCTTGATATTCGATCGATTCATTCGAGCAAAATTGTATACACAAAAGAGTGTTTATACTTGGTGGTATCTTGAGCAAGTGTGGTAGAGCATCTACACCACTGAATCAAGGAAGAACAACACTGTAACACTTCTTTGTTGATAGTGGAATCCAGCCAATAGGCTATCAGTGCAGAAGAGTGGACGTAGGCTTAAACTAAAGCCGAACCACTATAAACATTGTGTTCAATTCTCTTTTCCCTTCTCTCAGTCTTTTGATTGCTGTTTATATCCATCGATTGTCTAGTATTGTGTGATTTAAGTGAAAAATCGTTTTATACCTATTCACCCCCCCTCTAGGTACTCGTTCTAGCTATATCACTTCCTCGGCGGGCGCGAGGACGTTGTCCATGCTAGTATTGAGCTCAGCGTGTTCCTCAGCTTCAATCGGCGGTCCATGACATTTCCTTGGCGTCTCGATCACCTCTACTGCATCCACCGGCAAGTCCTCAAGTAGCTGATGGTTGGAAACCAACAAAACAGCCGCCAATGGCCTCTCAGTGACCGATCTCCAGCGGTTCTTAGGTCCCTTGGAGTTCCCTTGGCATTCCTTGACTGCTATGGAGGCTTGATCGCCGATCAATCGAGCTTAAATCAATCAAAATGCACAAAAGGTATCATTTAAACCTCGAGCTTAAATCACACCTAGGGTTTGATCAATGATGATTACGTCTATTTTAGGATGTTTAGGATGCTCTAGAAGGGATATAGATGGTTGAGGATAGCTTGAACGTGATTGATTGCCTGATTTGACATGGTTCGGCAATTTCGGATGCCTGAATGACAGACCTGAGAAATTCTGTGATATGAGCTTGTTGTGTTGCTTTTTGTGTTCGATGTCTTCACAATATTTGTAGACGACTCGAAGGCCTTTCCAACGACCTATAGAACATCTTGATCCGACATCGTTTACTACTTAAAAATTGATTCAGAAGTCAGTGCATAATTCTGAAATTTTGACTCGTTCCGACTTGTTCTGTATTTAAGATGACCTTTGCCATTTGTCAATTTTCTATGGATTTTTGTGCTTCGAATTTTAAGTTGACTCTTTTCATGAAATTTGTTCTTATTGACCTCTTTTATAACATGCTTAATTGGATTTGCATCCATCATGAAAATTGTAGAGTACTTCATAAGCTTTCCGACGAGGTACAGATCACATAATTTGTGATGTTAGATGTTCTGCTCTATCTTCCTATTTTCATATAGGTTTTTGTGATTCAAATTGGACTTAGATATCTTCATGAGAAATGATCAGGACATTCCAATTTCTATGCATGAATTTTTGTGACATTTTATCATGCCTTTCAATTAGAGAAAATCGTTCATATTCTGTGCAAACGTTGCTGCAATTGTGGCTGATCTGCATCTCTGTGAAGATATCATCAATTGAGCTCCTTAAGAGCATAATCTTCACATGATTTCTTCTAGACATACTCAAAGGACTTCAATATCTTTGAAACGGCACATGATTAATGTAGATTGATGGCCATTTGCCTTATGAAAACATATCGCAAAGTTGCTGCAATTTTATGCATTCCCGAAGGTTCATGATAGATAGAGTTGTCTCACATAGTTGATTTCATAAGTTTATAGGATTTTTTGTATATTGATTTAGGGTTAAGTGTCTCAATCACTTTTGTCTATTGCACTCAATTCTATGTCGTGTCAAAATATCCTAATTTTCATGCATCATTTAGGTGGTTTAACAAACCTATTTTCGTGCATCATCTTCTGCCTCCCACGTTATTGATTCTTGTACTTCTGCAATTGTTAATAATTAGACATGAAATTGACCTTAATTGAGCTCGATGTCTCTTAGAAAGTCTTAGAGCATGTAATCTTTCTAATGACACCAATTTTGTCCAATTTACGTGTCGTTTGACCCGCTTTCTATTTTTGTGAAGTTTGCCTTGAAATCTGTCATGTGGTAAATTCGAAATATCTGTTTTGCCCCTACTGAACCAGACCTTTGGTCATTTTTATGCGTATTTGTCTTTAAGGATTCTAAAGTTGAGTCCTTAAAAAAATTAAATTGCCATTCATATGTTTATGTCGTGGTAAATTTTTGGAATTTTTAAACATCGATTGCTAAGGCCACTTGTCATTAGTTTACACAAATATGTTGCTGCCCTTCACACACCTGATGCATTGTTCTGTGTTTTTCAATATTTAGAAATTCATGTGTAGCTTATCTTAGGAAACTTCCTCATGGAAGTTGTTTTTGTTGAGTGCTTGATGTGCCGTAATAATTTTAGGATCAATTACCCATGGATCATACTTCAATTGCTTGAATCTTCTATGCCCTGTTCTGACATGTTTTGTTTTTCCTTTTATAACTTGTCTCTGTTGTAGCATTTTTAGGAAATTATGCATGCTGAATTAGTTTTCGATGTCTTCACAAGTTTTGATCCTTACATTCTGAAATTCACACATAAAAATTCTAAAAAATTAAAAAGCATTTTGACATGTTTTTCAATCCCCTCAAATGTTGCAGGACAATCTAAAATTTCATTTTAATTGACCTGAATTCAATTTTTGCTCATGTGATGCCCACGTGGGAAGCTTTTGTTCTTAAAAATGCTTTAGCATGGTTTGAATAGTGACTTGACATGAATTTCTTTTAAGTTTAAGTAATTTAAAATGCCTTCAAAACATTGATGCATTTGAGTTAGCCTTGATAGCTAAATGTGTTCCATAGCCATGATATAAGTATGTCATGTTGTTAATAATTTTCTTTAAATTAATTTTTTGATTGTCTCTCAAATGATTTTTAGTATCACTTGAATCTTTTAGCTTTTGATGTGTTCACTTTTATAGAACGCACGTGGTCGTGTCTGGCGCTTGATGAACGAGTGAAGTGATTTGGTGTTAGCTCACTAAGTATTTGGTTGATTGAGAATCAAGGTCCAATGGCTTGCATGCATGTTTATATTCAAGCTACGAACGTTATTTTTAGATGTATGCGTAGGCACAATGCACATACTCGTGAGGTACTTTGGGTGACACTTAGACCCTGAATTAGGGATTTGTTAGTGTTAGCCACCGTTTGTGAACACAAACGATGACTAATCACTACAAACTATTAAAATGATTGGGTAGGAGTCTTAGTGTGGCTTGTTGCATGAACAATCAAAGACCAACCCCGATGTCATTTTCGATATTCCTTGATTAATTGCTTTGCTAGATGTTTCTAAGTGCTTTACTTGCCGTGATTGATTGTGATTGCTATGGATTGCCTCTTTTATTCCAAGTACTAGTCTAGCATTAGAATAGGTCCAAGAAGGCGGTCCCTTGAAGATGGCCATCCTGAAGATGGCGAATGGTCAATGTCCCTTCCAACCAATTTTCTTGTAATTTACATCACCCGACATATGTATCGGGTTTTTTTTTTATGCGTTGTATACACACCCAACAAGTTGCGGGCTTTTCCTTACTTCGCTTTCCTCACTTCTATTTTAGGATTGTGTGCTAAATTTGCTGTTTTTGTTAAACTGTCTTGGGTATTTACTTACCATACTGTCCTTTAAATTTCAATTGTTTGCTTCATTTTTTTTTCTTTTTAAGTAGAAGTAGAATGGAATGAAACCAACCATCCACGCATGATCACCTTGTTACTTCATTTTTCACAAAAAAGTTAAAAAACACGCATGGTCATCTTAGGAAACACAACAATTGTTAGGTACCGAAATGGTGTTAATAGAATTATTAACGTAATCCAAGTCTCCGAACTTGAGAATCTTTGGTTGTGCGGACATTGAGTGATTACTCTCGACCCTTGATTGGATTTTATAGCCAAGCCCCAAAAACAAGGCTAGTAGCGACTCCTAAAACTATATTTTAGGTTGTCTAATACAACTAATAATAAAATGAACTCCTCATGTAGGGTATGGGTTTTGTGGAGACTTACCATGGTTTAGTATACTTGATGAGGAAATAGTTTGAAAGGATGAAGTGATGTTATTTATTTATTTTATTTTATTGGGTGAAAGTACCATTGAGAGGGCTACTATGGTAAGAGTATTGTCACAACCTACCCCTCAGGGGAGGGAATAAGTTTAGGAGTAGACACGGACCATGGCATGATCGGGCGCGGCCTCCTGCCCCATACTTTGAACGATATTTAGGTATTCATAAAAATTTTATAACAATAAGTTGCCATTAGCCTATTGGGGTCAGCTAAAACCAAGTGAGGCATGAGAGTGTTTCTCATTTTCTATGCAACTAAATAATCTAGGGTCAGGGATTTGATTTTATTAATTAACCAATTAGCATTCTTTTGATATCTGATCTTATTCATTTTAAAAAAAGATTTGTTTTTGTCAAGCAGTCTTAAATTAATTTTATACCTATCAATTAACATGTGACGTGATTATGCGGGTGCACAATCTTTAACGTAACAATCAACAATCAAGGAAAGCATTAAATATATTTCATGGGATAGCAAAGACTAAACACTAAGGAAAAGATAAATGCTAATCATAAGTAGACTAAAGAAAACCAAAATCAACGTATCAATAAAGGACGATTGAAACCTAGGCTTGGTCAACCTTGAGCATAGTTCTAATTTGAAAGACTTCAACTTTTCAGGAGAAAATAACCCAAAAGATTCATTTTAAACTTTTTGATGATTTTTAATTTTTATATTTTTAATAATTTTTTTGGATTTTTTCGAAAAATTGAATTTTGGAATTTTCCAAAAATCCTGGATTTTATAATCTTTTTGAATTTTTTTCTAATTACTACTTAAATTTTTAAACATTTCCTGAACTTTGGAATTTTCTAAAAAAAAATTAATGTAAAATTTCGAATTTTTAAATATTTTCTGAAATTTTTGAATTTTTTAATGTTCTCTGAAACTTTTTGAATTTTCGGAAAGTTCATAAAATTTTATTTATTTATTTATTTATTTATTTTGTTTTTGAATTTTGAAATTTTTAATATATTTTTAATATTTAATATTATTGTATTCGGAAAAAGGGTTCGGACCAGTAAACCAGATCCGGCCCGTTGAGCCGATCCGATGACCCGGACCCGACTCAATTAAAAATCTATTTCCTAATTTTTTTGTTTTTATATTAATATTAATATTTTGATTAATTTCTTTTAATTCTTTTTTTTTTTTTCTCTTTCTCTCCTTTCCCCTTTATTCTTCTTCTTCACGTGCCTTCTTGAAGAAGGCTTCTTCCCAATGGTTTCCTCCCACGCCCGAAGCTTGCTTCCGGACCAACCCCTTCACCGACGCGGCTATCCTTGGTCGCCGGTGGTCGTACAACCGCCAAACCTTCACCACCCACCGGTCGTCCATCCTGACCGGCATCAACCACCGCCGGCCACAAACTCCGGTGATCACTAATCCACTAACCGGAACCAAGAAAAACCTTCACCAACCCTACGATACCCGACCATTTTGCGACAATCACGTAGAAACACTGCCATTTTCCCCATTGAACCGATAATGCTTATTGGAGCTAATTTTTTTTTTTTCTTTGACACTAATCAACTGAGCAAGATTATGAGCAATGGGAAATACAAGAGTGTTCTGCATCAAGCTGTCGTGAACAACAAGGCTACAAGGATATTGATTGTTCTATCTAATGGACCATCGCCTGACACTGTCGTCACACATCGGAGCAGCTGGTGGATGGTGAGAGCAACCGAGCTGTGTACATCGGGATGAAATACAAGGACTACCTGGAACTTCAACAGAGCAGAGTTCTCGATGGGAAATCGGGCCTGGATCGGGTAAAGATATGATTCCGTGCAGCCTGAACTGTTATACTAATGGATGTGTGATTGTGTTCTGCTTCTAGACTGTTTGGACTCTTTGGATTGCAACCTTTAAATCATTTTAATATTATGTGGTTCAAGGTGCAAGAACTGTCTAGCAGTGATGTATGTAAGCTGGTCCTTTCTGTGATGTACCTCCTTGACTTATAAATGGAAGTAATTACCTTCATAATCTCTGACTAAACACCATAAGTTTGTAGTCCTATAAATCATGATGGTTGGTCAGTATGAGCTAGCAAATTTGTCTGTCTAGATTTTTACCTGAAATGGCCACTTCATTGGCTAAAAATATCGAGTACTCGCTGCAACTCAAAGAACTTGTTTCTAGTATGATCTCCTCAAAGACAAAACTGACCTGTTTAAGCTGAGACAATGCGCCCTTGACCCCAAGCATCAAAACTACAGAGGCTTCTTTGGTGTATGTTTAGGACAATTCTGAAGCCTCGGTTTCTTTTGGTTTTCACGGTTTGGACTAGAGCACCAGAACGATTAAACAGAATGATTAGTTCTCGAAGCAAATGAAGCGTAATTCAGATGTCCTACTCAAGAATTCACTATGTTTGGTCAACCTTTTTAGTCTCTGTGTTTGGTTTCCTTCCCTCTCATTACGGCAGAAAACATCTTGGTGAACTGAAGTCCAATATCTTCAGATCATATTGGGAAATGAAGTCATTTTCCTTTTTGCTGTCTTAGGTGCATCTCAGCTAAATGATGTCGCTATAATGCAGGCTGTCATTGGAGGGACATGGTAATTTGGATATAGTAGAAAGAAAAAACAGCTGTACAAACTTTGACAGAGCAAAGGTTTAGTACTGGATGTTCAATTCGCTTGCAGTTAGAGCTACCTTTTCACTTCTATAGCTGTTTTCTAATCTAAGACGAGCTTCCCATTTATATGTTTGTCGATTCAAACTGAAGCAGACATTGATTCATCAAATATTCTTTTATTAATGTGAGTTTACTTTATTAAGGTCGCGGGTATTCGACTAAGGTGTTGAAGGGGTTCTTTGCTAGAAAGTCATAACAAAAAAGTTCCCGGAAAGCTTTCGCTTTCTGACTAGCATCCCCTGAATTTTGGAAGAACAAAAGGTGCAATCTTCTGTATGTCCCTGTAATGCCTTGCAATTCTAGATTAAGAGATGACCCTCAATACGAACGCCACGATCCCCACATTCATGTAAGATTAATACATACAATATTGTAACTACAGATATATCACCGAGGCTGTACATATGAAATAGTCATTTCGTTGGCTGAATATTGTTGGTGCTTGCCACCGCTTGAAGAACTGGCTTCCGATACAGACTCCTCGCTGAAGAAACCGGGCTGTTTAGGATGAGGCAATGCGTTCTCACTGCCCAACATCATAACCACGGATGACATCTCCGGTCTATCTCTCGGATTTTGTTGGACGCACAACAGAGCCACATGGATCGATCGTAAAACTTCTGCGGGATTGAATGTTGATGTGATCGATGGATCAACCAGCTTCATAGGCTTTCGATCTCTGAACAGTGTCCAGGCCTGCAAGATTATTTCAGTCATCTAGAATAAGACTAGAAACTAACCTGAAGATAATAAAACAAAAAGATCTGATGACTTACAAATCCGAGAAGGCTTAAATGGTTGTCAGGATGATTAAAGCCTCGATTTCTTTGCCCACTCACGATTTCCAGCACTACAACACCAAAACTGAATACATCCGATTTTATCGAATATAACCCGTGGATTGCATACTCTGGTGAGATGTAACCGCTATGCAAAAAAGCCATTGAAAAGAGTGATTAGTTTTTGAAGCAAATGGACCAGATCCAGTGAATATCACTTGTTGAGAGTACTCACTACGTTCCCACCACTCTCTTTGTATTCGCTTCGCTATCATTACCTCCGAAACTCCTCGCCAAACCAAAATCTGATATCTTTGGATTCATTTCGTTGTCAAGCAGGATGTTTTCAGCTTTCAGATCTCGATGAATTATTCTTAATCTTGAGTCTCGGTGAAGGTATAGGAGCCCTGAGGCTATGCTGTTGATGATAGTGAAGCGCCTAGGCCAATCCAGTAAAACACCCTTCTCTTGATCTGCCAAATTTTAGGCCTCATGAGTAATTAAATGGAAGCTTCTTCACCCCTTTTCTATGACAAAAGAAATGAAAATGTAGGGACTTGAGCGAAGCGAACCGAAAATGAAACAATCCAAGCTCCGGTTGGGCAAGAACTCATAGATCAACATCATTTCATCTACTTGAATGCAGCATCCCAGAATCTTGACAAGATTTCGGTGTTGAAGTTTGGCGATGTAGACGACTTCGTTTTTGAACTCATCCTGTCCCTGCCTAGAGTTTTCCGACAGCCTCTTTACAGCAATTTCTTGGCCATTCCTCAGAACACCCTAAAAGATAGAGCCTTTTTTTTTTTTTTTTAATTCCTTCATTTCGTTGTGAATTTGGATATGGACGAGCAGATCTAGAATTCTAAAAAACCAAGAACAGTAACCTTATAGACAGCTCCAAAACCTCCCTCTCCGAGTTTGTTGTCTTCGGAGAAGTTATTCGTAGCGTTCACTATGGTTGTCAGGTCGAACATCGGTAAGTCTAGATCTTCACCATGGCTTTGATGGCAGAATCTAAAGATTTGTCCTGCAAGTAGGAATTAAAGTGAGTGAATTCATCATCTAAAGAAAACTCAGAATTGAGTTTTAAAAATCCCAAAACAGAATCCAAAGCAACACACATTTGGTTCATTCATTTTCAGGCCACTTGGTTCATTGATATCTCCAGAGAGAGATGATCTGATGAAACTTTGCAATTGATGCAAAGCAGCAACATTTAAAACCTATTCTAACAAGAGTGAAAAATGACTTGCGTATCAAGAAAGACATCTTGCTTGGAAGATAAAATGACTTTACCATCTCTCCTATACTTTATGAAAACAGCCATGATGCCAAGAAGAAGCACCGCGGACAGCACGGTGCTGACAATGATGCCTGTGCTTTCCCTTGTGCCAGTATTTCCGCTTGAACTCCCACCTTAATACACATTACAACGAATTGAAAATAGAAGTTACAGAGAATCCACTACTCTTTCTCATGTCATCTGGTCGAAAATAACTCAGTTTGAACACATACCGACTTCTGATGCGGCCATCCTTACGTAAATATCCTGGTCGTTCTCATTGAACTGTCTAATATCCATCAGGTCACCGAACCAAAGCAAGCATCCGCTTCCTTGCCCTCTAATATCCAAGTTTGAATAAGCCGTGCATGAGCAGTTCCTCAAGCATGTCTGTTCGCATTCTTGAAGGTTCATAGTCTCGTTGAACCACGATTGCCTGGTGTCGGGCAACTTCACTTCGGTGTACTTCAGAAACTTGTCTCCTCCCAGGCAATCCAGTTCCGTCCTCCGGACACAACCGTTTGACCAATCCCCGAATTCCCAGGCGCTCGGGTATTTGGGCATGAACCCTGTTAAGCACACGCATTTTGGAGAGCTAGCAATGTTACAGTTCCCATTGCCTCCGCATAATGCATAAGTGTCACAGTCGTCCGTTTGAGCAGACGAATACAGTATCCAGTCATGTGTCCGATCTACCCAACTGAAGCGCTGAGCAATCCCATTCTCGTTTAAAACGAGCATCGATGGGACGGAACTGTTCAGAATATTGAAGTAATAGTAAATTTCGTTTTGGTTGAAGACGAAGCCAAAGCTATAAACTGGATTTGGGCTCAACTGAGGGAACCCACTAAACCGAAGGCCGTTCCAAGGTCCTGACCTGAACTGCACTACCGATCTGTTTCTCACGATCAGCTGCGGATATCCAGAAGAATCGAGCCTATATGTGAAATCACCAAGTGAAGGGTCGTCCACGCTTTTCCACGAGGTCAGGTACCGGTCCAGACCTGTTGCTCGGTCTATACCAAACTTCATGCCAGCCAGAAACGAATCACAAGGGTGATCAAAACTCTGCCAAATTGCATCACCCAAGTCATTGTCGTTTCCTTCTTTTATGACAAAATTGGCGGAATCCAAAAGCTGTGCAATCGGATTCTGGGCCGATCTTGACACGTTGGAGGACCATACGACCCCATTGTTGCGGTTCAGGAGAGTGAGTACACCCTGAGGAGTGAGCTTTAGGACTCCTGAAGAATCATTCAGGGGATTCTCTCGGTTTGCGACCCAAATCACCCTCCCGGCCGATAGCTTCTTGTACCATACGCCCACGTACCGGTTCTTGGAGCTGCCGGGGCTGAAGAATCCTAGCTCGAAGTTCCCGCCAGGAGAGACTATCGTTTGGCCATCTGTGATGTTCTGGCCAGCTGAAATGGAGTCCGATGCATAGCTTATCTGCAACACCAGGGACATGCAGCACAAGCTGCGTAGAAGAATTGGAAAGCATGACTCCATAGATGCTGTTCAGCTAATGCTATAATGACTTCTGATTCATGAGGAAATTAAAGAGAGGCAATTAGCTGATTAATCTCTCCTCCGTTGCTATTGCTTTATGAAACAGGAATTAGCCACAATGTCGGACCTTGACGACATATAATGATTATTAAGTGATGGGCAAAAGCAACAGTCGTTGAAATCAGCACTTCGAGTTTACTGTTGGTAAAGCAGCGTACAAACTACAAACGACGTTTCCAAGCTCAATCATGCTTGGAAACTATATAACGCATGGCTCGGACTAGGGGAGATCGGTTTCCAGGTTGGGGTCGGTCTGGTTTAGGGTTTTGGCCACCTCCTTTTCTTTACTCTCTAAAAGAAAAGGAAAAAAAAAAAATACATCTGTCCAATTTGGGCAATTGGGTTCTACATTTGAAATCGAGAACCGGACCGATTATTCCCAGTTCCAAAAATTTGAAACCGAGAATGGGATCTGGTCCCATACACACCTCTAGCCCAAACGGATGATAGGGGCGTGACAAAGACATGATTCCATATCACAGCGAGAACAGATAGGTGATTGGCTTCTAATGTGACATCAATGGATCTATCGTAGCAGCTTGAGATGCCGGGTGGCGGAGATCATATCGGTAAAATAACAAAGAGGGCCACGCTTTCACCTCAATATTATAATACTGATTAGTTGGATATTAAAGTTAATGAACGCTGTAGAGATGAGTACGAGGTGTGCTTGTTTTGTAAGTTGACCCTGTTATAACAACAATCAGTGATTAATTATTAATTTTGATTATGATAATATGATTCCAAACGTACTCAAGGTGAATATAATATAATGTAATGCGACAAAAGATTGTCAGAATCTCCTTAAAATTGTCAAAACTTAGACCATCAAAAGCCTGCTAAAAAAAGTCGTCATTCTCACGGATGCCGGTTTCTCGGTAAGAGGTGGGAACGTCCATGCGTTTCTTATAGGAAAGTGTTTGACACCAAAAATAGAAAAAAAAAAAAAACCACAAAAAATTTCAAATTATACCTTTTGTGACATCAAAAATCTCAAATTTGTACCTTGATGACTCATTTGCTCAAAAAAAGTCTATATAAATGTTGAAAAGCAAATGGTATTGACATATTTTAAATGAAAAAACGATACTTTTATTGAAAAATCATTTAACAGAAACTTGATAGATGGTACATGTCTTTTATATATATAAAAGTTTGATGTTTTTTATATTATAATTTTAGGATAAATATGTTATAGGGGCATAATTTAGAAGTGATTTTTTTTCAAAAAAAAAAAAGGGGAAATGATTAAGTCATTGATTGTCGGCTCGGAATAGACGAGGCCAAACAAGATGTGGCGAAGGAAAAATTGACACCACAGCCGACAAATTTAGCCAGCAAATTAGAAAAGTGATTTAGCCGACAAAAAATATAAATGAAAATAGACAAGTCGAGTAAATATCTGACAAATAAATGTTGATTCAAGTGACTAAAGATGACGATTGACATAACCGTCGGCAAGATAAAGTAACCATCTGAATAGCGGAAGTCGATGATTCCAGACACGATCGTTCAAGAGATCTTCGTAAAACTGGAAATTCATAAAAATGTGAAGTTGTGTAATTAAGAAATTCGTAAGCAACTGATGTGAAGACATGGAAAAGATATAACCATCAAAGTAGTGGAGACGACACAATTAGTAAGGTAGTAAAAGCATAATTGTCAAAAGTAGTAAAATCGGTCACTTATGAATGATAGGAACTAAATACTAGGAATATTTAAATGATTTGAGTATGATTGTAACATCTACCATATCGTTTGATTTATGGCGAATTCATGTGATACTCTTTCCATAGAATTAGTTAGATTGATCAAATTGATTGAACCGCGTAAATATCATATGAAATCATGGTTAATTACTTCTTTTTCTATGATAATTCCGACCATAACAACTTCTTGCATCAATAATATGAATAATTATGAAACAAAAAATCTTTTATGGTTCGAGCAATTTACTAGATTAAAAATCTGAGGTTTGGCACTTCTCGCCTTTAACTGAAGTTAATTCTTGTTCTAATAAATTGCATCTGGTCTCAATTTTCATAGCCAAGTCTCAATTCCCATGCCTGAAAGAGAACATCGGACAAAGAATTGAGAGAAATGACGAGTGGCATGCGGACCTGCAACGTGAAGATTGTCTCCACGTGCCGATGGGGACGTCACGTGATCTGACTAATTGTATTTTTTTATGCACACTTGGCGAAACATGATTGGAGAGCCGCCTACGTGGGGTCATGGAGGACCCAAACCCACCTAACGTATCATTAAGGTTAGCTAAGTTGAAGCGGTTCGTGATTATGTTCACATCTCGTCCCTCCTCGTCCAGCCTCAATCAAACAACAGAGTGACGTCAGCCATTAGGTTGAGAAAAACAATTAGCATCATCATTGAAGGAAACGTGCGCTCACCGTGAACTTATTCAAACAAAGTCGCCTATTTTCTATGTTTTATAACGTGATGGATTATGTCAAGTACATTAGTCTAATTTGGGAAATCAACATGCTAGGCATAGGCGATAAATTCTTACAAGGGGTGTCAAAACGACCATCTTATTTGAATTTCCGCTTTGTCGTTGGCCAATTATTATACTGATTTACTAGAATGATTTATCCCACGTCGCTTGTGTACGTGATTAGTATGCTTTTTATATCTGTGTAGTCTCTCTTTATTTATTCGTTTAAATTTTTAGATTTGACTTTCTAATATGGTATCAAAGCCAATTTCGCTCTGATTTATTTCGCGTTGTGGCCTCCTGTGTGTCAAATTGCACGTGTGGTTTCTAATTAGCCGTGCACATGAGAGTAGATGTCAAATTGTATCCCACATCATTTGTCACGTAATTTATATGCTTTTTATTTATACATGGTCTCCCTTTGCCTATTAACCCAAGCTTTTGAGTTGAACTTTCTAATAAATAGTCTAATGTTACTCTTTTCGGATCAGGTTACTCAAACTTGTTTTCACTTTTAATTAAGTCCCTCCCTTCACTTATTGTAAAATTTGTGATTGAGCTAAGTTAGCGAATATTGGATGAAGATAGGACTACAACTTAGTGATTTGATGAAACTTAAGCTAAAGTTAAGAGTCCAAGGTGGGGAGTTTTAGATGCGAACAAACTGTTTTATCCACTTGTATCTCAAGGCGAAATTTAATGTGAAATCGTTTGGGATTGAATATAAAAAGGGCTATCTCAATATAAAGTCAACTTCATCAAGAGCAGCAAAATAAACAACGTAGACTCGTTTTAGAATGACGCACGGTTAACAAATTCAGTCATAAAATGCAATACGGATTTATAAAGAAGACATAAATGGGACCCCAGACATATATGAGGTGTAAAGTTACAAATCAGAAAAAGAGGGCAACAGACAAATGAGCGTAAAGAGACAAACAGAGGATACAAGGGGTAGCTCCAAAACAGGTACCAACAAAGTCCCCGAGAGCAGGTCTACTTCGATCAAATGATCCTTCGAAATATCATTATATAATCTGAACGCACCGCCGCGGAGCCAAAATCGATAACACAGTTTTCCGTCAAATAACCACCACTCTCGTTGATCTTCTGTAAAAACAATGACTGCTGCAAAAAGAAGATAATGGGGAAAGGAATAGCGGTGAAGATAATAACTATAGTTCTAGTTAGAAAGAATGCAAGGATTATGAGTTAGACCAAGAGTCCATTAAAAGAGAAAAAGGAAGCGAGGGGTTTGTTTTGATTGATAGACGGGAGGGTTGATGCGCTGGCGGGATGGGTGAGAGTAGTTTTGAGTGATTATTGAAGATGGGTGAGTGTATGGGGGATGAATGTCGATGGGTAAATACCAAATGAGGGATAGAATATGATCAGAACCAAGGTGCACAGGATGTGTTACCAGCCAAGGATCAAGATTGGGATAGACGAAGCTCACCACCAAGGCCTAGAGAAATTACCAACCTAGGATACAGGATTTAAAGATTGAAGAAGCTCACCACCAAGTCTTACATAAAAAATTAAAAAATTTAAAAAAAAAAACCGGATACAATATTTTTTTGGCTCATCACCAAGGAAGAAACTACCTTCTAAGGATATAGAAATCATGAGTAATCTACTCTCCAAAGATATTCGCTCACACAGAGGAAAATCTCAAATATTCATATACTCAAAATTTACTGTCTTATATTTGAGAATTCACCTCATAATATAGATGAATTATTACATAGGAAATAGATTAAACACTGAAGACAAGAAACTACCTAACTAATTAAAGACATAGGAACTAGAAAATGCATTAAAATATCTAGAGACTTAATCTTTCACTCTTTGAAAATTACAACGCACTTAAGACTTACTAGTGACATTTGACTAGACTTAAAGTAATTAAAATAGACTCTAAATTCGTTCATCTCCTTGGGCAGGCCAATAGACATCTTTGAAGATTGCCAAACAATAAAGGAAATTGTCTAAAACAGCCTTCGGTTGTTATATAGTCTATTAGTAGTCTTGGATCAACAATAAACTTGTACATCAATGTCTTGGTAGCCGATCATCAACCACGAAAACAACAACTTGTCCACTGATCAACAACTTTCTTGCATAATCGACATTTTCAACTTTCTTTGATAGAAAAAGGCCAATGCTCCTGCATCAAGGGTGATTTATATATATATATATATATGTTTTTCTTATTATCATTTTTTTTTTTGTTGGTAACATTTTGGCTAATACTGCTCAGGTGATGGGTTTCATTAGAAAATGTCCATCAACGGTGCGAGGATTACGAATTAGACCAAGAGTCCATCACAATGATTTCAGCAATAAGGTTGAAAAATAAAATAAAATAATTCACAGCATCGTTGACTAAACGTGCAAAAATCGTGAACTTGATTAATGGATGAGATCAGTACGATAATCGAGTTTGTAATTATTGCCCTCGCAACTTTAAACAAGCCACATAGTTTTCATGTTTCGTACATGAAGGATGATGTCGTGTATATCAGTCTAATTTGAGAAACCGATATGCTGACTATATGTGACGAATTCTTACGAGGGTTGTTGAAACGACTCGCTTATTTGAATACCCACTTCGCAGATAGCTAATTATGGTACCGATTGACTAGATTGGTTTTGGCAATCTAGCATTACTCTTTTCTAATTGAGTTACCGGATCTTGTTTTCACTTCCGCTCATGTCACTCCCCCACTTATTGCAAAAAAAAAAAAAAAAAAAAAAAAAAGATATTGGAGAAGATTATGCAAGCTCCGATATGAAAAAATGTAGAAAGAAAAAAGAGGGAGGACTCAAGGAAGATTCGACAACGATTTAGCGACATGATGAAACTCAGATTAAATGTTAACAGATCGAGGAAGAGAGTTTTAGACTGTACTTTTGAGCAGGGCTGTCGGGTGATTTAATTGAAAGTAAAAACAAATTGATTGATCGAATTGAAAAAAGAATTTGAACATTGAACGATCTTTCCAAAGTGACCACAAAGTTTAATGATCATGATTCATGTAACGTGCCTACTATTTTTTTTTTTGTGTGTTGCAGTTTCCACCATGAGCACGTGGTCTCTTATGACTTAATCTGCGTTAATTTCAGGTCAGGCCTCTTGCTTCACGTTGTACGAAGAAGAAGATAGAAAGTGGTAAGTCAATAGTCGCTCGAATAGTGTTGGAACTATTTATATCATTGTCCAATTAATATATCTTTCCAAAACCCAAAATGGACAAATATGACATAATTTATTGTTATATACCTAAGCATAATTTAATTGAACCTCCAAGGTCTTACTAAATTCAGTTCTCACCGGAAAATCAATAATCTAGTATAAACGTGTTTAGTTCGAGTTGCTATATCTATTATCAAATGGTCTTATAAGCTAATAAATAATTGAACCGACTCTGATTGATTATAGTGGCGTTGAAGGAGAGAAGAGTTCTATAAGACTAGTTGTGGGATTTCACTCGTTGACAAATCTATAAGATACC
This sequence comes from Eucalyptus decipiens, assembly GCA_014182575.1. Lineage (NCBI taxonomy): Eukaryota > Viridiplantae > Streptophyta > Magnoliopsida > Myrtales > Myrtaceae > Eucalyptus > Eucalyptus decipiens. The sequence continues at coordinate 20,055,258 of CM024615.1, read as the reverse complement.
CAAAAGATATGCTGACGAGCCTTCAAATATAATTTATTGCAAAAAGAAAAAACCATGAAAATAATTACGATATAATATAAGTCGAGTTGTTATTCTGTCAAACAGCAATTAAAACCCAAACAGCATCTACGGAACAGATTCGAAAATTTCAGCTAATTGATTAAGGTGCTAATATCTTATTATGGCCAATGTGTTAATGACCTTTATAAAGATGGGTAAATATTAATTGCATGATATTTCGGTTCATGAAAAAGAGATTACGAAGCAAATAAAATACATGACAATACTAGATATGGTAATAATATAGTTGTATGGTAGTGTAGGCTAGTGATTTTATAATGTGACCTGGGATGGATAGGTCTATAATAATACACAATAATTAAGCTATAATACCTTCTTTAGGATTATTAGCTAATTAGTCATAAACTTATTGCTAATTTAATCATAAATTTCTCAATTTTGCCAATTAAATTCTAAAGCTTTGTGCGAAGTTTCAATGTAATCATTTCAATCAATTGTTGCTGGAAATCACTGACATGGCGATCTATAAAGAGTGTCGTTTCAAGGAAAATTGTCTATGTTAGCATGTTATTTAGAAAAGCCAATGATGAGTGGACACCATTTTAGCAATTTCTAATAATAATTGGCCAAAATAATTATGTTGAAATTCCACATAGAGATTACGGCTATCCAAGAATCTCTTACTATGTTAGCTATCGGGAACAGGCTTTTCGATGGTAGTCCTGTTGCAGCCTCTGACTGTCCGCCCTGTCTCATCTTGATTTGGCTATACTTGTATGTAGCAAGCCATGTTAGAAAAAAACATGAGAGCCTTTTTTTTATCCTTTAGAAAAAGAAAAAGGCTCTCATTAGTCAACTCGTCCCTTTTACTATCTAGACTTGCTGCCTATGTTGAGAATAGGTCTCGTTCATTTCAAGTAGCCCGCCTTTATTTATCTAAAGAAAGAAGATGAGTTCTTATTTCTTTTATCACTTAGGAGCCGTGCGAGACGAAAGTCTCATGCACGGTTTTGAATGAGAGAAAGAAGTGAGGAATCCTCTTTTTGACTTTGACTATCCCACTCCAGTCATTCCTTCTCTTTTTTGTTACTTCGAAAGTAGCTGCTTCAACTTCAACAACCACTTGAATTTTCGATATTTCTTTTTATTTCTCATCAAACAAATGGCATCTTCTTCTGAAAATCCTAACTATTCTTAGCATGATATTGGGGAATCTCATTGCTATTACTCAAACAAGCATGAAACATATGCTTGCATATTCGGCCATAAGTAAAATCGGACATGTAATTATTGGAATAATTATTAGAGACTCAATTGGTGGATATGCGAGCTGACTTGTAACATCGTAGTTAATATTATGAAGGTGAGTACCGCTACTAGATCGATGATTGTCCCATTGAACATGTGTGAGAAGACCTTTGTGATCAATAAGATCTACTTGATGTGACATTTGTTTTACTTAAAAATTGATAGAGGTGAGTCACTTGCTAAACATTTCAATGAATTCAACGTTGTTGTTCGGTCATTGATTTTGGAGGTATGTACTTGATTGTATTATCCTCATTGCTCGATAGTTGAAATACTATTGTTATAAGCTGTTAGTAATTCCTCCGGGTCAATAAGTTTGACGTTTGATGAGGTTCACGATTTGACTATGAGTGGCAACATTCATAGAAGATAATTTAGTGAACAAGTGGCTTCTATTTTATAATGAGTATTGCGAACATGAATGGCCAAATAACACCCAACTCTTGTCTATCCAGAAATTCTAATCAACTTTACTCTAGCTCACTTCTTCCGAGTAGGGGTATGTGCAAATTCCTTTGATAAGGATAATCCTCAATTTGCACCTTATAGAAATCAAAATCCTTAGTGCAAATCTGTCAATTTTAACTTTTCCTTCTTCCATTGCCATTGATTCGCTTCAACTCAGCTAAGCTTGGTTCTAATACCAATTATCATGGAAAACAAGAGATCGACTAGTCTTAGTTTGTTTCATTTAAAGATGGGCAGAGGTACGGTGGTTGCTAAGGGCACGTTTAGTAACGCTTTTGTTTCTGGGAATAATTTCTTATCAAAAATGATTCTTTTTTATTATGTTCTCAGGCATAATTTCTAAGCAAAAGAATGTATTTGGTAACCGCACAAAATTTCTGATTCTGAAATAAAATTGCATTTGATACTATGCTCAAAATTTCTACTTGAAATTATTTTCTTTTAATTTTAAAATAATTTTATTACTTTTTTTTTTTTTTTTTTTTTTTTTCTTCTTCTTCAAGTTGCAGTCACTAGCCTTGGGATGACGGGTGATCGGCCGACGAGGGTTGGCGACCTCACTAGAGTATCGTCGAACCTTGACAAGGCCGACCCTCGTCAGCCGAGCCTCACCAGCAACTGGGCGAGGTTTGGCCGAGCCATGGCTAGGCGAGTGGCCTCGCCAGATCTCGGGCGAGGTCGAGTCTCGCCTAACCATGGCTCGGTCGAGCCTTAGCGGGGTTGGTCGAGCCTCGCCGATGGCCGGGGGAGGCTCAGGCGAGGCTCGCCTCTTCGGTAGTCGGGCTTGCCTCTAATGAGCTCGCTGAATGTCGCCCTAGCCTGGTGAGCCTTCCGATGGGCTAGCCAAACCGGTTTTCGGCAACCAGCAGCGGTGGACGGTGGACGGCAGTGGATGGTAACAGCAACGATGGCAACAAATGAAGAAGAAGAAATAGGGAAGAAAGACAAGAAAAAAGGAAAAGAGAAAATAGGTGTTTGATTCTAGAATTATTATTGAGAACAAGAATCAATTCTTTTTTATTCTTGATTATACTCCAAATTTGTTCTTAGGAACAAAAATTTTACCAAATATATTTCTGTTTCAAATCTATTCTTGGGAATAAAAGAACAAAAACAAATACTGTTTGGCAAGTTGCTAAACATGTCCTAAACATATCAATGAATTCCGCGCTCTAAACTGCATTAGTTTTCAGTTATTCTATTCCTCTACAATTCGAAAAATGGCTTTTAAGATGATACGAGAATCTTTCATCTATAGCCAACACTTTTGAAAAATCAAATCCTTTTCCTTTTCCCCTGTTTTAGTTGCATCTGAACTTGTTGATGTCACCATAATGCAGGCTATCATTGGAAAGACATGAGACACACGGACCCCTGGAATGCCATAACTTGGCACAGGGGGACACTTACGCACCATAACTTACAAAAGTTACACTTGAGTGCCAAAATCGGAGAGAATGGGATCACTTAAGTGCCACTCCACCCAAAGTCCGGCCAAAACGCGACGTGTAAATTTTCCGCGAAGCGAGTGTAAAAACGATACCGTTTTTAGCCGCCTCCCCCGCCCCCTTCCTTTTATTTTTTCTTTTAATTTTTTAAATTTTTTAATAATAAAATTATTATTTTTAAATATAATAACTAAATTTAATTATTTTTACATTATTTTTTACCACGTCGTGTGCTCACTTCGCCGGAAAATTGACATGTCAACGTTTTGGCCAAACTTTGGCCGAAGTGGCACTTAAGTGATTCGTTTTTCTTCAAATGTGGTACTTAAAGTGTTACTTTCGTAAGTTATGATACTTAAGTGTTCCTTTGTGCCAAATTATGGCACTTGAAGCGTTCTTATACCAAAGACATGATTATTTCGCACTATAGAATAGAAGAAACATCACTATACAGACTTTGACAGAGCAAAGGTTTTAGTACTGATTACTGATCTAGGTTGTAGTTTGGCTACTTATTCCCTAAAGTATGATTTCATCTATTCAAAATGAAGCAGACATTCAAACATCAAGAATTCTTTTGAAAAAAAAAGGAAAGGAATTTACTTCATTAAGTTCACGGGTATTCACACTAAGGTATTCTAGGGTTTTTTGGCTAGAAAATCAAAACAAAAAAAGACCCTGAAATTTTCACTCTATTGTGGTACATGTACACACTCTTTCGCTTTCTGACCGAAATCCAGCAAAATTTGGAGAACAAAAGGTGCAATGTTTCACATGTCCCTGTAATGTCTTGCAATGTATTCATATGTGCTCAACATAAACATAATCGAAATTACAGATATATCATCGAGGCAGTAACTGTGAAATAGTTACTTCTTTAGCCGAATAGTTGTTATGCTTGCTGTTGCTTGAAGAAATTGCTTCGGACACAGACGTCTCATCGAAAAAACCAGGCTGTTTAGGCTGAGGCGATGTGCTCTCACTGCTCAACATCGTAACCACAGACAACATCTCCGGTCTATCGTGCGGATTATTTTGAACACACAACAAAGCCACATGGATGGACCGTAAAACTTCCACGGGTTGAATGTGGATGCAATCGACGGATCTATGAGCTCCATAAACTTTTGATCTCTTAACAGTGTCCAAGCCTACATTATTGTGCTAGTCATCTAGAGTAAGACTAGAAACCAACTGAAGATATATAAACAAAGAGATCTGATAAATCTTTATGCTTACATATCCGAGAAGGCTTAAACGGCTGTCAGGATGATTGAAACCTTGATTTCTTTTCCCGCTTACGATTTCCAGTACTAAAACACCAAAACTGAAGACATATTTTTACTGAATAAAAACCGTTGATGGCATACTCCGGGGACATGTAACCACTATGCAAAAAAACCATTGAAAGGAATGATTAGTTCTTGAAGCAAATAGACCAAAATGAGTGGAGATAATTTGTTAAGAGAACTCACAATGTTCCCACCATTCTCTTTGTACATGCTTCACTCTCATTACCTCCGAAATTTGGAATTTTCTATTTTTTTTTTTTTTGTAAAATTTCGAAGTTTTTAATATTTTCTAAATTTTTTTGAATTTTTTAATGTTCTCTGAAACATTTTGAATTTTCGGGAAGTTCATAAATTTTTATATTTTTCATTTTATGAATTTTGAATTTTTTTAATATTTAATATTATTGTATTTGGAAAAAGGGTTCGGACCGGTAAACCAGATCCGGCCCGGGACCCGATGACCGTACCCGAACCAATTAAAAAACTATTTCTTATTCTTTTTTTATTTTTATATTAACATTAATATTTTAATTAATTCTTTTTCTTTTTTACTTTTCTTTTCCCCTTTGGTCTTCTTCTTCACGTGCCTTCTTCCCCGATGGTTTCCTCCCACGCCCGAAGCATGCTTCCGGACCAACCCCTCACCGACGAGGCTATCCTTGGTCGCCGGTGGCCGTATAACCGCCAAAAATTCACCACCCGCCGGCCGTCCATCCCGACCGGTGTCGACCACCGCCGGCCACAAACTCCGGCGACCGCTAATCCACTAACCGGAACCAAGAAAAACCTTCGCCAACCCTACGATACCCGACCATATTGTGACAATCACGTAGAAACACAGCGAAAACATAAAAAGCTGACATGATTCCATGAGTATACAAACGAACACGAAACGATCTCGAGTTGAAAGCAGGGACTGTTCTTCGGTTTTCTCCAGGGCATATTGTCAAACAAGTGGTATGCAGTGGCTAAAAGGGAGATATTGAACATCTTTCGCACTCAAATCCGCCGATATAGACCCAACATAAACCATCACATGACAAAGAGGATCCTCGGGAAATCAACGCAACTTGAAGCGAATCAAAATAAAACTCAGAGAAACCTACCGTGGGGAGAGGCGCGCGTCGTCGAGGGTCGGCGGTCGAGGATCGAGCGCCATGATCGATCATCGTCGTCTTCTCCGGTCGGAGCTCGAGGTTAGTGCACGTCCCTCTCTCTCTCTCTCTCTTGGACTCTCGCCAAAGACTCTCTCTCGAGCTCTCACAAACAGAAAACCGGAACTCCCCTCCTTCTCCGTCTCTGTCTCTCCAGACCTCTCTCGCTCACCCTTTCTCCCTTTTGAGAGCCACCGGCCAGCGCCCGTGGCTTCTGCCATCGGCAGCTTACTGGCCGGCTTGGCCCCGATCTGCGGATCACGGTGCCGTCTGCCCTCGCGATCCCCTGCCTCCCTCTTTGGTTTGTACGTTTCTTTTCTGCAAAAGCAAAGCCAGCGCGAGGGTGTGAGGGAGGAAGAAGACCCACGCGCGGGCCGGGCCGACATGAAAGGAGATGGGCCAGTCCGCTCAAAAAGAAGAAAAGAAGGAAGAAGAGAGGTGGGCCGGCCCACACAAACGAGAGAAGAAGAAAGAAGAGGAGGAGGAAAAGGAGGGCCGGGCAAGCCCAAACCCTTGCCCGGCCCTATTCGATTTTTTCTTTTCTCTTTTTTTTTTTTTATGATTATAATTTTCAATAATAATGATATTTTTTTCTTATTCTCGCTCTTATTTTATTTTCTCTTTTATGAAATATTTTTGGAATAATTTAAAAATTACTATTATTGATGCAAATATTCCTAATGTTAATACGCAATGCAAATTAGTGAAAATTATTTTTTGCCTAGGTTTTAAAAATTAATCTCTAATTTCTATGTGATTAAGTTTCAAATAAAATGATAAAATTCAGGTGTCAACAGGTAATCCTAAGTTCGCATTTCACACTCGATCTCCTTTTTTAAGGTGTATCATATGCGTTGAAGTGAATAACATCACTTTTCCGCTGCCGCACAGGGTATTAGTTTGGGAGAGCATGTGGTCTTGTAGATTTTAAACTCAAAGAGTCAAAACGGAATGCCAGGTGGTGACGCCTTTGGTGGACATGATCCTAAATGCAACCTCATGAGCAAATACCCTGAAACACTGTCCCCCTCAACGAACCTGTGGAGGGCAGGTCGCAACACTTATTTGCATCGAATAACCACATCGCCTCACGTAGACAATTGGAACTGATCAAGAGATTTTTTAGTCTTCTTCCCCTTTGCAAAAGCAAGTGAAAGGGCTTGCATGGACAAGGCCTAAGGAGTAGATTGAACAGTTCCATGCATCATAGACAGTGTAAAGGTCATTTTTTCTTTCAACAACCGTAGAATGTCATCATCGCCTCTGTCACAAGGTGGTGGGAGTATCGGAATAAATATACCATGAGTGTATAACTTTTATACACGCTTATTTGAGTGCCATAACATTTTTTTCATCTACTTAAGTGCCATTGGCGATTTGCCTCGTTAGAAGAGTTGACGTGACTTTAATTTATCATATATCATCTGACATAGCATGTTAGTAAGATGAAGTCAACACTTGAGAAGGCAAACAATGTTACTTGAACGTGTGGTTGAAGGACAATAGAAGTTTTGATAACTTTAAGATTGATTGTTTCAAAGCCATAAATTTTTAAATTTATAATTTTTTTTAAGTGACAACTTAAGTGATAGGAGAGAGAGAGAGAGAGAGAGAGAGAGAGAGAGAGAGAGAGAGAGAGTCTATTTGAGTCGTAAGCTCTTCAGCATCTTTGGCTCTTTGTTAAGTTTGTGTAGTAGATCTATGTTTACCCAGACATTTGGTAATCTTGAAACATAGCAATAGAAACTGCATGATGCTTATGTTAGGATAACATTATTTTGGATCATCCTTGTTAAAATATTTAAATAATAAACCACGCTTTCATCAATTAACATAAATTTTGAGAACAGTTAGCTATAGTCCTATAAAATTTTACATGATATCAAAGCTAGAAGTCCTGGGTTTGAATATTCCCAGACCCAATTTTGTTTCCTCAATTTAATTTCCATGTTTAATACTAGGAAAAAAACTAAACTAAGTATGAGGGAGAGTATTATAATATATGAATAATAAATCACACCTTCAATTATCAGCTTAATTTTTTAAAACAATTGTCCCACAAAATCTCACAATCTTGATGTTAGACAAGAACAATTTTGTACACTAGAGATAATCAACAAAGTAGGAATTAAATTCGGTAGAGCAAGACAACTAGTAACACACCAGATAAAAGATTAGCACAAACTGGCGACATCCCTACAGATGAAAAGAACTCCACCGTGGCATTTCCTCTAATAAATGAAAGCAATGTTTGTTGCAATGAAATTTCAGAAGGGTACTTTGGGGCGGACCGGAAATTGTTTCGGGAACTGCGTGAGTGCATCTTAGAAATCCCAGGACTCCAATTGGGCTATATCAACGAGGCAATGAACATGGATTCAAGCCTCCAGATATTCACGGCTAATCTGTATCTGCTGTGCCCGCAGCCGGAACTAGCTACGGGCATGGCCTGTTGACTAGGGGTGTCTATGGTTCAATTCAGTTCAGTTTTTTTGAAAAACTGAACCGAACCGAATTGAACCGTTAGGAAAAACTTCAGAATCAAACCAAACCGAAATTTCGGTTCGGTTCGGTTTTTTGGTTTTTGATTTTTAACTTTTAGTTTTCGGTTTTTGCATTTGCTTTTCTTTTTTCGTTTTTTTTTTCTGTTGTATTTCCAAGAAATAAGCTCTTATCAGTTTGTTGGTTCGGTTTGATTCGGTTAACTGATAAAAACTGAACCGATAAAAAAAATTTTGATTTTTAATGAGAACCGAACCGAAAAAATCGAATTTTTCGGTTCAGTTCGGTTCGATTTTTGACACCCCTACTGTTGACCATCCTCATGCAGAATGGAATTGGCGGCCTTCAAGTGCACCTCAGCTGGAAGTGGGTCAAAGTCGATCCCATTCCGATCGCCTTTTTGAACAACGCTGGTGGTCGCCTCGAGGTGCATAGATAGGAATTAATGTTTCATCTTTCAAATCTCCCTCATAATTTTTGCAAGAGAGGTCCAATTTGTTTCAAATTTTGGCGTGTGAAGTGTAAAGTCTGGCTCGGTTTATAGATGCAGGCACGACGGAGGTCTTTATGGAAGGGACATTTTTATTACACATAAACTATGGTACATATAGTTCTTCTCATTAACATAAAGCTTATTTGCAACTAAGTTTTTCTTTTTCTCAACACTTTTCACACAAGATTATGAGCAATGGGAAATACAAGAGCATTTTGCATCGAGCTGTCGTGAGCAACAAGGCTCAGGATATCAATCTCTCTATTAAGTGGACTGTCGCTGAACACTGTTGTCACGCCAGTGGAGCAACTGGTGGATGGCGAGAACAACCGAGCCGTGTACAACTAGATGAAGTACAAGGATAACTTAGAACTTCAACAGAGCAACACACTAGATGGGAAATCGGGCCTAGAATGGGCAAAGATATAATTTTGTGCAGCCCGAACTATTGTATTGTATTATGTAAAAAGTATACGTGTGACTGGGTTCTCCTTCTCGGCTGTTTAAACTCTCTGGAGTGCAACCTCATGGAACATTGAATATAATGTGATGCAAGGTACAAGGGCCAACAGCACTCATGAATGTAAACTGATCCTTTCTGTAATGTAAATTCTTGATATAATAAATGGAAGCGATAACTTCATAATGTTAGATTAAACACCATCAGTTTTTTGTGCCGTACCAAATCGTGATGGTTGGTCAGCAGGAGCTAGCAGATTTTTCTGTCTAGATTTTACAGGAAATGGTCATTTAATTAGGCTGAAAATCTTGGGTACTCGCCGTAACTTGAAGAATTTGTTTTGAATATAATCTCCTCTAAGGAATAATTGAACCAGTTAGGCTGAGGCAATGAGCTCTACCCCAAGCATCATAACCACATAGGCATCCTGGGCCTATGATTGGGATGGCTAAAATACTGGACCGATGAAATTCGAGTCTATTCAGTATCAATGGCATACTGAGAGGGTTTATAACCACAACATTTAATTATCACACTGAAGTATTAGTTCTTGAAGCAAATTTAAGCATAATTCAGATGTTTCAATAGAGGACTCATTAAGTTCGGACAGTTCTCTTAGTCTCTATGTTTGGTTCCTTCTCTCTCATTACATCAGAAAAATCTTGGTGAATCAAAGTCCAATATCTTCATGTTCATTGCAATATCAACTAGAATAGCTCCGTTCTCATTGCCTTCGTTAAATTATATCTCGAATTTGAAGATTGGATGAAAAAAAAAGGCTTCGCTGGATTCTTGAAATAATTAAAAGATGAATTTTCCCTGTTTGAAGTGAAGTTGTCGAAGACGTCCCCTTGCACGAAGAAGCCCTGCACGTGAAGAGGGAGGTGGTGGGGCCCAAGGTCAAAAGTTTGACCTTGGGCCCCACACGCATTCACGCCGAAGGAAGTTGCAGCGTCCGTCACCTGCAAAGAAGGGATAAATCGATGGGGCCCAGAGTCAAAGTTTGACTCTGGGCACATAAATACGAACAGATTTAATTTCCTTTCGTGTGCGTGTGCGTGTATCAACCGAAACTTTACGTAGAAGGGAGCCGCAACAGCAAAAAACCCTACGCAAGCCGCACACGATCTTTGAAGCCACAAGTCGCAAGCCGTGCGAAGCTTGAATGTTTGTGCCGTGAGTTTATACCAAGTGAGTTTATAAATACTTTGAATTTGGGGTTGAATCTAGGTGTGAGAAACGCTTGAGTGTTTGAGCGATTGTAAACTCTGATACTCCAATTATAGTGGATTATTTACTGCTGGCTCTCCTCGTGAACGTAGGTACCGATACTCAGATCGAACCACGTAAATTTCTAGTGTCCTTATTTTTCTCGTTTATTTCTCTAGTGATTTCGCATTGACGTAAATTGCAATATCTTGTCGTTTTAGCGTATTATATTCCAACAATTGGTATCAGAGCTTGGGGTTGGATTTTCTTGATTGTGATTTGAGGCTTTTGCTTGTTTGATTATTATCTAGAAATTCTGTTATTGCAATTATGTCCGAGAGGAAATCTGAAATTGAGAAGTTTGATGGAAGCAACGACTTTGTGTCATGGAGCATCAAGATGCGGGCGTTATTGACAACACAAGATTTGGCTAAAGCACTGATGGTAAAGATGAGTTGCCGATTATAATAAAAGCCTTTGAGAGGGTAGAGTTGATGAAAAATGCAAAGAGTATAATCCTGTTAAATTTATCGGATGAAGTCTAAATAGAGGTTGTTAAGGAGAAGGATGCCGCAACATTATGTGCAAAACTTCAAACACTCTATGTGAAGAAAGGTTTGAACAATTGGTTGTACACGTTAAAGAAGATATTTCAATTTAGATATATTGAAAGTACGTCTATCAGAACCCACTTAGATGAATTTAATAAACTCATGTTGGATTTGAAGAACATCGGTAAGATACTTGATGATGAAGAGCAGGGCATGATGTTGTTAGCCTCTTTACTAGAGTCATGGGAGCACTTCATTGATTCACTATTGCAGGGTCGTACTACTATTACCTCTGAGGAGGTAAAGTTCGCCTTATTTTCTAAGGAGTGACAGAGAAAGTTGCGAGATGACGGTTTGGCAAAAAGAGCAGTACAAGTACTGATAATTCGGGGTAGAAAACAACATTGAAGGTCTAGTAGCAGTAGAGGTAAAAGTAGGTCGAAATCACGCCATAGAAAGTCCAAGGGACGCGTGAAGTGCTTTGAATGTCATGAGGAGGGGCACATCAGGAGAGATTATCCAAAGCGGAGGAATAAAGTTGATAGACAGAATTCTACAAGTAATGTGACAAACGTTGCCGAGGGGAGTAACAGTGATGCAGAAACTGTTTTATGTGTGACTACTACTTCGTCAGGAGACGAATGGGTGCTAGATTCGGGGTGTTCATATCACATGATGCCTCATAATAACTGGTTTACTACTTACCAAACTGCAGATGGTGGTAGGGTTCTTTTGGGGAATAATGCAATTTGTAAGGCTATGGGGATAGGAACAATTCGAATCCGGATGCACGATGGGGTGGTGCGCACATTGATAGATGTGAGACATGTACCGGAGCTCAAGAAGAACCTTATTTCTCTAGGGACACTAGATGACGTCGGGTGCAGGTACATCGCTGAAGGTGAAGTACTGAAGATCTCTCTCAAGGTGCCATGACAGTGATGAAGGGAAAGAAAGTGAATACTCTCTATCATCTACTGAGAGAGACCGTGACCGAAACCGCTGCAGTTTCATCAGGTGAGTCAGATTCTAACTTGACTCAATTATGGCATATGCGTTTGGGGCACATGAGCGAGGCAGGTATGACGATGCTGAGTGAAAATGGGTTGTTGAAAGGTCAGAAGACAGGGAAGCTGAACTTATGTGAGCACTACATCTTTGGAAAGCATAACCGAGTTAAGTTTACTACAGCTATCCATTCGACCAAACGACCAGTTGAATATATTCATTCAGACATCTGGGGCCCATCTTCAGTTCCTTCGAAAGGAGGTGCTCGATATATGCTGACATTTATCGACGATTATTCGAGGAAGGTATGGGTTTACTTTTTGAAGCACAAATATGATGTGTTTGATCGGTTCAAGAAATTTAAAGCATTGATTGAGAAGCAATCAAATAAACAAATCAAGTGCCTAAAAACCGATAATGGTATGGAGTTATGTGGTAAATATTTTACTAAATATGCAAGAAAGAAGGTATTATGAGACATCGCACAGTACCTAGGACACCACAACAGAATGGCATGGCAGAACGGAAGAACGAAACTTTGCTTGAGCGAGCTCGATGCATACTTTCACATGCAAGACTTGATGAGGAATTTTGGGTTGAAGTAGTGAACATGGCATGTTACTTGGTTAATCGATCTCCATCATCTGCTATCGAGTGGAAGACTCCTGAGGAAGTATGGTCAGGGAAACTTGTCGATTATTCCGAATTACGTATATTTGGATGTCCTGCGTATGCTCATGCGAGTGATGGTAAGCTTGAGCCGAGGGCGAAGAAGTGCATATTTCTGGGTTATGCACATGGGGTGAAAGGCTACCGGTTGTGGTGCACTGATCCTAGATCACCCGGTTTTTTAATCAGCAGAGATGTGATCTTCAACGAGACTGTAATGCTTCAATAGAGGATTTTTGAGACACAACCAGAAGTGAAGAGATCATGGTGTCACTAGTGAGGTGGAGCTTCAAGTATAGACTTCGGAGACCTCGAAGGTAACTGAAGTTGAGACTGCAGATGAGGCCATAGTTCCTAAAGTCGGTGATAGTGAATAACTAATAAAGCCGCAACACACTTTAGCCGCAGATAGACAGAGAAGGCAAATTAAATCACTGGCACGTTATAATTATACGGATATTGTTTATGCATTGACTGTCGGTGATGAGGTGGAGATAGATGAGCCTTTGTCTTACTCTAAGGCGATGGCTAAGGGCTATGAGTGAAGAGATGGAATTTCTCCATCGAAATCAGACACGGGAGCTGGTCAAAGTACCTAAGAGCCAAAAGATTGTCGAAAGTAAATGGGTCTTCAAACGAAAAGAGGGCATTCCCAGTGTCAAGGTAGCGATGTATAAGGCGAGATTTGTGGCGAAGGGATATACACAGCATGAGGACATTGACTACAATGAGGTGTTATCTCCCATGGTAAGACAACTTCTATTAATGTTTTACTTGCCTTAGTTGCTTCACAGGAACTCGAGTTAGAGCAATTAGATGTGAAAATTGTGTTTCTTCGCGGTGAGTTAGAGCAAATTTACATGAGGTAACCAGAGGGATTTGTTATTTCGGGTAAGGAAGATCATGTTTGCTTGTTGAAGAAATCTTTGTATGGCCTAAAACAGTCTCCTAGGTAGTGGTATAAATATTTTGATAGCTAGTTAAAACTATTCAAAGAGTCAGATGGATAGCTGCGTTTACTATAGGAGAGGTCCAATTTGTTTCATCTTTCAAATCTCCTTTTTGAACAACGCTGGTGGTCACCTCGAGGTGCATAGATAGGAATTAATGTTTCATCTTTCAAATCTCCCTCATAATTTTTGCAAGAGAGGTCCAATTTGTTTCAAATTTTGGTGTGTGAAGTGTAAAGTCTGGCTCGGCTTATAGATGCAGGCACGACGGAGGTCTTTATGCAAGGGACATTTTTATTACACATAAACTATGGTACATATAGTTCTTCTCATTACCATAAAGCTTATTTGCAACTAACTTTTTCTTTTTCTCAACACTTTTCACGCAAGATTATGAGCAATGGGAAATACAAGAGCATTTTGCATCGAGCTGTCGTGAGCAACAAGGCTCAGGATATCAATCGCTCTATCCAGTGGACTGTCGTTGGACACTGTTGTCACGCCAGTGAAGCAGCTGGTGGATGGCGAGAACAACTGAGCCGTGTACAACTAGATGAAGTACAAGGATAACTTAGAACTTCAACAGAGCAACACACTAGATGGGAAATCGGGCCTAGAATGGGCAAAGATACAATTTTGTGCAGCCCGAACTATTGTATTGTATTATGTAAAAAGTATACGTGTGACTGGGTTCTCCTTCTGGGCTGTTTAAACTCTCTGGAGTGCAACCTCATGGAACATTGAATATAATGTGATGCAAGGTACAAGGGCCAACAGCACTCATGAATGTAAACTGATCCTTTCTGTAATGTAAATTCTTGATATAATAAAAGGAAGTGATAACTTCATAATGTTAGATTAAACACCATCAGTTTTTTGTGCCGTACCAAATCATGATGGTTGGTCAGCAGGAGCTAGCAGATTTTTCTGTCTAGATTTTACCGGAAATGGTCATTTAATTAGGCTGAAAATCTTGGGTACTCGCCGTAACTTGAAGAACTTGTTTTGAATATAATCTCCTCTAAGGAATAATTGAACCAGTTAGGCTGAGGCAATGCGCTCTACCCCAAGCATCATAACCACATAGGCATCCTGGGCCTATGATTTTTTTTTTTTTTTTGGTCAGAAAAACTGAGCGTATTATTTACGGAGGAAAAGCATTACAACCCATTGTTAGGGCATCGATACATAGTAGGTCCAGAACTATAGGCATCCTGGGCCTATGATTGGGATGGCTAAAATACTGGACCGATGAAATTCGAGTCTATTCAATATCGATGGCATACTGAGAGGGTTTATAACCACAACATTTAATTATCACACTGAAGTATTAGTTCTTGAAGCAAATTTAAGCATAATTCAGATGTTTCAATAGAGGACTTATTAAGTTCGGACAGCTCCCTTAGTCTCTATGTTTGGTTCCTTCTCTCTCATTATATCAGAAAAATCTCGGTGAATCAAAGTCCAATATCTTCATGTTCATTGCAATATCAACTAGAATAGCTCCGTTCTCATTGCCTTCGTTAAATTATATCTCGAATTTGAAGATTGGATGAAAAAAAAAGACTTCGCTGGATTCTTGAAATAATTAAAAGATGAATTTTCCCTCTTTGAAGTGAAGTTGTCGAAGACGTCCCCTTGCACGAAGAAGCCCTGCACGTGAAGAGGGAGGTGGTGGGGCCCAAGGTCAAAAGTTTGACCTTGGGCCCACACACGCATTCACGCCGAAGGAAGTTGCAGCGTCCGTCGCCTGCAAAGAAGGGATAAATCGATGGGGCCCAGAGTCAAAGTTCGACTCTGGGCACATAAATACGAACGGATTTAATTTCCTTTCGTGTGCGTGTGCGTGTGCGTGTATCAACCGAAACTTTACGTAGAAGGGAGCCGCAACAGCGAAAAACCCTACGCAAGCCGCACACGATCTTTGAAGCCACAAGTCGCAAGCCGCACGAAGCTTGAATGTGTGGTAATTTTGTGCCGTGAGTTTATACTCAAGTGAGTTTATAAACACTTTGGGTTTGGGTGTGGAAAATACTTGAGCGTTTGAGTCATTATAAACTCTGATACTCCAATTATAATGAATTATTTGCTGTTGGCTCTCTTCGTGAACGTAGGTACCGATACTCAGACTGAATCACGTAAATTTTTAGTGTCATTATTTTTCTCGTTTATTTCTCTGGTGATTTTACATTGACGTAAATTGCAAGATCTTGTCGTTTCAGCGTATTATATCCTAACAATTGGTATTAGAGCTTGGGGTTGGATTTTCTTTATTGTAATTTGAGGCTTTTGCTTGTTTGATTATTATCTAGAAATTCTGTTATTGCCATTATGTCTGAGAGAAAATCTGAAATTGAGAAGTTTGATGGAAGCAATAACTTTGTGTTATGAAGCATCAAGATGCGGGCATTATTGACAACACAAGATTTGGCCAAGGCATTGGATGGTAAAGATGAGTTGCCGATTATAATGAAAGCCTCTGAGAGGGTAGAGTTGATGGAAAAAGTAAAGAGTATAATCCTATTAAATTTATCGGATGTGGTCTTAATAGAGGTTGCTAAGGAGAAGGATGCCGCAACATTATGTGCAAAACTTCAAACACTCTATATAAAGAAAGGTTTGAACAATTGGTTGTACATATTGAAGAAGATGTTTCAATTTAGATATACTGAAAGTACGTCTATCAAAACCCACTTAGATGAATTTAATAAACTCACGTTGGGTTTGAAGAACGTTGGTAAGATACTTGATGATGAAGAGCAGGGCATGATTTTGTTAGCCTCTTTACCAGAGTCATGGGAGTACTTTACTGATTCACTATTGCAAGGGCGTACTACTATTACCTCTGAGGAGGTAAAGTTCGCCTTATTCTCTAAGGAGTGACATAGAAAGTTGCAAGATAACGGTTTGGCGAAAGGAGCAGTGCAAGCATTGATGATTCGGGGTAGAAAATAACATCGAGAGCCTAGTAGCAGCAGAGGTCAAAGTAGGTCGAAATCACGCCATAGAAAGTCCAAGGGACACGTGAAGTGCTTTGAATTTCATGAGGAGGGGCACATCATGAGAGATTGTCCAAAGCGGAGGAATAAAGTTAATAGACAGAATGCTACAAGCAATGTGGCAAACGTTGCTGAGGGGAGTAACAGTGATGCAGAAGATGTTTTGTGTGTGACTACTACTTCGTCAGGAGACGAATGGATGCTAAATTCGAGGTGTTCTTATCACATGACACCTCATAAGAACTGGTTTACTACTTACCAAACTGCAGATGGTGGGAGAGTTCTTTTGGGGAATAATGTAGTCTGTAAGGCTATGGGGATAGGAACAATTTGAATCCGGATGCACGATGGGGTGGTGTGCACATTGACAGATGTGAGGCATGTACCGGAGCTCAAGAAGAACCTTATTTTTCTAGGGACACTCGATGACGTCGGGTGTAGATACACCACTGAAGGTGGAGTACTGAAGATCTTTCAATGTGCCATAACAGTGATGAAGGGAAAGAAAGTGAATATTCTCTATCATCTACTGGGAGAGACCATGACAGGAACCGCTGTAGCTTCATTAGGTGAGTCAGACTCTAACTTGACTCAATTATGGCATATGCATTTGGGGCACATGAGCGAGACAGGTATGACGATGCTGAGTGAAAAGGGGTTATTGAAAGGTCAGAAGACAGGGAAGCTGGACTTATGTGAGCACTGCATCTTTGGAAAGCTTAAGTTTACTACAGCTATCCATTCGACCAAACGACCAGTTGAATATATTCATTCAGACGTCTGGGGCACATCTTTGGTTTCTTCGAAAGGAGGTGCCCGATATATGCTGACATTTATCGACAATTATTCGAGGAAGGTATGGGTTTACTTTTTGAAGAACAAATATGATGTGTTTGATCAGTTCAAGAAATTTAAAGCATTGATTGAGAAGCAGTCAAATAAACAAATCAAGTGCCTAAGAATCGATAATGGTATGGAGTTATGTGGTAAAGATTTTACTGAATCTGAGAGAAAGAAGGTATTATGAGACATCACACAGTACTTGGGACACTACAACAGAATGGCATGGTAGAACGGAAGAACGAAACTTTGCTTGAGCGAGCTCGATGCATGCTTTCGCATGCAAGACTTGGTAAGGAATTTTGGGCTGAAGCAGTGAACATGGCATGTTACTTGATTAATCGATCTCCATCATCTACTATCGAGTGGAAGACTTCTAAGGAAGTATGGTCGGGGAAACCTGTTGATTATTCTGAATTACATATATTCAGCTATCCTGCGTATACTCATGCGAGTGATGATAAGCTTGAGCCGAAGGCGAATAAATGCATATTTCTGGGTTATGCACATGGGGTGAAAGGCTACCGGCTGTGGTGCACTGATCCCAGATCACCCGGTTTTTTTAATTAGCAGAGATGTGATCTTCAACGAGATTGTAATGCTTCAACAGAGGAGTTTTGAGACACAACCAACAGAGAAGACAGATCATGGTGTCACTAGTGAGGTGGAGCTTCAAGTGGAGACTTCGGAGACCTCGAATGTAACTGAAGTTGAGACTGCAGATGAGGCCGCAATTCCTAAAGTCGGTGATAGTAAATAACCAGTAAAGCCGCAGCACACTATAGTCGCAGATAGACAGAGAAGGCAAATTAAATCACTGGTACGTTATAGTTATATAGATATTGCTTATGCATTGACTATAGATGATGAGGTGGAGACAGATGAGCCTTCACCTTACTCTGAGGCGATGGCTAGTTTGGAGTCGTCGCAGTGGCTAAGGGCTATGAGTGAAGAGATGGAATCTCTCCATTGAAATTAGACATGGGAGCTGGTCAAAGTACCCAAGAGCCAAAAGATTGTCGGAAGTAAATGGGTCTTCAAACGGAAAGAGGGCATTCCCGGTGTCAAGGCAGCGATGTATAAGGCGAGATTTGTGGTGAAGGGATATACACAGCATGAGGACATTGACTACAATGATATGTTCTCTCCTGTGATAAGACATACTTCTATTAATGTTTTACTTGCCTTAGTTGATTCATAGGATCTTGAGTTAGAGCAATTAGATGTGAAAACTACGTTTCTTCACGGTGAGTTAGAGCAGATTTACATGAGGCAATCGGAGGGATTCGTTATTCCGGGTAAGGAATATCATGTTTACTTGTTGAAGAAATCTTTGTATGGCCTGAAACAATCTCCTAGGCAGTGGTATAAACGTTTTGATACTTTCATGGCTAGTTAAAACTATTCAAAGAGTCAGATGGATAGCTGCGTTTACTATAGGTGATTAGATAATGGTTCTTTGATTTATCTACTCTTATATGTTGATAATATGCTAATAACAGCTAAAAACATGTCTGATATTGATGTGCTGAAGAGGCAGTTAAATACCGAATTTGAGATGAAAGATTTAGATGTTACAAAGAAAATTTTGGGTATGGAGATTTTGCATGACAAGACTGTAAGAGTTTTACGTCTATCTCAAAAGAAATATATTGAGAAGATTGTGGCACGTTTTAATATGCAGTTAGCAAAATCTGTAAGTACACCTTTAATGAAAGCACTTTAAACTTTCAGATAAATTATAACCGCAAATTGAGGAGAATGAGGAGCATATGTCCAGTGTTCTTTATTCTAGTGGCGTGGGTAGTATTATGTATGCTATGGTGTGCACTAGGTCTGATATTTCACAAGCTATGAGCGTGGTTAGTCACTACATAAAGCGTCCTGGTAAAGCTCATTGGGAAGCTGTGAAGTGGATCCTTAGATATTTGAAGGGGACAATAGACGCGGGTATAGTGTACCGGAGGGATAACAATGGCAATGAGATCACTGGTTTTATAGATTCGGATCACACCGATGACTTGGATAATTGCAGATCTTTAGCAGGGTACGTATTTACGCTAGCAGGTGGTGCAGTTAATTGAAAAACGTCCTTACAGGATCACATTGCCTTGTCTTCGACTGAAGCAGAGTACATGGCATTAACTTTTGTAACAAAGAAGGCAATATGGTTACATAATTTGCTTTTGGACTTTGAGTTAGAACAGAAAAGTGTAGATATACACTGTGATAACTAAGGTGCGATATATTTAGTGTATAATCCAGTTTACGAAACATATCAATATCATATATCATTTCATCCGAGATGTCATAGCTAAGGGTAATATTATTGTAAAAAAGATTACTACAATAGATAACCTGGTAGACATGATGACTAAGTCTGTTCCTTTGGCAATGCTTGAATTTTATTGACGTCTGTGGAGAATGAGCGCCCATTGGGGCGTTGGGAGAGCAACATGGATGATGAGCACTATAACTTGGTTTTAAATATCGAGTCAAGGTAGAGAATTATTAAATTATGTCTCGAATTCGAAGATTGAATGAAAAAAAAAGGCTTCGCTGGATTCTTAAAATAATTAAAAGATGAATTTTCCCTCTTTGAAGTGAAGTTGTCGAAGACGTGCCCCTGCACGAAGAAGCCCTGCACGTAAAGAGGGAGGTGGTGGGGCCCAAGGTCAAAAGTTTGACCTTGGGCACACACACATTCATACCGAAGGAAGTTGCAGCGTCCGTCACCTGCAAAGAAGGGATAAATCGGTGGGGCCCAGAGTCAAAGTTTGACTCTGGGCACATAAATACGAACAGATTTAATTTCCTTTTGTGCGCGTGTGCGTGTATCAACCAAAACTTTACGAAGAAGGGAGCCGCAACAACGAAAAACCCTATGCAAGCCGCACGCAAGCCACGCGAAGTTTCAACATGCGGTAATTTTATACCGTGAATTTATACTCAAGTGAGTTGTTTATTTATAAATACCTTAGATTTGAGGTTAAATTTAGGTGTGTGAAACATTTGAGCGTTTAAGCGATTATAAATTCTAATACTCCGATTATAGTATATTATTTGCTGCTGGCTCTTTCTGTGAACGTAGATACCGATGCTTGGACCGAACCATGTAAATTTCTAGTATCCTTATTTTTCTCGTTTATTTCTCTAGTGATTTTTCGTTGACGTAAATTGCAAGATTCTGTCGTTTCCGCGTATTATATCCCAACAGCCTTGATGATAGTGAACTGTTTGGGCCAATCTAGTGATTGCAATGGGTTGTGCCCATTGAATACAGTAGCAAGGAGGTCAGTCAATCTCATTCCCACCCAATTCCTACTTCTTAATGCATTTTCCAACACCTCTATGCTGTGTAAGATTTCAGTTCTTATTCTGTTCGTCTAGAGTCCCAAAAATGGCTCTTAAGATGATACAAGAATCCTTCATTTATAGCCAACAGTTTTGGGAAGTCAATTCCTTTTCCTTTTCCCCTGTTTTAGGTGCATTTGAGCTTGTTGATGTCACCGTAATGCACGCTGTGATTTGAAGGACATGGTTGTTTTGGCATGATAGAATAGAAGAAACATCACTGTGCAGATCTTGACAGAGCAACGGTTTTAGTGCTGATTACAATCTCGCTTGCAGTTATGGCCACTTTTTCATTAATATATAATTTTGTCGATTCAAACTGAATCAGACATTGAAACATTAAGGATTCTTTCAAAAATGCGAGTTTACTTCCCTAAGTTCACGGATATTTTTAATAAGGTATTCAAGGGTTTCTTTGCTAGAATATCATGACAAGAAAAGACTCTGAAATTTTCACTTTTTGGTCCGTGTACACATCCTTCGTTTTCTGACCGGAATCCAGCAAATTTGGGAAGAACAAAAGGCGTAATCTTTCACATGTCCCCGTAAGGTCTTTCAATTCCAGATTAAGAGATGACTCTCATACAAATGCCATGATCCTCTCGTATTCATATCGGATCAATAAAAACATAATTGAAATTACAGAAATATCATCGAGGCAGTAAATGTGAAATAGTTATTTCGTTGGCCGAATATTTCTTATGCCTGCTGTCGCTTGAAGAACTTGCTTCGGATGCAGATGTCTCGTAAAAAAAACCAGGCTGTTTAGGCTGAGGCAATGTGCTCTCACTGCTCAACATCATAACCACAGATGACATCTCCGGTCTATCGTGCGGATTATTTTGAACACACAACAAAGCCACATGGATGGATCGTAAAACTTCCACAGGGTTACATGTGGATGCTATCAATGGATCGACGAGCTCCATGAACTTTTGATCTCTTGACCGTGTCCAGGCCTGCATTATTGTGTTAGTCATCTAGAATAAGACTAGAAACTAACTGAAGATAAATAAGCAAAGAGATCTGATAAATCTTTACGCTTACATATCCGAGAAGGCTTAAACGCTCGTCAGGATGATTGAAACCTCGGTTTCTTTTCCCGCTCACGATTTCCAGTACTAAAACGCCAAAACTGAAGACATCTGATTTTACTGAATAAAAGCCGTTGATGGCATACTCTGGGGACATGTAACCACTATGCGAAAAAGTTATTGAAAGGAATGATTAGTTCTTGAAGCAATTGGACCAAAATCAGTGGAGATCATTTGTCAAGAGAACTCACAATGTTCCCACCACTCTCTTTGTATTCGCTTCACTCTCGTTACCTCCGAAACTCCTCGCCAAACCAAAGTCCGATATCTTTGGATTCATTTCATTGTCGAGCAAGATGTTTTCAGCTTTCAGATCTCTATGAATAATTCTTAATCTTGAGTCTCGATGAAGGTATAGGAGCCCCAAAGCTACGCCGTTGATGATGGTGAAGCGCCCAGGCCAATCCAGGGAAACACCCTTCTCTTGGTCTGCCAAATTATAGGCCTTATGAGTTATGAAATGGAAGCTTCTTCACTCTTTTTCGATGACAAAAGCAATTAAAATGTAGGGACTGGAGCGAAGCAAACCAAAAATAAAACAATCCAAGCTTCGGTTGGGCAGGAACTCATAGATCAACATCATTTCATCTACTTGAATGCAGCATCCCAGAATCTTGATGAGGTTTCGGTGTTGAAGTTTGGCGTTGTAGGCGACTTCATTCCTGAACTCGACCTGTCCCTGCCTAGAGTTTTCCGACAGCCTCTTCACAGCAATTTCTTGGCCATTCTTCAGAACACCCTAAAAGATAGAAGTTCTTTTGCTCCCTTTTCGATTGTGCATTTGGATATGTACGAGCAGATTTAGAATTCCAAAAAATGAGAATAGTCACCTTATAGACAGCTCCAAAGCCTCCCTCTCCGAGTTTGTTGTCTTCAGAGAAGTTACTTGTCGCGTTCACTAGGGTTGTGAGGTCGAACATAGGTAAGTCTAGATCTTCACTACGTCTTTGATGGGAGAATCCAAAGATTTGTCCTACAAGTAGAAATTAAAGTGAGTAAATTCATCAACTAAAGAGAAATCATAATTGAGCTTTAAAAATCCCTAAACAAAATTCAAAGCAACACTCATTTGGTTCATTCATATTTTTCAGGCCAATTGATTGAAATTTTCAAAAAGAGATGATCTGATGAAACTTTGCATTTGATGCAGAGCAGCAACATTTAAAACCTATGCTAACAAGAGTTAAAAACGACTGTTGTGGATCAAGAAAAGCATCTTGCTTGGAAACCGTAATTTTCTGATAAAAACGATTTTACCATCTCTCCTATACTTTGTGAAAACAGCCGCGATGCCAAGAAGAAGCACTGCGGACAGCACGGTGCCGACAATGATGCCCGTGCTTTTCCTTGCGCCAGGATTTCCACTGAAACTGCTGCCTTGATACACATTACAGTAAATTGAAAATAGAGTTAGTAAGAGTCCGACAGTTATTTCGAACTCATTCTCTTCCTCGGGTCATCATATCGAAAGTAACACAGGGTTCGAACACGTACCAACTTCTGATGCAGCCATCCTTACATAAATACCCTGGATGTTCTCGCTCACCTGTCTGATATCCATCAGATCACCGAACCAAAGTAAGCATCCACTTCCTTGCCCTCTGATATCCAAGTTTGAATAAGCCGTGCACGAGCAGTTCCTCAAGCATGTCTGCTTGCATTCTTGAATGTTCATGCTCTTGTTGAACCACGATTGCCTCGTGTCAGGCAACTTCACTTGGGTGTACTTTAGAAATTCATCTCCTCCTTGGCAATCCAGTTTCTTCCTCCGGACACACCCGTTTGACCAATCCCCAAATTCCCAGTCGCTCGGGTGTTTGGGCACAAACCCTGTCAAGCACATGCATTTTGGAGAGCTAGCAATATTGCAATTCCCATTCCCTCCACATAAAGCATAAGTGTCACAGTCATCTGTTTGAGCGGACGAATACAGAATCCAATCATGGGTCCGGTCTACCCAAGTGAAGCGCTGAGCCATCCCATTCTCATTTAAAACCAGCATCGACGGGACGGAACTGTTCAGAAGATTGAAGTGATAGTAAATTTCATTTTGGTTGAAGACGAAGCCAAAGCTATAAACTGGATTTGGCCTCAACTGAGTGTACCCGCTAAACTGAATGCCGTTCCAAGGTCCTGACCTGGACTGCACTACTGATCTGTTCCTCAGGATCAGCTGCAGATATCCCGTAGATTCAAGCCCAAATGTGAAATCACCCAGGGAAGGGTCGTCTGTGCTTTTCCATGAGGTCAAGTACCGGTCCAGGCCTTTCGCTCGGTCTATACCAAGCTTCATGCCAGCCAAAAACGAATTACAAGGGTGATCAAAACTCTGCCAGATTGCATCACCCAAGTCATTGCCATTTCCTTCTTTTACGACGAAATTGGCGGAATCCAAAAGCTGCGCAATTGGATTCTGGCCTGATCTCGACACATCGGAGGACCAAACAACCCCATCGGTACGGTTCAGGAGAGTCAGTACACCCTGAGGAGTGAGCTTTAGGACTCCTGAAGAGTCATTCAGGGGATTTTCTCGGTTTGCTACCCAAACCACCCTCCCGGCCGATAGCTTCTTGTACCATATGCCCACGTACCGGTTCTTGGAGCTGCCAGGGCTGAAGAATCCTAGCTCAAAGTTCCTGCCCGCAGAGACTATCGTTTGGCCATCTGTGATGTTCTCGCCAGCTGAAATGGAGTCCAGCGCATAACTCATCTGCAACACAAGGGACATGAAGCACAAGCTATGTAGAAGAATTGGAAGGCAGGATTCCATAGATGTTGTTCAGCTGATACAGTACTAAACTGAGGAAATCAAAGAGGAGAGGCAGAGTAGAGGCAGTTTGGCTGATTAATCTCTTCTGTGCGTTGCTCTATGAAACAGGAATTAGCCACAATGTTGGACCACGACCACATAGAATGATTATTAAATGATGTGCAAAAGCGACAGTCGATGAAATTATAACCGAGTTTACTGCTGGTAAAACAGCATCCAAACAACGTTTTCAAGCTTAGAACCACCCTTGTAAACATTATCGCAAGCCTCAGACGGACAACGAGTGTGTGCAACGAAGGCATCATTCCATATCTGCAGCAACGAGAACAGCAGACAAATGATTGGCTTCTAATGTGTCACCAATGGATCTATCCGGGGATATTACGATGATGGGCAGAGGAGGAGATTATATCCGTGAAACAACAGACATCCATGCTTGCACGTTAACAGCATAATACTGATTTGTTGGACTTTACAATTGATGATTTTTGTACGGATGAGTATGTGGGGTGTTTGTTTTGTAAGTTGACCCCATAACCTGACTTCAAACGTGCTCAAGTTGCTTTCTGTACGTTGGCCTACTGAAACCCGCGGAAGAATAGTCGTCATTTCACAAGATGCCGGTTCCCATAGGTTGGACCACGGTTGTCGTTTTAAGTGAACGGCGGTGCCATCACACTAGCCGTGCTACACTTAATTTATTGAGAAAAAAGATTACAATTCTTTTGACATTTGACAGACATTTGCCAAAGTTTACCGTTTAAATCACTTTTAATTTCTTTCTCAGGTTTGTGCGTATCGCGTAGGAAAGTTATAGTCTCCGAAGAAACAGAGATATTTGTGACATCCGAAGACGAACCTTTGATTTATTTAATTCTTGTTCTAAAAAACTACACCTGGTCTTTAATCTCCATTTTCACTTTTCATGGTCAAGTCTGAGATTGTTTCCAAATTCTCTCTCACCGTTGCAATACTTGATGCCTAAGAATGAATGAATTGAGAGAATGAAAAAGTAAAATGTTAAATTAATGTCTCGAGTTTGAGCGTTTATAAAACACAATTCGTTTGTAGGATACGAATTTCTTGGCTTTATGCGGGAGGAGCCGAATTCTTGTTTATCCATGGTGGGGCCCAAGGTTTGGGCACACGATTTTCACATCATGGTTTTCTTCATTTAGCCGTTGAAGAAAAGAAGAACGAAGCCTTTACCAAAAAAAAAAAAAAAAAAAAAGAAGAAGAACGAAGCCGCGTGAAGCCTCTGCACGTGAATGGAAAGTGGTGGGCTCAAGCACACACGTATTTCATGCGTGGGCTTTTCTTTTACCCGATCAGGAAACGGAAAGAAGCATTCTGCCGCGTGAAGCCAAAATAGGAGGTGGGCCCAGGTCAAACTTTGACCTGGGCACACGTATAAAAGCAGAATCTAATTTCCCTTTTTAGGGGCTTGCATGAAGCCGGTGAAACCCTACGTAACTGCAACGACCGCAGTCTGTGATTTCTGAAGCCGCACGCCCACGCCGAAGAGGTGCCACCACACGATCAAGAAAAGGAGCTGCGCGCATTTTGGTTTTTGAACTTGAACTCGCGGTAATTTTGTGCCATGAGTTTATATTCAAGTGAGTTGTTTATTTATAAACACTTTGGGTTTAGGGTTAAATTTAGGTGTGGGAAACACTTAAGCGTGTGAGTGATTGTAAACTCTGATTCTCCGACTATAGTAGATTATTGTTGCTGGCTCTCCCTATGGACGTAGGTATCGATACTCAGACCGAACCACGTAAATTTCTGGTGTCCTTATTTTTCTCGTTTATTTCTCTAGTGATTTCGCATAGACATAAATTGCAAAATACTGTCGTTTCCGTGTATTATATCACAACAATTGGTATTAGAGCTTGGGGTTGGATTTCTTGATTGTGATTTGGAGCTTTTGCTTGTCTGATTATTATCTGGAAATTCTGTTAATACAATTATGTTTGAGAGGGAATCTGAAATTGACAAGTTTAATGGGAGCAACAACTTTGTATTATGGAGCACCAATATATTGGCATTATTGACAACACAAGGTTTGGCCAAGGCACTGGATGGTGAAGATGAGTTGCCTATTATCATGAAAGCCTCAGAGAGGGTAGAGTAATGGAAAAAGCAAAGAGCATAATCCTGTTAAATTTTTCGGATGAGATATTAATAGAGGTTGCTGAGGAGAAGGATACCGCAGCATTATGGACAAAACTTCAAGCGCTCTATGTGAAGAAATGTTTGAACAATTACTTGTACATGTTGAAGAAGATGTTTCGATTTAGATATATTGAATGTACATCTATCAGATCCCACCTAGATAAATTTAATAAACTAATGATAGATCTGAAGAACATCGGTAAGGTACTTGATGATGAAGAACGGGGCATGATGTTGTTAGCCTACAAAGTCATGTGAGCATTTTACTAATTCACTGTTGTAGGGACGTATTACAATTACCTTATAAGAGGTAAAGTCTGCCTTATTCTCTAAGGAGTGGCAGAGAATGTTGCGAGATGACGGTCTGGCGAAAGGAGTAGTGCAAGCACTGGCGATTTGAAGTAGAGAATAATATCGAGAGCCTAGTAGTAGTAGAGGTAAAAGCATATCAAAATCACGACATAGAAAGTTCAAGGGACGCGTGAAGTGCTTTGCATGTCACGAGGAGGGGCACGTCAGAAGAGATTGTCCAAAGTGAAGGAATAAGGCTAATAGGCAGAATGCCACAAGTAGTGTGGCAAACATTGCCAAGGGGAGCAATAGTGATGCAAAAGTTGTCTTATGTGTGACTGCTACTTCATTAAGAGACGAATGTGTGCTAGATTCGGGGTGTTCTTATCATATAACGCCTCATGAGAATTGGTTTACTACTTACCAAGTTGCAGATGGTGGTAGGGTTCTTTTGGGGAATAATGCAGTTTGTAAGGCTGTGGGGATAGGACAATTCGGATCCGAATGCACGATGGGGTGGTGCACACATTGATAGATGTGAGGCATGTACCGGAGCTCAAGAAGAATCTTATTTCTCTGGGGACATTTGATGACATTGGGTGTAGATACACCGCTAAAGGTGGAGTACTGAAGATCTCTCGAGGTGCCATAACAGTGATGAAGGGGAAGAAAGTAAATACTCTATATCATCTACTGGGAGAGACTGTGACCGGAATCGTTGCAGTTTCATCAGGTGAGTTAGTTATGGCATATGCATTTAGGGCACATGAGTGAGACAAGTATGACGATGCTAAGTGAAAGTGGGTTGTTGAATGGTCAAAAGACAAGGAAACTGGATTTATGTGAGTATTGCATCTATGGGAAGCAGCACTGAGTTAAGTTTACTAAAACTATTCATTCGACCAAACGACCAGTTGAATATATGCTGACATTTATCGATGATTATTCGAAGAAGGTATGGGTATACTTTCTGAAGTACAAATATGATATGTTTGATCAGTTCAAGAAATTTAAGGCATTGATTGAGAAATAATCAGATAAACAAATCAAGTGCTTGAGAACCGATAATGACATGGAGTTATGTGGTAAAGATTTTACCGAGTTCTGCGAGAAAGAAGGTATTGTGAGACACCGCACAGTACTTGGGACACCACAACAAAATGGCATGGCAAAACGGAAGAACATAACTTTACTTGAGTGAGCTCGATGCATGCTTTTGCATGCAGGACTTGGTAAGGAATTTTGGGCTGAAGTAGTAAATATGGCATGTTATCTGGTTAATCGATCTCCATCATCTACTATCGAGTGGAAGACTCATGAGGAAGTATGGTCGGGGAAACCTGTTGATTATTCCAGATTACGTATATTCGGATGTCTTACGTATACTCATGCGAGTGATGGTAAGCTTGAGCTGAGGGCGAAGAAGTTCATATTTCTGGGTTATGCACATGGGTGAAAGGCTACCGGTTGTGGTGCACTGATCCCAGATCACCCGGTTTTCTAATCAGCAAAGATGTGATCTTCAACGAGACTGTAATACTTCAACAAAGGAGTTCTGAGACACAATCAGCAGAGAAGACAGATCATAGTGTTATTAGAGAGGTGGAGCTTCAGGTGGAGACTCTAGAGATCTCGAAGGTAACTGAATTTGAGACTGTAGATAAAGTCGCAGTTCTTGAAGTCGGTGATAGTAGACAATCAACACAATCATAACACACTATAGCTGCAGATAGACAGAGAATGCACATAAATCACCGGTACATTATGGTTATACAGATATTTCTTATGCATTGACTGTAGGTGATGAGATGGAGACAGATGAGCCTTCGTCTTACTCTGAGGCAATGGCTAGTTCGGAGTTGTCGCAGTGGGTAGGGGCTATGAGTGAAGAGATGAAATCACTCCATCAAAATCAAATATGGGAGCTGGTTAAAGTACCCAAGAGATAAAAGATTGTCGGAAGTAAATGAGTCTTCAAACGGAAATAAGGCATTCCCGGTGTCGAGGCAGCGAGGTATAAGGTGAGACTTATGGCGAAGAGATATACACAACATGAGGATATTGACTACAATGAGGTGTTCTCTCCTGTGGTAAGACATACTTCTATTCATGTTTTACTTGCCTTAATTGTTTTGCAGGATATCGAGTTAGAGCAGTTAGATGTGAAAACTGCATTTCTTCACAGTGAGTTGGAGGAGCATATTTACATGAGACAACTAGAGGGATTTGCTATTCCAAGTAAGGAAGATCATGTTTGCTTATTAAAGAAATCTTTGTATGAGTTGAAACAGTCTTCTAGGTAGTAGTATAAACGTTTTGATATTTTCATGGCTGGTCAAAACTATTCAAAAAGTCAAATGGATAGCTGCGTTTACTTTAAGAGATTGGAGGATGGTTCTTTGACTTATCTACTTTTATATGTTGATAATATGTTGATAGCAGTTAAGAATATGTCTGATATTGATGTGCTAAAGAGGCGGTTAAATGCTGAATTTGAGATGAAAGATTTAGGTGCTACAAAGAAAATTTTGGATATGGAGATTTTGCGTGACAGAACTGCATGAATTTTATGTCTATCTTAAAAGAAATATATTGAGAAGATTGTGGCACGTTTTAATATGCAATCAGCAAAATCTGTAAGTACACCTTTAGCGAAGCACTTTAAACTTTCAGATAAATTATCATTGCAGACTGAGAAGGAGAAGGAGCATATGTCATGTGTTCCTTATTCTAGTGTCGTGGATAGTATTATGTATACTATGGTGTGCACTAGGTCTGATACTTCACAAGCTGTGAGTGTGGTTAGTCGCTATATGAAGCGTCTTGGTAAAGCTCATTAGGAAGCTGTGAAGTGGATCCTCAGATTTTTGAAGGGGACAAAAGACGTTGGAATAGTGTACCGGAGGAACAACAATGATAGCGAGACCACTGGTTTTGTGGATTTGGATCACGTCGGTGACTTGGATTGTTGTAGATCTTTAGCAGGGTACGTGTTTACGCTAGCGGGTGGTGCAGTTTGTTGAAAAGCATCCTTACAGGATCATATTACCTTGTCTTCGACTGAGACAGAGTACATGACACTAAACTTTGTAGCAAAAGAGGCGATATGATTACAAAGTTTGTGGACATATATTGTGATAACCAAGGTGCGATATATTTGGCGTATAATCCAATTTATCACAAGCGAATGAAGCATATCAACATCAGGTACCACTTTATCCGAGATGTCTTAGCTAAGGGTAATGTTATTGTCAAAAAGATTGCTACAGTAGATAACCCGATAGACATGATGATTAAATCTGTTCCTTTGGTGAAGCTCAAGCTCTTCTTGAGCTCTATTGGCGTATGTGGAGAGTGAGCACCCGTCAGGACGTTGGGAGAGCAGCATGGATGATGAACACTATAACTTGGCTTCAAACATGGAGCCAATGTGGAGAATTGTTAAATTAATGTCTCGAGTTTGAGCGTTCGCAAAACATGATTCGTTGGAAGGATACAAATTTCTTCGCTTTATGCAAGAGGAGCTGAATTCTTGTTTATCCATGGTGGGGCCCAAGGTTTGGGCACATGATTTCCACGGCATGGGTTTTCTTCATTTAGCCGATGAAGAAAAGAAGAACGAAGCCGCGTGAAGCCTCTGCACATGAATGGAAAGTGGTGGGGCCCAAGGTCAACTTTGACCTTGGGCACACACACACGTGTTTCATGTGTGGGTTTTTCTTTTACCTAATCAAAAAACGGAAAGAAGCATTCTACTGCGTGAAGCCAAAATAGAGGTGGGAATCTAATTGCCCTTTTTAGGGGCTTGCATGAAGTCGGTGAAACCCTATGTAGCTGCAACGACCACGATCTGCGATTTCTGAAGCCGCACGCCCATGTTGAAGAGGTGCCACCACGCGATCAAGAAAAAGAGCCGCACACGTTTTAGTTTTTGAAATTGAACGCGCAGTAATTTTGTGTTGTGAGTTTATATCCAAGTGAGTTGTTTATTTATAAACACTTTGGGTTTATGGTTAAATCTAGGTGTGGGAAACACTTAAGCGTGTGAGTGATTGTAAACTTTGGTTATCTGATTATAGTGGATTATTACTGTTGGCTCTCCCCATGGACGTAGAACTGATACTCGGACCGAACCACGTAAATTTCTAAGTATCTTTATTTTTCTTGTTTATTTCTCTGGTGATTTCACATTGACGTAAATTGCAAGATCCTGTCATTTCTGCGTATTATATCACAACATGAAATTGATATAGCTAGTATAAGCACCTAGATGGGGGTGAATAGGTGTAAAAATAATTTCTCGAGATACGAAAGCAATACTAGACAGACAATAGAAATGAAGTTTTCCTTTAGTGAACAAAACGAACTATGATCAAAGTAAAGTAGAGAGTAGGGAAGAGAAAATTGAACACAAGGTTTATAGTGGTTCGGCTTATTCCAAGCCTACGTCCACTATTCTGCACTGACAGCCCACCGGCTGGATTTCGCTATGAACAAAAGAGATGTTACAGCAATGCTTTCCCTTGATTCCCAAAGTGTAGATACTCTACCACACTTCCTCAAGGTATCTCAAAATATAGACTCTCTTTTGCGTACAAGATTTCGCTCAGTAAATGAATTGACTAAGAATCAAGGAGCTTCAGACTTTGGAATTCTTCTATCGTGCGCTCCATCGAACAACTGGAACGTCTTCCTTTTATACTCCTTTATGCCATCATACCCGTTGGCACTTACCAAATGAATTCCTCCAATCTTCCCATTGGACAGAATCAATTAGAAAGATCATTCGAGCTATTAAAGGAACATGTTGATAGCCCATCAATCCTGCTCACCCATATAATCAGGATCGTGGTTTTCATAAGTAGAACCTTCCAAGAATACTTCGTCAATCATCGGATTCTTAATCAATCTTGATTCAAATAAAGGAATCCGTTACGTCATATCCAGCCAAAAGATCTTCTCCAATCGATAAGGCCAAATCCTTAATGAAGCACTCAGTTCTGGATAGTCTTTCTTCAATGGATTAGAAACTGTTAATGAGAATAGACTTTGAGTCTTGAGTCTGGCAGTCCGGAGGTCTTCAGACTTTAAATAGAAGAGTCTGCAAATCTTTAGACTAGACCGATGGAAACGTTTTGTCAGCTTCAAAATATTCTAGAAAGATTTCTCCAACAATCTCCCCATTTTTGATGGTGACAAAACTTTCCTGCAGATTTGAATAACTTTGACCGCAAAACATTACTCAAGCAAATATGGATATCTCATAAAGATTAATGGCTTAATGATAACACTAGAATCTGCAACCACAGAAAATAGGTTAGTCTTGCATGAGAGTAAAGCCATTCATAAGATATCAATAGTACTTAATATAAGCAGCAGTCAAATCCAAATCAAAGTTCAGTCGACATCCAGACACAAGTCAAGTCAAACATCAAAACAAACTAAAAGTTCAACAAGTTTAAGTTCAAAATTCAAAGATTTCAAATCTCGTATCTCTCCCCCTTTTTGTCATCATAAAAAAAGGTTGAGATGGGAATAGAATGGAGTCAAGATTGCTTGGGAATGCAAACAAGCTAAAAATCTCCCATTGACTGTACGATGCCTTCCAGCTTTTTTAAATCTTCTTTCAGATGAGCCACCTCTTCACTCTTAGCATTTGCTTGATTCTCAAGAGTAAGGGCTTGGATCTAATCAGACAAGGAAACGGAAGAAGCTTGTCCTGCATTCTTCAAGTTCTGAACTTCGCACTCCAAAGCATATATCTAACCGCACATTTCCAAGAGAACATCAAGGATTCTGCGGAAATCGGCTGAATTATCAGTCTGCGTACTGGCTTCGGCTCGATCTGATGGAGTAAAGGCAGACGATGGTATATCAGCATAGTCACGCAGATTTGGCGATGAAGCATCATGTCCCTCCTCAGGAAATTGAGAGGCATGAATGTCCTCTGGATCTGCTGGAGAGCGGCTGACTCTTTCACTGGTAATAGGATATGAGGACATTCCTCTTTTCTCACCATCTCCCCCTGTTTCCATGGCTTCAGGTGGAGAAGAGTGTTCCTCATGCTCTCCTTCTTCTTGATTTTCTCTTTCTTCTTCTTCTTCTTCAAACCTTTCCTCCTCTACTTCTCTTTCTTCATCTTCTCTCTCTTCTTCTTCCTTCTCCTTTGCGTCTTGCTCCTCTGCTTCTCTCTCCTTTGCTTCTATCTCTTCTTCTTCTTTCTCCTATCCTTCTTTTTCCTCTGCTTCTTTCTCCTGTCGTTCCATTGATTCTGGAACAGAACGACTCAGCTTCTTCAATGCCATAGCAGAAATGGTGAGGTCATCCTCATCATCTTTATCCTCAATGATGAGAGCTCTTCTCTTTTTGGATGGAGCAACCATGGGCTCCTTCCCTTTTTTTCTTTTGCGAAGAGACTTGATGAGTTTTGACAGGGGTTTTCTCCTTGAATTTCTCCAACGCCTTGTCGAGTTCTTTTAGACGCATTTTGGACACTATTTTCAGTCCTACCACCATTTTGTCACACGATCGAACACATAAAATTTGTGGAGGCTGAATATTCAAATGTCTGAATATCTTTGACACAAGACTTGGATAAGGAAGTTGGCCCTTGTCCTTCACCATTGCTCTATACATTTGGAACAGAATAGTGTGAGGAAGAGAAAAAAATTTTCCCAGCATTGATGGCGTACATCAGCTTTGCCTCTGAGTTTGAAACATCAGTCTTGGAAGTTTCTTTCGGTCTGAGGCAATTGATCACAATCTTGTGAAACAGAATGTTGAACGCACGCATCCTTAAGTAGGAAATCCTTTCCTCTGTCCTTTTGTCTTTAACAAGTTCCAATGTGGCACGAGCTATAGAGACATTGACGGGTTGATATCTCCCTCTCTCAACTTTAATCACATCCACCAGCATATCCACATCAACCACAAAGTCCTGATCTCGGACACTAAAAGAGATTCTATTCGCATCCAAGAAACTAAGATTTGAATAGAAATATGCAGTTAATTGAGCATAGGCTTCTGTGGTGTCAGAACATAACTGTTTAAGTTGAAGAAAACTGAACTTTTCCCTCAAATTGACATTCACAACATCAAGGAAATCAAAGTCCACACTCCTAGGGTTTATCACCCAACGCTTCAACAATTTGGAGTATAGATCCTTCTGTTCCTTCGATCTAAACAACTCTGTCATTTTTCCTCGAATTTTCGCCACAACACCCATTCTCGGTTGAAATTGGTTGTACAGTTTGTCATCATCATTTCCATCTATTGGATTAAATCCCCCAACACACGGATCACTTGGGATATTTGCAAGGGTTTCTTCTGCCAACCCCTTAGGAGCAATTCCCAAATCCTCCATTTTTCGCAAAAAGATGTACTCATTCCCATATCCCTTATCCTTAATAAAATCATCGATGTAGTTCAATGGAGTACCAGTCCTCTTTAAAGCACGGTAGAGCTTATAAATAAAATAGGGCATTTGAGTTCTCACAGGATCTGCGTCTTCAACGATTTCTTCCTCTTGTTGATGACCAACACCCTGTGGACTAGTTGGTGGAGAATGATGCTACTGAAAATGTTGTGAGCTCTGCTGCTGACTTGATGACTCATCTTCCTTGGTGAGATCAAAGTGAGTAGGCCCCTCACTCATTCGCCGTGGTCCCCTGCTTGCAATCCTCGAAGACTTTCTTGAAGACGATATCTTTCTCAGTCTTTGAAAGATTCATTGCTTGACTTTCCCAAGAAAGATGACAACTTTTTCGAAGATCAAATAAGGGAGGAAGACAGGAATGGAAGATCGATTTTTTTAGGGTTTTGGAATTAAGCGGAGAGGAACCAACTGTATATAGCTCAGTCGAAAAGGGGGGAATACTAAGCATCGTAAAGGAAAGTGAAAAGATGTCTCTTTTAAAAATAACTGCCTTTTTCAAAAATAGATAACTGCCATTTTAAAGAAAAATTAACTCTTTTTGAAAATGAAAAAATTGCACTTTTCACGGAAATTGAAGATAGCATAAATCAATTATAAATAGATAAATGATCGTACCTTTCCGAGATTTAATATAAGAGAAAATAAAATAACTTACAGTCAAGAACCATGATTGTCTGAGTTTGAGAGTCTCTAGACTTTAACTTCTTCAAGCTTCAAGATGTTGAGTCTGGAGTGGATGATTTCAAATTGATTTTTCTCCAAAGGCTTTGTAAATATATCCGCTAGTTGGTTCTTTGAGTCAACAAACTGAATTGAAATTTCTCCATTTTGAACATGATCTCTAATGAAGTGATGTCGAATCTCTATATGCTTTGCTCTTGAGTGAAGAATTGGATTTTTGGTAAGATTGATTGCATTGGTGTTGTCACAGTTAATCTCCGTGCATGAATCTTCAATTTCAAAGTCTCTTAGCTGTTGTTTTATCCACAGAATTTGTGAACTTCCGAGAGCTACATACTCTGCTTCTGCTGTAGTAAGAGCTAGTGTATTTTGCTTCCTTGAAAACCAGGACACTGTCCTGCTTCCAAGTAACTGACAAGTACCCGATGTGCTTTTTCTATCAACTCTGCAACCGGCTAGATCTGCATCTGAGTATCCAAGAAGAGTAACGTCTCCCTTTTTAGGATACCAAAGGCCGATGCTTGAAGTTGAAGCAATGTATTTGATAATACGCTTTGCAGCACTTAGATGAGATTCTTTAGGGTATGCTTGAAATCTAGCACAAATACAAACACTAAACAAAATGTCAGGTCTAGAAGCAGTAAGATAAAGAAGTGAACCGATGATACTCCTGTATAACTTCTGGTCAACTTTCTTTCCTCCTTCATCTTTGTCTATCTTCAAGGAACTTGACATTGGTATATCAGTCTTTTGCAATTTTCAGTCCAAACTTTTTGACAAGATCATTAGCATATTTTTTTTGATGAATAAAAGTCCATTCCTTCAATTGTTTCACTTGAAGTCTAAGAAATAAGGTTAGTTCACCCATCATGCTCATTTCAAATTCATCCTGCATAGACTTAGAGAATTTCTTGCACAAACTTTCATTAAAGGATCCAAAAATAATACCATCAACATATATTTGAACAAGCAGAAAACTTTTTCTTTCTCTTTTGATAAATAGAGTAGTGTCTACTTTACCTTTAACAAAGCCATTTTGAATTAAAAACTTACTCAGCCTATCGTACCAAGCTCGAGGTGCTTGCTTTAAACCATACAAGGCCTTTTTCAGCCTGAATACTAAGTCTGGCTTCCTTGGGTCTTCAAACCGGGTGGTTGTTCCACATAGATTTCCGCATGGATAAATCCATTCAGGAAAGCACTTTTGACGTCCATTTGGAATAACCTGAAATTCTTATAACAAGCAAAAGCAAGTAATAATCGAATTGCTTCTAACCTTGCTACTAGTGCGTAAGTCTCGTCATAGTTTATCCCTTCTTCTTGTGTATATCCCTTGGCCACGAGTCTTGCTTTGTTTCTTACGACTTTTCCTTTCTTGTTCATCTTGTTCCTGAAAACCCATTTAGCTCCAATAATAGATTTACCTTTTGGTTTAGGAGTCAACTCCTAGACATCATTAATACTGAATTGTCTGAGTTCTTCTTGCATAGCTTCAATCCAGCTTTCATCAGATAAAGCTTCTTCTATGCTTTTGGGTTTTATTTTAGAAATAAGAGTCACAGCACTAGACTTTTCGCGCTTTTTGGATCTTGTGTGAATTCCTTCATTAATGTCGCCAATAATGAGATATTTGGGATGACTGGACTTATGCTTCCAGTTATTGGTTGATTTGAAAGGTTGATCACTTCCTTCATTTGAATCTTCAATAGCCACTTGTTGCTGGTCTTTCAGAGTCTGAGCTGCTTCTTGAGATTTAGACTTTGTAGAGTTTGGAGCAGGTTCAGATTCTTCAAGATGAGTCTGAATAGATTCATTTTACATAGAATCCTGGAATTCGACATTCATTGATTCCTCCATAGATTGACTCTTCTTGTTATAGACTCTGTAGGCTTTGCTTGAGGTAGAATATCCAAGGAAGATGCCTTCATCTGATTTTTCTTCAAACTTACTAACTCGATCATTCGCATTTTTCAAAATAAAGCATTTACATCCAAACACATGAAAGTATGAAACAATAGGTTTCTTTCCTTTGAATAACTCATAGGGGGTTTTCTCCAGAATAGGCCTTAGAAAAACTCTATTGATAATATAACATGCAGTTGAAACTGCTTCAGCCCAAAATCGAGAAGATATGTTACTTTCAATTAAAAGAGTTCTAGCCATTTCTTGAAGCAATCTATTCTTTCTTTCCACAACTCCATTTTGCTTTGGAGTATATAGAGAGGAGAACACATGCTGAAAACCAGATTCATCACATAATTTTGTAAAATCTTGATTTTCAAATTCACCTCCATGGTCTGTTCTTATACTTGAGATAACATACCATTTTTCATTTTGAACCTTTTTAGCAAACTTTTCAAAGTAAGAGAAGGTTTCAGACTTACTTGCTAGAAAATATACCCAAGTAAATCGTGAGTAGTCATCCACAATTACTAGGCAATATTTTTTACCTCCAATGCTCTGAGTTCTGGTTGGTCCAAAGAGATCCATATGCGAAGCTGCAAAGACACGATTAGTGGAAA
Organism: Eucalyptus decipiens; assembly: GCA_014182575.1. Taxonomy (NCBI): domain Eukaryota; kingdom Viridiplantae; phylum Streptophyta; class Magnoliopsida; order Myrtales; family Myrtaceae; genus Eucalyptus; species Eucalyptus decipiens. The sequence goes on along the minus strand of CM024615.1, from coordinate 20,017,564 downwards.
CTTGATTTATTGGTTTAAAGGAATTTCTTACCTGCTTTCCTAATATGCATGGTGTACATAGATCAAACTTTTGGTATGATAAATTGGGTAGACCACGAACAAGCTTCTTTGCTAAAATTTTGGCTATCTACTTCATATTGATGTGCCCAAGCTTTCTGTGCCATAAGCTTGCTTAATCTTGAGTTGAGATTAGACATTGCGATTCATCTGGTTTCACATCCAAGAGGTAGATATTTCCATGTCTTCGGCCCATGAATGACTGAGTAGAATCTTTACTGGTTCCTGAACATATTCCCTCTTGAAAGTTGATTTTGAAACTAGTATCACACAGCTGACTGATACTGAGCAGATTGTAGTTGAGTCCTTCCACTAGAGAAACATTGCTTATTGTGAGGTTTCCAATCTTTACAGTTCCAAATCCCACAATTCTTCCTTTGCTGTTTCCTCCAAATGAGACTTTTCCACCATTTACTCGAACGAGCTTTATGAAGCAATATGAATCTCCTATCATATGTCTTGAGCATCCACTATCCAAATACCATTTTACCTTTTTCTTGATAGTGACCTGTATTTAAAAAGGAAACTCAAGCTTTCTTTGGTATTCATATTTTCTTGGGTCCATTGGTGTTAGTATGATATGAGGTTTTTGCCCATACTTTCTTAACAGGTTTCCAAACCATAGGACACTCTTTTTCAAAATGATCTGCACTATTGCACTTTGAACATCTGAGAGCATTTCGACCTATTGGTTTTACAAAAACCTTTTTGAAATGATTTTGTAAGCATCTCTTGTAGGTCTTTGCTTAATTCTTTCCTTCACTTTAGGAAAATCAATTAAATGAATGGTTTCTGCTGTCATTCCTAAACCAGATTTATTGAAATAAGGTCTTTGTGCTGAAAGAATCTTCTCAAGTTTCTCAGATCCTATTGAAAATCTTTTTGAAATATTTGATAAGTCATTTTTTAAAAATGCATTTTCTTTCAAGAGATTATCTTCCATTTCTTTAAGAGTAGAAACATTCATGTCTAAACATTTCAACTTTTCTTTCAAAATATTGTCATGTTGTTTTAGTGCAGAGTTTTCATTTTTAAGTTCGGAAATCCTTTAAGAGAAGTCTTAAGACTAAAACACAGCTCATTAATGTATTTAGAAACTTTAACAGGGTTTTTAAGGTTACTTACCTCAAATTCACTGTCTGAATCTGAATCTGTTTCAGAGTTTGAATCTGAATCTGATTGTGCCATCAGACATAAATTGGCATAATCATCATCACTTTCTTCACACTTTGTATCACTCCGTGTTTTCGCTTTAAGAGCCTTTCGATACTTTTAAGCTTTTCCTTTCTTCTTCCTCGAAGATGACAGTTGGGTCTGATGTGTCCATTTTTCTTATATTCAAAGCAGACTACATCTTTGTTTGATTCATCATCCTCAACAGACTTAGTCTATTGCTTTTGAAAATTATGTTTCTTTGGATTGAATCTTCTTCCTTTTTTGTTCAGCTTTATAAATATTCTTATCATGAGAGCAAGCTCCTCATCATCCATATTGTCTTCTGAATCTGTAACATCAGAATCATCATTGGATTTTAATGTAATGGATTTCTTACCTTTGGGATTTTTGTCTTCATTGATTCGTTCCACTTCGTAAGACTGAAGAGTTCCAACCAACTCATCGACAGATAGTGGCATGATCCTTTGAGTCTCTCTTATTGAGGTCTTTATGTGATTCCAATCCTTGGAGAGTCCATGCAGTAGCTTGTTTACCTTCATGGGATCAAAAATTGGTTGACCTTGATTTTCAAGACCATTCACGATTTCTGTAAAACGACTAAACATGTCAATTATAGATTCTCCTTATTTCATTTTGAAGGCTTTGTATTGACCGAGGAAAATGTTGATTCTGGTCTCTTTCACTTGACCGGTTCCTTCATGGGTAATATGTAATCTATCCCAGACTTCTTTTGCTGTAACACAAGAAGATATTCTGTTATATTCAGTAGGTTACAAAGCACAATATAAATAATAAATTGATTTTGCATCAAGAGCTTGTCTCTTGATTATCTCTTCCTGAGTCATTCCACTAGACTCAATAGCTTCTTTTCCTCTCTCTGAGACAATGCAGCTTTAGGAGTAATTCCTTTTTCTACAACGTCCCATTCCAGATGATCCTTTGATCTTAGGAACGCTTTCATCTTGTTTTTCCAGATGTTATAATCCTTTCCATCAAAGTAAGGTGGTCTGGTATTGCTTTGCCTTTCCACCAGCCCTGGAGCTAGCATACTAGCCATGGATCTTTAACTCTGAAGTAAAACACTTCAAACAAAATGAGTACACAGGCTCTAATTGATATAGCTAGTATAAGCACCTAGAGGGGGGTGAATAAGTGTAAAAATAATTTCTCGAGATACAAAAGCAATACTAGGCAGACAATAGAAATGAAGCTCTCCTTTAGTTAACAAACCAAACTATGATCAAAGTAAAGTAGAGAGTAGGGAAGAGAAAATTGAACACAAGGTTTATAGTGGTTCGGCTTATTCCAAGCCTACGTCCACTCTTCTGCAATGACAGTCCACCAGCTGGATTTCACTATGAACAAAAGAGATGTTATAGCAATGCTTTCCCTTGATTCCACAGTGTAGATACTCTACCACACTTCCTCAAGGTATCTCAAAATATAGACTCCCTTTTGCGTACAAGATTTCGCTTAGTAAATGAATTGACTAAGAATCAAGGAGCTTCAGACTTTGGAATTCTTCTATCGTGCACTCCATCGAACAACTGGAACGTCTTACTTTTATATTCCTTTATGTCATCATACCCGTTGGCACTTAACAAAGGAATTCCTCCAATCTTCCCGTTGGATATAATCAATTAGAAAGATCATTCGAGCTATTAAAGGAACATGTCGATAGCCCATCAATCCTACTCGCCCATACAATCAGGATTTTGGTTTCCATAAGTAGAACATTCCAAGAATACTTCGCCAATCATCGGATTCTTAATCAATCTTGATTTGAATAAAGTAATCCGTTACATCATATCCAGCCAAGTGATATTCTCCAGTCAATAAGGCCATATCTTTAATGAAGCACTCAGTTCTGGATAGCTTTTCTTCAACGGATTAAAAATTGTCAATGAGAATAGACTTTGAGTCTTGAGTCTGGCAGTCTGGAGATCTTCAGACTTTAAATAGAAGAGTCTGCAAATCTTCAGACTAGACTGATGGAAACGTTTTGTCAGCTTCAAAATATTCCAGAAAGAATTCTCCAACAGAAATATGGACATGCGACGTACTTTTCGAGGAAACTCAAAGATTCTCTCCCTGTGGGGATGGGAACCTAATAGGAGCAATTTCGTGGTGGGGCAATTGTTGGAATTACATTGCATAACGTCATCATGAGACATTGACCGGAGTGAGATATGTCCTCGAATGGAAGAAAAATATGATTTTCTTGAGTACTCTTAGATTTAGTTGGGTATTGGTATGTTTCAAAATATGGTGTTCTAAAGGTCGTTTGAGATGCCTTAGTGATGATGAGAGGAATCAAGCACACTACTCTATATTCAATGAGGAGAGTGATGGATTTCACTCGAAAACGTCGGGTGGATATGTTTGAGAGTCTAAATTGCAGGCATATTTTTTTGGGACACATTGGCGAAAGAAGCATTGAGGTTCTAAGTGAAATGTAACATCTTCAATTTCGATCCCTGTTTGGCTTCCGACTAGTAGGCCAAGGATTGGCCACATGATAGGTCAAAGGAACTACTCGCGGATCGGCCAAAGGACCACCTGACTTATCCAAGAGAGTGATTTTGACTTACGACAAGCATCTCAAGGATGGCTTTGCCATGAACCTTGGGTGCGTCGGAATGGTCATTCGCCATATTCTTTGGAAATAAACAAAATATAATATTCTAGAACCCCTTAGTCATTTAATGAAAGGGGGTGATTCATCCCCTTAGTCATTTAATGAAAGGGGGTGATTCATCACCTTAGGTGACCTTGAGAAGATTTGGTAATGATTACCAAATATTTTCCTTGAGGATTAAGTTGACGAGTCATAGCACAAATGAACCAATCAATGGAAGGTTTTAGAGAATTTAGCTTAGGGAGCAAATTCTTGAAAATAGGCCATGCGAGAAATATCCAAATCTAATGATTACACAAATCCAAGTAAACCTTATCATCATCTTAGGTATCCATCTTAAGATTATGTAATAATACCAAAATATTTGCCTTAATGAATAAGTTAGTAATTTGTGGCTTAAGTGAATTGCCCCGTGAGCAAGAATAGCCATGAAAAATGTGCCAAAAATCCAAGACTTATGATGGCCATATCTTAAGTATTAAATGAAGGGATGAATCACTAGCTTAGGTGGCCATTTGAGTATTTGATCATCAATACCATAAGATTTTCCTTGTAGATTAAGTCAGGCCAAGTAATGATGAAATTGTGACTTACAAGCTTTGGTGGACCAATTAGGAGTGACTTGGAGAATAAGTAGCACATGTTCCTTCGAGGCTATTCATTAAATGAAGATGTGACTCACTAACTTAGGTGGCATGTGTCCCTCTCTCCCTGTGGTTTTCTCGTTTTGGGTTTTCCATGTAAATCTGGCGTCTCGTGTAATTTCGATTTTCCTTTTATCCTTTGCTACTTGTGCTTTGATTGGTGCATCTTTTGGCATTTTTCCACAACATACCCTCCGGGAACTCAAGCGCTCGAATGGAAGTTCCATCAATATATAGCTCTCTCAAAGCTTCCAAGCAACCTATATCTTCTGGTAACTCTTGCAAGAAGGTGCAGAACTTGATATCCAAATAAACTAAGTTCTTTAGCTTGCTAATGGACATGACAACAACCGGAGGTAATGCAGAACAATTTTCCAGGGTTAGTCTCTCTAAGTTTACAGGAGCATGGAAAACTGGAGATTTAGTGAGCCAACGACAACCTTTTAGGATCAAAGCTTTCAAGTTTTTGGCCCTCTGCAAAACAAGAGAATAATATAAAAGCCTTGTTTCTACAAGCTGATGTCGAAATTGATGCAAAAAAAAAAAAAAAAAATTGTGCAGGTATGCCATCATAATTGTTTCCAGCGCTTCCAATTGCTGGAGGTACTCCCAGACAAATCAAGAACGATCAATTTTGACAGATCTAAAGCTAGCAGGGTGGAGATATCGTTGCACCCTTGCCATTCAAGCCACTTTAACCTTCAAAGGAAAAAAATCCTCTCTGGAGCTCTTTGCACTCTGCTTATATGCTTTAACAATAGCGTGGTTCATTTTCAGATTCCTAAGCTTCGAGAAATTATTTAAAAATCTACGTTTAGGATATAAATGGGGTTGTCGAATGTGTCACTAAGGGGCTTCAACTGCAGTGTCCTGCCAATCCTGGAACAATCGTAAAAGGAGAAAGTGAAAGAGATGCATTTTAAGTATTCATAAGAAGTATTGTAATGCAAACTATAAAAGAGTCATCTTTGTCTTCTAGATTTACCGTCCTTACATTCAATATTGGTTCAATGTTCTCCCAATTCCATAGCCTGCTCCGCTTGAAAGGTTCACTTGGATTTTCTTCCTCAACAATCTCCCTCCCAAGGAATTTTAGTTGATTATGCATCCACAATTCATCGTTTTCTCTGATTTTTACCATAGACATGTTATGAAGCATGTTGATTCCTCTATAAGGATCATATTTCCCTGCTTCCTATATGTAAGAGGTCATTGTCTAGTCATTTCCCACAAAAAAACATACTATATCGATAAATATCTCTCAGGCATTTTTATCTAAATCATCCTATCTTCTCTTCAGAATACATTTAATTTCCTTAGAGTAAGGCTCTCGGTTCAATCCATCCAAAGCCTCCTTCCAAAACTCTATGGGCTTTCCACGTAAAAATGAACTAACAACCTTAATAACCAGAGGAATTCCTCCAGCAGCCAAAATAATTTCACATAGGAAAGTTCCTTTTTAAGAAGTTTTTCTCTAAGAACATTACAGAATAGCTGAAAAGCATGGTCATAATTCATTTGTTTTAGTTCGTACTTTTCAACGAGAATGTTAACAGTACTGCTGCTTTTAGGGATCACAGGCACCTCATTATACTTGTCAACAAGATTGCTTGTCACAAAGATCACGATGATCCTGCTCCCGAACCAAACCAACTTAGATCTCCAGCTGGTGAACTGATTTGTTTAAAAGCACTAACATCATCAAGGATAATGAGAACTCTCAGATCTCTAAATGTGTACTTGATAATTTTGGTACCTTCAGTAGGAGATTATTATATTACAATCAAGCTTTACCTTCCATTTTTTGAACTGTGGATCACATTACCGTTTGTTCCTAGTAAAGTTACTAAAACATTTACTAAACATAAATAATTTCTCATTTGTAGTAGACAATTTTATGTGTAATAAAAACACTCGTTGGTATTTAAACATGTTATTTCTAGTATTATCTCCTTATTGATGAAAAATAATCGACCAAACCAAATAAGGGTTAATTAGCACCCTAAGACAAAAATAAGAGAAAAAAAAATCAAAAAAGAGAAGTTTTAAAAAGAAATCAGAAAAAAGTAGTTTTAAGATTAATAATTAGAGAAAAAAAAAAAGAAAAACAAAAGGGAGTGGCTGGGCATTGAAAATCACCGTCAACTCCGGCAGGGAACTTGAACTTGATCCCCTCTTAGGATGCATGTAAGTAGTTTCAATAAGTTTTAGGATTTAGTAACATGTTTTCATACGTCCGAGAGGACTTGAATTGGGGAGAAACCACTAGATTCACATGTTCTTGGTTTTTTTCGTCTTCAAGTAACTGTAGGGCAATCCTGTAAGGTGTCTTGCCTGAGATAATGCTGCAAAGTGGGGCTTCCAAAAGCGAAATAGTTAAGAAAATAATTTACCCAATCCCTTTAGAACGTTTTTCTTTGGTAGTGGTCTTTTTTTTTTTTTTTTTTTTGGGTTGTTTGATCACCAATAACTTATTAATTCATAAATAATTCGCCTATTTTTCAGACTTCTTTTGGTCATTTAAAACGATATATCTTTGTGGTGAGATTTTTATTAGTTTGCGTCTCATACGCCTCATAGAAATACATCATCTTGTTTCTCAAAATTCGCGAGAACCTGTTACATATAGAAAAAAATGACTCATTAAAAAGATTTTGATATCATAAAAAATCTCAAATTATGCTCACTATAATATAAATATATAGAAAAATTCCAAATAAGGGCCTATAGTGCCCTCATTTTCTTGAATAAGGACCTGAAGTGGGTCTTATTTGAAGAAAAAAAAGGCTTGAAATGGTAATATCAGTCTAAAAGAATAGCCTAAAGTGATTATAGTTTTTTCAAACAAGGGCCTAGCCTTGTTGGCCAGCAAAAACTACACTTGATAAGGGTATTTTCCTCCAAATATAATTTAAATTTAATTAGATTAAAAATTAAAAAGAAAAATTAAATAATTAAGAAAAATAAAAACACATATGGGGTAGTGGCAATGGTAGGCAGGGTTGCCGACACTTGGCCGAGGGCTGACGACCCTCGCCCACTAGAGACAAGGCCTAACAGGCCATAGCCTAGTGCCCCCAAAACTAATCGACAAGGTCCAAGGGCGTTGGGTGAGGGCCAGTGACCCTCGCCCTGACCGAGGCAAGGCTAGTGACCCTCGCCTAGATTTGGGAGAGGGTTGCCCCCTTCCCTCTTCTCTAGTGAGGGCCAGTAGGTCCTTGTCTCTAGTCAGCAAGGGTCACCGGCCCTCATCTAGGCATCGGCTATCGCCATCACGTTGCCGATGATGCATGGCAACCATAGGTGGGATGGAGCCCTCCCTCCCATGTGTGTGTGTGTGTGTGTGTGTGTGTGTGTGTTTTTTTTTTTTTTTTTCAATTTTTAGTTTTTGTAGTTTTTTTGGGAAAGAAAAAACATAAAGAAAGAAAAACGGAAAAAAAAAATTCAAAATTCAAAAGATGAAATTGCCCTTCACGAAACAAAGAGTTCGTATCCTTATTTGAGATTGACATAACCACTTCAAACTCTTGTTTGAAATAATAAAGGCACTTGGAGCCCTTATTTGAAATAATGTTCACTTCATACTCTTACTTGAGAAAATAAGAGTACTTTAGGCCTTTATTTAGAATTTTCCCTATATATATATATATTTTAAACTTGGCCAATGTGACATAAATACGCTAAACATTTTTTGTCATAAAAAACCTAAAAACTATACTAGTGTGACAAATATACATTGGATGGAATTGAAATAGAAGGTATATTGTCACACGTGTATAATTTTGAATTTCTTCTCTACACAATATATATATATATATATATATATAAGTATTTTTTTCATAATTGACAAAGTTTAGGATCTTTTGTGATAAAAGAAGCTAGGGATTTCGTAATTTTAATTTTTTTTGGTGATATTTGCCTTAATATATATATATAAATAGATATATATATTTAGAAATTGATTTTTTTGCGCATTTTACGGTTCCCTGCGTCACCATCGTATCATTAATGTCTAACCTATGTAGCATCGACACGGACACGTGACACGCGACACGACACGCCGACACACCGATCGTTATTTCTTAAAAATAGAGAATTTCGACACGTTCCAACACGTTATATATTAAATATATTTTTATATATAAATACATAAATAAATATAATAAAAATAGCCTAGAATTAATTTACACGAAAAATATTAAATAATATCATTCATTATTTTAATTTGTTACAATAATACACAAAATTTAGAGGAAAAAAACATTGTTTAAAGAAAAATGCTGAAATGATATTTTTAAATTTATTTATTTATCATATATAGCATTTTTTATTACTTCTTTAAGACTTAAAAAAAAAATTAAACAATTCTAAAAAAACAAACCTGAAAAAAAAAAAAATTGACCTCATGCGTGTATATTTATAGCAATTTTATTACTTCTTTTATTACTTCTTTTGTGTATATTTATATTTTGACTCCTCAAGTATTAGAAATTTTTAAAATTGACCGCGTGCGTGTCGAAATCGCGTGTCGAAATTCTAGACTCGCGTGTCGGAGAGAGTTGACCACATGTCGGATTTTTCGACATTCATTGACCGCGTGTCGGACGCGTGTCGGAGTGTCAAACACGACATGAAGGCTCCCGGAGAGTATCCGTGCTACATAGTGTCTAACTCGCCACGTCCTTTCTTCCACTGCTCAGGATGATCGTCACAATATACGAAATATTGCTTTTATTAGGGTCGTTGTGAGGGAGAGAGAGAGAGTAAGTCGAGGGTAGTTGTGAGAGCTAAAATGGCCTTTAATTCGACCAGTCTCCATGTCCTTTCTTCCACTTCTCGGGGACAACCATCTAAATATACGAAAGATTGCTTTAATTAGGGTAGTTGTGGGAGAAGGAGAGGGAGAGAAAGAGCAATTGAGGGTAGTTGTGGGAGTTGAGATGACCTTTAATTTAACAAGTCTCCACGTTCTTTCTTCTACTGCTCAGGACAACCATCAAAATATACGAAAGATTGCTTTAATTAGGGTAGTTGTGAGGGAGATAGCCTTTAATTTGACAAGACCCTCTTCTAGAAATGCATCGTTTTATGCATTTTACTGTATATTTACTTGACCAATCACTATCATTAATATTTGTCTCCACGTCCTTTCGTTGGCAAACATCTGATTATACATTAGGGCCGTTGTGAGAAAGAGAGAGATTAAATGAGGATAGTTGGCGGAAACGAGGCGGCGTTTAATGCGCCAATTCCCTCTTCCAATCAAGCAAAGAGTCGCCAATAATTTAACTAAAACTGACAACTCTCTTGATGAGGCCCAAACGAAAAGCTTTCCTTCAATTAACCCATTGAGAGCCAAGGAGACAGGTGATCTCGATGATTTGCCACCATGGAGATTATATATTAAATAGCAATTTTTGATAATATTCTCTTTATTAACACATTAGATTTGGGCTAATTTAGACTTATATCTAATTAATATTAATCATTAGTTGAAAATAAGTCTTTGACTTTTCATGTATTATCTTTCACAGATTTGTTGACAAAAAGCCCTTGGGGCGTCCCTATAAATGAAAATAATATTGAAGTTGTTTAATTTTTATGCCAGCCATAATTGTCCTAATAGAATGTTAAATTGCTCCTACATTGAGAAGTTCTCTTCATAACTAAGTTGATAAGAATCTTTTGCATAAAAACTACCTAGTTTATGATGAATAAGTGCATATGAAAAAATTATCATGTAAGGGTTCACTCCAGTGGCTACCTTTTCAACTTGGAAGGGGAAGGTCGGGGGTTTAAATCCCCATCTCCTCAGGGAGGATTGGGGTGGGGACGATTTCATTTCAGGAGTAGGTTTCAACTCCCACGCCCTACAAGGAGGCAAGGGCAAAAGTCTAAGAGTGAGTGTAGAAGTAGGATTAGAGTAGGATCGAACAAAAAAAAAAAAAAGTTAGCATTGTCCTAAATAAAAAAGCAATTCTTTTTATATCTTGTATATTCACGGGGTATTTGCTAGTTGCAAGACTTATAATTTGCAGCCTTAACTATACCACAGGGTGCATAATCCGAAAGTCATCTACATTAACCTATCAAAATTTCTGCTCTTAAACTTTGCATCGGGTACATTATACAATCTCAAAATTTGCAAATAGTAGCCCTCAACCTTATCCGCCAGGAGCTGGGACACCCTTGCTTGTGGCAAGCGAGAGTTGGCCAATGAGCCTTGCCACTCAATGGGAAAAAAAAATAAAATATATATATATATATAGACACACAATCGGATACATGATGTTTACGCTGTTCGCAAAAGCTGGGCCCCAGCACGCCCACTACATTGGGCAGATCCAAAGGCCAACAATGCCACCAACTTTTTCGTTCACTTTCTGGGATCTAACCCGACTTGCACGCAATAATTCTTAACTCGAGGATTCGATTACAATGTAAGATTTGATTTCTCGTGCTCGCCCCATTTTGAATTCTGACTGGTTTGGAAGAAAAACGACATACACGAGCTCACCACAGGCAACTTAACAACTGCAAGTCAAGATGGCGTCGTTTTATTTGGGAGGCGAGTTCGTGTAAGATTTAAGAGCAGCCGCTAGTTTTTCACAGAGAGAACAAGATACATGTTGTGGTAGTCCTTCCATGAGCCGTGTGCATTGAACAAAACTTTAACTCGTGGTCCAAAAGATGTAAGACAAACTAATGTCTATAAGCATCTAAAGATTAAGGAATGCAGAGTCTTCTCTTCGTCTGCAACGCAAGGTGGAGGGGTAAAGGGAACTGGCAGCGATGCTTTCAAGCACTGTATGACGATGAAAGCACACAGCCGAGGCCAACCTTTTTCGGACTTTTCTCCGGAGATGAAAGCGGAATTGCTCAGGTCACGTGAATCTAAATAATTATACCATTTCACACTTTGTAAGAATTGGATGTACTTAGTGTTGGAGGTTTGTTTGTCAAAATAAACTTAGTGTTTTTTTTCCTTGTCCCACATAGGAAAAATGGGAAGGAGTGGACCAATTTAAAAGTGTGGGATTTTCTTTTAATAGTTAAAGGAATAATTGGGTTGGGCTAGACCTCACCATACCTGCGTGTGGGTGCAAGATTAGCACGCCCGCGGTTTAATTAGCACTAATCCATTGTTATTTTTTTTTATGTTATTAATTTTTAATCAATTCAAAGGTTGCCTTTTAATTTGAGAATTTTCGGAAATGAAATTTCGAAATTCTATTTAAAAAATTAAATTATTATTCCGAATTTTGTTTGTGTCTTTTCAAAACAACCTTTGGAAAAATTACATATTCAGCTTTGCAACTTTTTCTGAAAGGTTGCAATTGTTCGATTTTCAACTTCTTCCGAAGAGTCGCATTTATTTATCCGAACAATTTTCTAAAGGACGTGTTTGTTCATTTTTTGGCAATTTTCACGAAGAGTTGCAAGACTGTTTCATATATATACTTGTCATTTTTCGGGAAAAAAAAAAGTGGTCATTTTTCGAGTCTTCTTTCTGAAAAACTGCAGTCAATTTTTCAATTGTTTCCTAGAGAGACCCTGGAGAAATACTAGAATTACTATCAAGTATTCTCATCCGGGACTTTGTTGTATCATGGAGGATTTTTGCCGGTGACCATTAGCAAGGTTGTGGGGTAAATAAATCCTTAAATATAGTGATATCACATTTCAAAGTCCGAGTTGTTTTACTCGATTCAATTTCATTGTTCAACCTATTTCGAAGCCATATTTTTCCAACAATTTTAAGGATTTATTTTGCTACAATGGAGTCAAAGACAATCAAAGTTATGAATCAAGATATGGTCAAACTGGACCGGTTCGAAGGGAACAATTTTGCTCGCTAAAGGTACAAGATGATGTTCTTATGCACTGCTCTGAAGATTTCCTACGTACTGGATCCTAACTTGGTGCTTATAGAAGATCCTAAGCCTACTGCCGAGGGAGGACAGCCAAGTGCGGAAGTCATAGAGAGGGTTAATAAAGAAAAGAAGAAACGTGCGGAGGACAAATTATTTTGTCGAGGACACATTCTGAACACACTCTCCGATCGTCTGTACGACTTATTCACTGAAATGAAGTCAGCCAGAGAAATTTGGAATGCATTGGAATTCAAGTACAAAGCGAAGGAGCAAGGTACCAACAAATAATTAATCACAAAGTATTTTGATTTCAAGTTTATTGATACTAAACTCTTGCTGGAACAAGTCCATGAATTGCAAGTGATTGTGAATAAGATTCGTGCCATCAAGATTGGTATTCCAGAAGCTTTTCAAGTTTGAGCAATTATTGCGAAATTGCCTCCAAGTTGGAAAGACTATGGAAAAAGGCTGATTCACAAGTCGGAGGACTTTACTTTGGAGCAAATACAGAAACATCTTCATATTGAGGAATAGTCACATTTACGTGATAATTCTGTTTTGTACAATTCCAAGGTGAATGCTGTGGATAAAAAATGGAAACTCGGCCAGAACTTCAAAGTAAAAAGCCGGGGGCATAAATTCAAGAGAACACAAAAGAAGCAAAAGGGTTGCTGTTTTGTTTGTGGCAAACAAGGACACTATGCCAAGGATTGCATTCACCACAAGAGCATTTCAAAAGACAAGAACATTCCGGTGGTGAAAGCAGATGCAAATCTGGTTGAAGAAAATTATGTAGCCATGATTTCAAACATGATTTCGAACATGGAAATTTCTGAAATCAATGATGCAATGGTTATGGTTTCTGAAATTAATTCTACCACTGTCCAATTCGATTGGTGGATAGATTCTAGAGCAACAGTCTATGTGTGCAAGGACAAGTACATGTTCAAGTAATTTGAAGAGATTGTTGACTCAAATGTTCAAGAGGTCCTGATGGCGAATAATGCTCTTGCAAAGGTTGTTGGAAAAGGCACAGTGGAGATAGACTTCACTTCTGGAAAGAAGATAATTCTTCTTAATGTGTTATTTATACCCGAAATTAGGAAGAACCTAGTTTCTATTGATTTACTTTGTAAGAAGGGGTTTCGGGTTTTGTTTGAATTCGACAAGGTTATCCTGTCAAAAAATGGATTGTTTGTTGGGAAGGGTTATGCCAATGATGGCATGTATCAACTAAGTATCAATAATAATATTTCTAGTTCTACTTATATTGTCGAGTCTTTAATTTTATGGCATAGTAGGTTGGCACATATAAATATTCGTTATTTGAGGAATATGAGAAAATTAGACTTGATAAATTTTAATGGCAAATTTGATAAATGTAAAATATGTGCTAAGTCAAAACTTACTAAGAAGTCATTTCCTAGTATTAAAAGAAATTCAAATTTATTGGATTTGGTTCATAGTGATATATGAATTTAATGGTATGCTAATACATGGAAGTAAAAGGTTTTTTATTACCTTTGTGAATGATTGTAGTAGGTTTCTATATGTTTATCTCATGAGATCGAAGGATGAAGCATTTACCATGTTTAAGAAATATAAGACTGAAATAGAGAATCAATTAGAAAAAAATATTAAAGTTCTACGATCAAATAGTGGTGGAGAATATTTCTTAATTGAATTCTCTTCATTTTGTGAAGAACATGGTATTATTCATCAAGCTTTAGCATCATATACTCCACAACAAAATGGTTTAGCTGAAAGGAAAAATCGATCTCTTGGAGAAATGGTTAATTGTACGCTTTCAAATTCAAAGCTATCAATTAATCTTTGGGGAAAAGCATTACTTACTGCATGTTATATTCATAACAGAATACATTCCAAGAAAAATGACATAACCCCTTTTAAAATATGAAAAGGTAGAAAGCCAAATTTGTCATATCTTAAAGTGTGGGGGTGTTTGGCATACTACCGAACTCCAGATCCTAAGAGAACAAAGCTCGGTCCTAGAGCTATCAAAAATGTTTTTGTTGGGTATGCTAAAAATAGTAATAAAGCTTATAGGCTTCTTGATTTAGAGTCTAATGTCATAGTAATCAAGGGACGTTGAATTCTTTGAAAATAAATATTTTACAAATTCTAAAATTATTGAAAATAATTCAAGATCTATGGTAATTTTCAAGAGAAAGAAATGAATGATTCTAAAGACATGATTGAACCAATGAGAAGTACAAGAGCTATGAAAATAAAAGACTTAGGTCTTGATTTTGTTACTCATGTCTTTCTTGTTGAAAGAGATGGAGATAATAACGTGATAAATAAATATCCTTTAGTATTAAATTTAGAAGATGATCCTATAACCTTTAATGATGCTATGTCTTCTAGAGATGCTTCTTTTTGGAAAGAAGTTGTGAATGATGAAATGGACTCAATTATGTCCAATAATACTTGGGCATTAGTAGATTTACTGAAAGGATCAAAACCTATTGGGTGCAAATGGGTTTTTAAAGAAAATATCATTCCGATGGTTCCATTTAAGCTTTTAAAGCTAGACTTGTAGTTAAGGGATATAGAGAAAAAAAAGGAATATATTATTTTGATACATATGCTCCTGTTGCACGTATAACTTATATTCGAGTTCTTTTTGCTCTAGCTTCCATTTATGATCTTTGTGTTTATCAAATAAATGTTAAGACTGCTTTCTTAAATGGAGACTTAAATGAGGAGATTTGCATGGAACAATCAGAGGGTTTTGTTCTTCCTGGAAATAAAAGAAAATTATGTAAATTGATTAAGTCTTTTTATGGACTTAAGCAAGCTCCTAAGCAGTGGCATGAAAAGTTTAATTCAGTCATATTGTCAAATAGTTTCATCAATAGTAGTGCCGATAGGTGTATATATTCTAAATTCATGAAAGACTATGGTGTCTTAGTGTGCTTGTATGTTGATGATATGCTTATCTTTGGAACGAATATGACTGGAATTAATGAAACTAAGAAGTATCTAACTTCCATGTTTAAAATGAAGTATTCGGGTAAAGTAGATACTATCTTAGGTATTAAAGTTAAGAAACATAGTGGGGGTTATTCTTTAAGCCAATGTAGTTATGTTGAAAAATTATTAAATAAATTTCAACATCTTGGTTTTAAAGAAATAAGTACTCCATTTGATTCAAGTATTAAATTAAATTATAATACTGGTAGAGCGATGGCACAACTAGAATATGCAAGTGTTATAGGGTCTTTAATGTATGCGATGCATTGTACTAGACCCGATATTGCTTTTTATGTATGCAAGTTGAGTTGATATACTATTAATCCAGAACAAAACATTGGAGAGCTATTACTAGAATTTTTGGTTATCTTAAGAGAATTAAAGATTTAGGATTGTTCTACAATAATTATCCAGCTGTATTAGAAGGATACACCGATGCTAGTTGGATTACAAGTGTGGGAGATGAGCGTTCCACTTTTGGATGGATCTTCACACTAGTTGGAGGTGTTGTATCTTGGGCGAGCAAGAAACAAACATATACAACTCACTCAACAATGGAATCTGAATTTATTGCTTTGGCGGCAACTGGGAAAAAGGCTGAATGGATTAGAAATTTGTTGTTGGATATCAAATTATGGCCTAGTCCTATGCCTCCTATTTCTATCTACTGTGATAGTCAGGCCACTTTGGCAAGAGCCTATAGTAGCACTTATAATGGTAAGTCTAGACACATTAGTCTAAGACATGAATATGTGAGACATTTGATTAAAGATGGTACCATAACAATTGTCTAGAGGTCAAGTAAAAATCTTGCCGATCCTTTGACGAAGGCTTTACCAAAACATATGGTAATAACGACCTCACAAGAAATGGGGCTGAAACCCTTTAATTGAAATCACCAATAATGGTAACCCGACCTTTTTCTAGAACATCACTAGTTACAAGGTTTAATGGGTAATAACAAGTTATTGAATGTGACTGTTTGATACTGATGTAACCCTGATATGAGAAGTTAGTATCGTCTATTACGTTTTGTAGGCTGAATTGAATTCTTAATGAAATATGATACAATTTTGTAGTGTGTTAATAGTAACAGAAACACATGGTAGATATTTCACCTATATGAGCTTAGAAGAGGTGCCGTTTCTTACGAAAGTGAGGGTTGCTTTCTAGAGAGCTCATGAAACAAGATCAAGCACAAGGCCATAATAGTGTGGAGTAATATAGAACTTCTCGCTGAAACAAGAGGTTAGTGTATGTGTGGTATGTTTGATTCTATTACATAAAAGTACAAGTTTAAAGCCGAGCTACTTGTCACTTTGATAGAATTTTGAGATACTTGCACTAATTAAAGGTTTAACTCAAAAGAGACCTTTATGTATGTATATTAATCTTACTGAAATTTTGGCTTTACAGTTTTTTTTATTATTAATTTTAATTTTGAAATCTTTGTTTTTACAAACAAAGTGGGGGATTATTGGAGGTTTGTTTGTCAAAACAAACTAAGTTTTTTTTTCTTTATCCCACATAGGAAATGTAGGAAGGAGTGGGCCAATTTAAAAGTGTGAGATTTTCTTTTAGTAGTTAGAGGAATAATTGGGTGGGGCTAGACCCCACCATACCGCGTGCGGGTGCGCAAATAATTGCGCGATTATTTGGCGCACTTAGCACTTTATAAGAATTGGATGTACTTAGTATTGGAGGTTTTTTTGTTAAAACAAATTGAGTGTTTTTTTTTTTCCTTATCCCACATAAGAAAAGTGGGAAGGAGTGACCACCCGCGAGGGTGGCTCCATTGGTAGGCTTCAGGACCTCCACGCTGGAGGCCGGAGTTCGAAGCCCCTGCAACGCAAGTTGCAGGGAGGCAGGTGGAGACACTTGGCGACTTACCCGGGGTGCGTGGGTGGTGGTTTCCTATGTGCCTCCCCAGGGGTTTACTCCCAGTTGTTGGCTGTGCGGGGTTTCCCTGGGTCACACAAAAAAAAGAAGTGGGAAGGAGTGAGCCAATTTAAAAGTGTGGGATTTCCTTTTAGTAGTTAAATGATTGATTGGGTGGGGTTAGACCCCACCATACCCACGTGCGGGTGTGCGAATAATTGTGCGATTTTGGCGCGCTTAGCACGCCTGTGCGCCCGCGGTTTAATTAGCACTAATCCATTGTTATTTATTTATTTTTATTTTTATATTATTAATTTTTAATCAATTCAAAGGTTGCCTTTTAATTTGAGAATTTTCGGAAATGAAATTTCGAAATTCCATTTTGAAAAAAAATAAAATTATTATTTCGAATTTTGTTTGTGTCTTTTCAAAACAACCTTTGGAAAAATTACTTATTCGGCTTTGCAACTTTTTCCGAAAGGTTGCAATTGTTCGGTTTTCGACTTCTTCCAAAGAGTTGCATTTGTTTATCCGAACAATTTTCTAAAAAACGTGTTTGTTCATTCTTTGGCAATTTTCACGAAGAGTTGTAAGACTGTTTATATATATATTTGTCATTTTTTGGAAAAAAAAAAAAGTGGTCATTTTTCGAGTTTTTTTTTTTCTAAAAAACTGCAACCAATTTTTCGATTGTTTCCTAGAGAGACCTTAGAGAAATACTAGAATTGCTATCTAGTATTCTCATTCGAGACTTTGTTGTATCCTAGAGGATTTTTGCCGGTGACCATTAACAACGTTGTGGGGGAAATAAATCTTAAAGATAGTGATATCACGCCTCAAAGTCTGAGTTGTTTTACTCGATCCGATTTCATTGTTCAACCCATTTCGAAGCCATATTTTCCCAACACTTAGTTGATCAAAATTTTCTTTCTAATATACATTTTTTTTTCTCTAGTGTTGTAAAATTAATGCGAAAATTGACAAGATCCTGCAATTAATAGAGCAAATGCCATTCTATTTGTGGACCTTATTTCTGACTAGAAAGATTTTCCTATTTATGCTTTTTGGATTATATTTTGAGCAAAAATACATGTTTGATTATGACACAGAATTTCTATTCCTAGAACATAAATTTGTTCGATAGATCTTCTTAAATATCTCCCTCCCAAGCGGTCGGCAAGGGCCAACAGGCGGTTGTTGTCAAAGGCAATAAGTAAAGTTTATTTCTCATTTCTATTTCATAAATAAAAAATAGAAAATTTATACTTCTTATTTCTGTTTCAAATATAATTATGGGCTAAAATTTTGTGCTGAAAAATAAAATTTTGGGGAGAATTACCAAAAAAGTCATAAACCTATTGCAATTTTGTCAATTCAGTCATAAACTTTTTTTTTTGGCCAATTTAGTACTAAACCTTTTATAATTGTGTCAATTTAGTCTATCCGGCCAAAATTGGCCGGCCGGCGCTGACGTGGACGCCGGCTGGAGACAACTGGCCGACAAACAATTTTTTAATAATTTTTTTTTCGATTTTTAATTTTTAACAAGGTGGCCGAGGCTCGCCCCCGCCGGCGAGAGGAAAACAGGTAAAAAAAAAAAAATTTTTAAAAAATAATTTTTTTCGATTTTTAATTTTTTAATTGGTAAAAAAAAATTTATGACTGAATTGAGACAATTGCAATAGATTTAGGACTTTTTTGGTAATTCTCCCTAAAATTTTGTTACCAAACAGATTTTTGTTTCAAATCTATTAAAAAAATAGATAAATAGATTGGATACTACTTGCAACCTAAGTTAATACAAAATTACTAGAGAAATATGCTAGGAACAATAAATGACATTGGAGATCATGGCTCAGTCTGAGAGTTGGTACTTATTCCATAGTGAGAGACATCATTAAATAATTTACTAATAATCGAAGAGACAGAATTAAAATTGCTCATACGCTTGAGTGCTTCCCATGTTTAGATTAAGTTCAAACCCAAATTTTTATAAATAAATAACTCAGTTGGATGTAAAATTCACAACATAAATTAATTTCCACGTGTCTTGCTCCAATCCCTGGCCGAAGAACAAACTCTTTCGCGCGTCCAAGAAAGAGTCGCCTGTTCGGCTCGTTGGTAATCCTTCCTGGGGTCCGCTATACGGCTTAAACAAGAGCTGCCCTTTTATCTGTCTTTCTTGTGCGACTTTTGCATTGAACAAGAAAGAGATGTCCACTTCTTGGTCAAATACTCATACTTGGATAAAAAAAGTAACCACCGAATATTTTGTTCTGAACCTTGGATTTATATATATCCACTATAATCCAAGATTATTATTCGTGAAAAGGCAACATCAGATTTTGAACACATCAAAATCCTCCAATAGAATTCTCTTACTTTCACCAAAAAAAAAAAAAAATCCTCCAATAGAAATGGGTGTCGTACATGACACAAACTCGAGACATTAATAACTAGTGCTTGAGGATCCGATAGTTAGATAACAACAATATATCATATGTATATGTGAGTCATAATATCACAATATATGGTCCTAAAAATATCGTTAAGAAAGAATAAAGATGTCTTAAAAAGTTAGCATATTAATCATATAGTAGATATTAAGGAAATTGCGTTGTAAGTCTTAGAAATAAAATGCACCAGTTTTTTGTTAGTCAAATTGATCACACTACTCTGTCAGAACTAAAAAGTTTTCTCTTTTCCATCGTGCATGTAAGCACAAATTTTCACGCTAGATATTCATTTGAATGACCCAATTAATGTTACCTATGGTTACATTAATACATATATATTTTTCATACTAGTTAAATTAAATCAATGATCAAGATCACCAAGCAATAATCATTTTCAATTTTATTTGAAAATGCAATCACTTCCAATTTTGGGTAATATAGGCGACAACATCCACAAACATATTGTACCTTTGAAGAATTTCTGTCAGATGGTCGAATGCAGAATCGAATTTTTTGTTTTAGTTTTTAAATTGGCCAAAAGAGGAATAATAGCAAGATTTGATTCTCTACTATTGACCGTATTATTAACCTGGGCAATTCCTACTCGGCAAACAAACTTTTCGCGGTCAAATTAACGATTTTCAAAAATCATAAACAAGCGTCAATTCGATGGTAGTTGACTTCGGCATACTGGAGAACAGAATCCAGTGGCAATGCTTATGCCATGAATAATCATTAGCATGTATGCACAAAATTGCCGGAAATTGACAAGCATACAATACAATAAAAAAGTGAGTGAGTTGTTATAGATAAAGCCAAATATATTTAGGGTTTTTTTTGTCTTTTCTATCAGATTTGCTTTTAAGTTAAAAGTGATACATTTATATTAGCGATGGCAAGACGTCGGCCGTCAAGATGCTGAAAATAAAATAAAATAGAGAGGCAAGAAAAAGAGAGAATAAAAAAGTGAGTTTTTTCTTTATGGGGGTTCTCAATCTCTTTGTGCCTTGATTTTAAGAGAAGATCATTGTTGTATTCCAACTTTTTTCAAGTGGATTCGCAGAGTGCCTCTGCGCGGGGGCATAATCTAGGTTTGGGTGAACTTCGTTAACAAATTTTTTGACGTGTTCTTTTGATTCTATTCTTTTATTATTATATTATGCCTGATGAATTGTTTGCGAGCGTTATTTTTCTAAAATCGACGTGCGATTTCATAACAACTGGTATTAAAGCCTAGGTTGGCTAATTGAGAACATCAATGGTTTTTCGGTGACGTTCGATTGAAAGCAAACAAAATGGTAGAAGATAAAATCATAATCGATAAGTTCAATGGGCAGGATTTCAGATGGTGGAAACTATAAATCGATGATTATCTTTATAAAAAAATCTCTATGCACCACTTGGGGGTTGGAAGCCCGAGATAGTGGAAGTGGATCCGACAACAGAAGCTGGATGGAAAATTCTTGATTGAAAGGCATTGGGTGCAATTTGTCTAGGGTTGACAAAAAAGACAGGGTACCACATCATGAAAACAAAAATTGCAAAAGAAGACATGGATATTCTAATGAATATTTATGAGAAGTCATCCACATCAAATCAAGTATTTTTGTTGAAGAAACCAGTTAATATGAAGTTATCTGATAGAGGTTTTGTGGCAGAGCATATTAATAGTTTTATGTAGGTCATGGGTCAATTGGATTCTGCAAGCATATATTTAGATATGAAGCTCAAGCTTTATTTTTTTTATGTTCTCTTCCAGAAAGCTACAATACTACAGCGCGGGGAATTTTGAGCACCATCAAGGATGATTTAACTCTTGATGATGTTGTGAGTAGTATCATGGATGAAGAGATGCAAAGGAAAGTCTCAAGTGGAGATAATTTTTCTTCATCTACATCTTCAACGGCACTCGCAATGGAGAACCGCGGAAGAAGTAAAAGTAGAGGAAAATTCAGCGGGTGTGGCAGATCACAATCAAGGGGTAAGAGACAGGTTACAAAAGATGAGTGTTGGTTTTGTCACAAAACCAGACACCATGGGTTTTAATGTGAAGCCTATAAAAAGAAGCAACAAGATAAGAATCAAGGAGTTAATGTGGTTAGCGATGAATCTTTGCTAGATAACTTGTGTTTGTCTTCAGGGTTTGACTTGACAATAGATAAATGGTTTATTGATTTTGGTGCTTCTTTTCATTGCACCTCGCAAAGAGACATATTTGATGATTATGCCGGTGGAGATTTTGGACAAGTAGTTGTGGGAAATGGCCACATGTGTCCCATTGTTTGGAAAGGAACTATGACTATGAACATCTCAGGTGGAGGATGTCTAGTTTTGCGTGAAACTAGACATATTCCGGAATTAAAGAAAAATCTAATTTCAACCAATAAACTTGACCAAGAAGGTTTGGTAACAACTTTTGGATGCGGAGAATGGAAGATAACCTCAGGGGCAAAAGTAGTAGCAAAGGGAAAGCATACATGTACACTTTACCTTCTCCAATGAGACAATATTAGTGATATGGTTGCAACTATACTTGCTACAGGTAATTTGTCTACTCTTTGGTATTATCGTATGGGACATCTTGATGAAAAATGTGTAAAGCAGTTATACTCGAGGAAATTATTTCTAAGTTTGCAAAAAGTTGAGTTGGATTTTTGTGAGAGTTGCATTTATAGAAAATAGAAAGTTGTTAGTTTTCAATTGAATGGACGACAAAATAAAGTCCAGAAGCTAGAGTTGGTTCATACTGATATATGAGGACCTGCTCAGGAACTTTCTTATGGTGGTAAGAGATATTTTACCACCTTCATTGATGATGTGACAAGGAAGACTTGGGTCTATACTCTTAGAGAAAAATTAGAAGTATTCGAGATGTTCAGAATGTGGAAGACCATGGCAGAAAAAGAGACAAGTTATCAGATTAAAGCTCTGAAGTCTAATAATGGTGGTGAATACACGAGTAAGAAATTTATAGAATATTTGAGTCGAGAAGGCATATATAAGTTAAAGACTATTCCTAGAACTCTTCAAGAGAACAGTGTAACTGAAAGAATTAACATGACTATTCTAGAACGTGTGAAATGCATGAGGCTACATGTGGGTCTCCCGCTACACTTATGAGCTACCATAATTGATGCAGCTGCTTATCTTATCAACAGAAGTCCATCTAGTATGTTGGATGGAGAAATACCACAAGAACGGTGGTCAGGTAAAAAGATTAATTATTCACATCTAACGGTATTTGATTGTATTGCATATGCTTTGATTGACAAAGAGGATAGGAAAAAGCTTGATGCTAAGTCCCAAAAGTGCATCTTTATTGGATACGATGGTGATGAGTATAGTTATAGACTTTAGGATTATGAGAATAACAAAGTCATCTACAGTTGGAATGTGGTATTCCATGAAGAAAAGATGTATAAGGATTGTCAGGCAGGGCATGAAAAGGTAGTACAACTAGAATATGTTGAATTAGACATAATGCCCATGAAGATGTTTCTAGTAGATCAAAGTGCACTTGAAAGAGAGGTTCAAGATGAGCCTATTATCAATGAAGAGGTAGTTCAAGAGGAATGCAGTAATTTGGAGCAAACTAACAACCCTGAAGTACTTGTATTGAGGAGGTCTACATGTGTAAGAAAGCCAAAAGTAATTTTTGATCCATCAACTAATATTGTTATGAGTCATGTCTTATATACAGATTTAGGAAAACTAAAGACTTACGATGAGGCAAAGGTAGACACGTCTCACTTGCAGTTGAAGTGTGTTATGAAAGACAAGATGAGCTCATTACTTCAGAAAAAAAAAAACTTGGAAGTTGACCAAGTTACTCACAGGTAAAAAAGCTTTATTAAACAAATAGGTGTACGAGATTAAGAATTAAGCAGATGGTAATATTAGATATAAGGCGAGACTTGTAGTCAATAGCTTTTCTAAAAAAAAAGGATTGACTACTCCAAGATATTTTCATCTGTAATGAAAATGACCTCAATTAGAGTTTTGTTGAATGTAGTTGCAGTGGAGGATCTTCATCTTGAGCAGTTAGACATAAAAACAATATTTTTACATGGTAACTTAAATGAAGAACTATACATGGCACAACCTAAGAGTTTTAAAGTCAAAGGTAAGAAGTACATGGTATGTCGCTTGAAGAAAAACTTGTATGGCTTAAAACAAGCTCCACGGCAATGATACTTAAAATTTGATGGTTTCATGAAAGAAAAAGGATTTGCACATTGTGAGTCTGATCACTATGTTTATTTTCGCAAGTATGATGATTGTGACATTATGTATCTCTCTTTATATGTGGATGACATGCTGGTGGCTAGTTCCAATATGAAGATAATCGTAAAAGTGAAGAAGATATTATCATCACAGTTTGCTATGAAGGACTTGGGAGAGGCCAAGAATATTTTAGGCATTAAAATCATCAGGGATAGGAAAAATAAGAAATTATGGCTGTCGTAAGAAGACTATGTGAACAAGGTGTTAAAGAGATATAACATGGACAAGGCAAAACCGGTTGCAACTCCTCTAGTGAGTCACTTCAAACTTTCTAAGGATATGTGTCCGAGCACTCAGGTTTTGAAAGATGAGATGGCGATAGTTCCATATGCATTAGTAGTGGGGAGTTTGATATATGCCATCTTGAGCAATAGACTAGACATTGCACAAGTAGTGGGAGTTGTGAGTCAATATATGCAGAACCTATGAAGAGAGCATTAAAATGTAGTGAAATGGAAATTGAGATATCTAGTAGGTATTTCCAATTACTCACTTTGTTATGATGATATATCTCTAGAGTTACAGGGTTATGTAGATGCAGATTATTCGAGTGATCGAGATAATGGTAAGAGTACCACTAGATATGTCTTTACAGTTGCAGGTACAACAGTGAGTTTGGTATCTCAACTACAAAAAGTAGTGGCTTTATTGATGATAGAAGCAGAATATATGGCAATCACAGAAGCCTCTAAGGAAATAATGTGGTTATAAGATTATATAGAGGAGCTACATTGAAAACAGCCAGTCAGTACACTGTGGAGTGATAGTCAAAGTGCAGTGCACTTAACAAAGAATACAGCTTATCACTTAAGGACTAAACATATCAATAAACGTTATCACTTTATCAAGTTAGCATTGAAAGATAATGAGTTAAAGTTACAGAAGATTGATGGCTTGAAGAATCCAGCCGACATGTTGATTAAGGTAGTAGACAGAGAGAAGCATATTTTCTATACTACTACCATTGGTATTACTCTATGTTGATTGATGAAGAGTATCGCATAAGCACAAGTTTTCAACTACCATTTTTTGAAGAAGATGGATACAAAGTTGCTTGGTGCTCAGGTATATTTGTCTTCAAGTAGGAGATTGTTATAGATGAAGTCAAATATATTTAGGGGTCTTTTTGTCTTTTCTATCAGATTTGCTTTTAGGTTAAAAGCGACACATTTATATTAGCGAAATAAGAGGGCTATTAATGAAACAAGAGGAATTTCAATTTAGCGCCATTTCAGGAGAGATGAGTCTTAGTAGATGTCCCATATTTTAGTAGTAGAATTGACAAGAACATAAACTTGGTTAATAGTTTGTTGAAACTTTAGCTTATGATTTCAATTAAGTATTGCAAGATCAAGTCGAGGGGAGTTCTCCCATTCTCACTATGGAGGCCAATGTCTTGCAGTTATGCCAGGGTCTATCCTTGGAAGTGGCCCAAGCTCTACCTCATTGTCATTTGGATCTAGCTTACCGACTTATGGAGGGCCGGCTAAAACTTTCAGCGCTAGTGACATTGAAAAAGCTATTGATCATTTCAATGAGTCAAGAATCCTTGGCGAAGGTGACTTTGGGCGTGTATACAGTGGCATTTGAAGAAGATGGGACCAAAGTAGCTATGAAAATTCTGAAGAGGGAGGATCAACAGGGTGGTCGGGAATTTTTAGCTAAAATCTAGATGCTTATGATTTCAAGGGAAAATTGTTGAAAAAAATCCTAAACATTTTCAGTTCATGTCAATTGAGTCAATCTGACCAATTTTGTTTGGAAAATACTAACATAAATGCCGATGGTGCTACATAGGACCACCACGCTAACATGGACAATTTTTCATAATATTTTAATATTTTTGAATTATTATTTTTTTTTTTTTTTTTTTTGGGCTTCATTCTTTTCCTTTTGCCAATGGTTGGCCGGCTAGCCTCACATGCCACAAGCGAGGTCCAACCAGGCAAGGGCGAGCCCTCACAAAGGGAGCCATCGCCTAGGCATGGCTCGGTGAGGGTCGGCCTCACCTAGGCTAGCTCTGGCAAGGTCGGCCCTCGCCCAAGACAAGGCAGCCTTGTTGGGTGTTGGTCGATTTTTTTCTCCATAAAGCTTTGAAACAGGCTCAGTCAATATGTGGTGTTGAGAATGCTAAATAAGATGTGTTATGATGATGAAAGGTAAGCCCTATTATACAAACCCTTATACATTAAGAGATGAGAATTGAAAAATTCCATGTTGTTTAAACCCTTTGAGCCTAAATGTTAAAATGATTTCTCTCAAAACTAACCTTATCAAGAGCCACCCCACATAAGGGCCAAATGGAGGTAAGGGTGACATTTTTTTTTTTTTGTCAGCCCTACTTTACTCCTATTCCAGCTCTTAGATTTTTGTTTTACCTTCTTGTAGGAGGTAGGAACTGAAACCCACACAAGATATTAAATCGTCATCATCCCAACTCTCTAAGAATGTGAGGAATTAAACCTCCCAATTCCCCCTTCTCATGCGAGAAGGATGGCCACTGGGGTAAACTCTAGTGGTTAGGTAATTGTGACATTAGAAGGTGAAAAATTAATAGAATTTTCTTGCTTTCACTTGCACCAATCTATAAATGTCTCTAATGCAAATGAACTTAAATGTGAATTTATGTGCTTTAAAGTGATGAAGAGATGCAAAAAAAAAAAAAAAAAAAAAAAAAAACGAATGTGATGAAGAGCATCAATTTCTCTATCATACTCATTTTTATCCCTTTTTAGCCCTATTGAGTTTGCAAATTCATTTTTCAAACTCAGTTGGTGATTATTCCCCACACTAGAGCAAGGTAAATGGATTATGATATTGAGACAACACGATCTAGATTGATGGCTTAAGATGAAGACCCCGAGAGTCCAAAATGCTGAATCAAGAGTGGATGGAACCGCAAAATTAGAGTCAGATGAGTATTTTGCTCTTCTGCAAGTAAATGTTTTAGCGAATAATCTTTTCTGCCTGTATAGGTGATATAAAATGGTGCAAGATGTTTTAATTGCATGCGCTTACCTACCCCACTTTATTTTTAACAATTTCTTTTTTCTGTAGTCCACCATTTCTCGTTACCCATTTTTAATACTTAGATATATGTAAATTATATTTTTATGTCACATAGAATTGAAGGTAATTATATGGACGTGTTATAGGGTTTTGAGAATTCCCACTATCTGAACCTAAACCCTGAGTTTGAGGAAGCTGACTTCTCCTTTTCAGTCTTTGAATTTTGAAGCTTAGACTTCGTACGCGTCTTATCACTTCACAACGATCCAACAAATTTTCTTTACCTAATCAAGACTTGTAATTTGGCCATAAGTTAATTGAGAATTTCAGAACGTATTACATATTTAAAGAATCATATGGTAAAGGTTTGGAGATTTAATTTACTTTTCACTATGATCTTGTCCCTCGTTATTGTATAATGAAATTATTGCATGGATTTGCGGTGCAAACCGATGCATTTCTTGTAACATTTCCTCCACCTTATGTTTTCTTCAATTACAATAATACACGCACGCATGCATTCTGTTCATTATAGTCCTTGTTCAATAAAATAAAATAAAAAAGGAATGTGACCCATTCCTTTTCTCTTAAATTTTGAATCGGATAATTAATATATAATGTACATTAATTTATAGCTGCCACTATAATTTAAAACACTCGTTCCCGTCTCGCCACTGTTTAAAGTTTGTGGATAACTCCAAAAGAAGAAATAAATTAAGGAAAAAAGTATATATTGTTTTTGCCCTAATCCGTATCCCCAACCTTTATATGCTTCTCTTGCTTCGTCCATCCATGGTCACCAACTGAAAGTCTGCAACCATACAGTCCCCAGAGAAAAACCCTACAAAATGTAAAGGGGGAAAAATGCTGGTGCAAATTGATTCTGGAGAACCCTTTTCTCATTTCTACGTTCTCTAGTCCATTCGCTATCATCTTCTTGATGGCAACATGTACTGTTAGTGCTCGAGCTACACCGGCTTTTTGGTCACGGAGAGCTGGAGCGAAGACCTCCCGCTAAGTGTCGACGACTCCAAGCACATGATTGTGTACGGTGCACTGCGTGATGCACTCAACTCGGGGTGGGTCCCCTTCAATTTAACAGCTTGATTTTGAAGCACGGTGCTGATTGGTCATGCCATCATCAATGATATGTCGGAGGAGAAGGGGCTGGGGAAGAAGGCGGAAGAAACGCGCTATAGAGGTGAGGAGGAGGCCATGGGGCAAATACGCAGCGGAGATAAAAGACCCCAAGAAGAATGGAGCCCGGATTTGGCTCGGGACCTACAAGACGCTTGAGGATGCGGCATTGGCCTACGACCAGGCTGCTTTTAAAATGCAGGGGTCTAAGGCCAAGCTCAACTTCTCTCACCTCATTGGATGAGCTGAGTACAAGCCCATTAGAGTCAGCCCCCGGCGCCAGTTGGCTGAGCCTTGCTCGCGACGGTGGCTCGGTTAGGACTTCTAAATGACGAAAGAGCCGAGCCGAGCCGGATTTCGATGCAACATTTCCGATTTTGAATGTAGGCACAGTGACGGTGGATGGACAGGTCTTTGTATGATTATAGATGGATTTATGGAATGATATGACATTCCAGCTTCCACAATGTAGCCTGATTATAGATGGATTTATGGAATGATATGACATTCCAGCTTCCACAATGTAGCCTTCCTTGACCTTTGCGGACCCGTTAATTATGCAGGCTGTCTGTCTTTGTATCCCACGTGTAATCACTACCATGGACTATCTTCTTCTATATTATTAAGAGAACATCTCAACTTTCAAATGATCGTGATAATGTTTTAATCCCTTCTTGAGGAAAAGAATAGCGAGTTGATGATGAGGAGAGATTAGATGAAGGGGTAATTTTATTTCAATACATGCCATAACCTTAATTATGGTTAAGCTACAGTAAATATTCTAACGTTATTCTTTCTCTTAGTATGAAGATCAACAGTTGTGGACCATTCACCCCATTTAATGTGACATCTTCAAAATTCAACCCTATTCAGAATATGATAAGGGTTTACTTTTATCAATGTGCAATTAGAAGAATTAGACTTTAAATTAGTTCGTGAACCATTCAAGAGTATTAAACCTATTGGAAAAGATAATTTAGGATTTCGATGCGGAAGACCAGAGAACTCAACCTTGGATTGACGATTTGACCATAAGGATTGATGAGAGATGATATTAAGTCATTTCACACCAACCCGGGAATAATTATAGATCAATTCGATAATAGTATATAATTGGATTGCAGGTTATTCCGCACAATTACTATATTAACTTCAAACAACCCTAAACCAATTTCAAAGCAAACAATTGACCCCTCACAATTACATGATAGCCGAGGATCATCCATGAATTGAGGATTGATAATGAATCAACCACGGGTCAAACTTGCGAAACCCCTAAAAGATGCCCATTGGTTTTAATTATGATAAGTCGCATTTGATAGATTTCAATTACATCTGGTTAAAGATATCGGGCTTTAAAGGATTAAGTGACCACCATTGGACATTACTTCATCAAATTCCTTAATTATCAATAAACCCCAAATTTTTGGACAAGTGAAATTGGGCCGAAAATTGGAAGAACAATGGGCTGCACACCCAAGTTACGCCCAAATTGGATGAGTTAAGTCCAAATCCAAGCCCTTTGTGCGTGAATAGTGTACATACTACTGGACCTTCACTATTTTCCAATTTTATAGGGATTTCTGTGTTTTGAATCTCATAAAACTTCCTTGATGAAAGTTGTTCAAAAAATCTTGATCTAAAACATACTCTAATTTCATATTTTTCTGAGGTGAATGGTTGGTACAAAAGCCTATTCTTTTACTGCGTAAAATCTGCCCCAATGCAATAAAAATGGTGTCCTGTTTGTCTTCTTGATTATTTATAAAAAATTTCCTTTGAAATATGAACATGTTTTCTTCACAAAAGTTGTAGAGGACATCCATGCCTACAAAATACTAAAATTTCAAAGTTTTTTATGAAGATTTTCATATTGAAATGGGTTTTCTTCTGTGTTCATTAAGACCGTTAAACGGACAAGATTTTTAGGTTGTATTCGGTCATTTTCTGCTCTTAATACAAATTGATTTAGGCTTGGATTCCTTATTAAAAATGTTAGTTGAAGTCTTCTCTACAACATATTAAATTTTTATAATTTTTGAATCCGTTTAATAAGGTAATGATAATTATTTCGAAAATTGCACAAAACCATTCTTCACATTGGAAGAAGAGACATGCCCAAAAAGTGGGCGGCCTAAGGGGGGGCAGCCAAGGGAGTCCCATGGACCTCCAAGCCCACTAATCCTTTTTTTCATAAAATATTGACATTTAATGCAACCAAATATGTGAATAGTGCATGAATAGTGCACAATCTTGATGAAATGACTAAAATGCCATTCCATTGAACTAAGTACAAAAGGACAAAGTGGGAAATTAGATATGGAGGTGACAGTACAAGTAAGAGTGGGCATCCAAGAGCTTGAGGGAAGTCACCTAGCCTACCTAACTACCCTAAACCTAAGCCTATCCATTCAAGTGCCTAAATCCCCTCATTAATGTAAGAAATTTTCCTTCTTAAACAAGCCACCTTGATTGTTTGATTTGAGTCCAAGAAGATGTGGATTTGATGGGCATTAATGAGCAATATTTCTCTTTGTCTCTCTTTTTCCTCTTGCCCCAAAGCGCTGGCCATCCTCCCTCCCTCTCATTCTCTCTCATTTCTTCGCTTTTACTTTCAATCTCATTGTTCTCTCCCTCCTTGCCATAACTGAACCTCCCCTCATCCATTTGTATCTCTTTTGCAAGCTTTTCACTTCATTTTCCCTTTGTTTTTCTATTAACAACGACCGTCCTTTGAACCTCGACACTACACCACCCTTCGCACGCCGTTTCCGTCACTATAACCAAGCTTTGAAGCTGATGAGGCCACTACCTAGCCCCTCACGACAACTGCCTCTTGCTCATTTCTTCTTTGGTTTGGTCCCCTGAGAAGTCTGGAGGCCATGCCAATGCCAAGCCATCACTAGACCACTTGTCACTACCAACCCCTCAAAGGAGAAAATATGTTTAGGGATATTGCCTAAAAAAACCTAAAGCACATAATTATGCACGAGCTCTCCCAAGACCATATATTGCTTGACATTGGAGTATTCTTAAAAATTTTGTAATAAAGAATCGCCACTAGCTTATTGGGGTTAGCTAGAAACCAAATGAGGTATGTGAGTGTATTTCATTTCCTATACAACTAGAGAATCTATGGTTGGGGACTTAATTACACTACTTAACCAATTAGTGCCATTTCGTTTTTTAATCTTATTTATTTTAAAAAGGATTTTTGTCAGGCAATTTGGATTAATTGTTGACCAATCCATTAACATATGAAATGATCATGTGGGTGTGCAATTATTAAAATAATAATTAGTAACCAATGAAAACATTAAATAAATTGCATAGGAGAGCAAAAATTTAGTACTTTAGAGAAGACAAATGCTAATCCTAACTAAACTAAAGAGAAGCCAAACTCACTATATCAATATTGTGCATTTAAAGGCATTTGTCCCTAAGGACAATTGAAACTCTTAGGTAAAGCCCTAAAGGCTTATTCAAACTTAAACATAATTTTAAATTGGAATACTTCCATTTTTAGGAAAAAATAGCCCGAAAGATTAATTTTAACATTTTTGAAGATTTTTTAATTTTCTTAGAATCTTTTCGAATTTTTCGATTTTTTTAAGAAAAAATAAATTTTCGAATTTCCCCAAAAAAAAAACTAGATTTTACAATTTTTTGAAACTTTAAAAAAATCTTTTTATTTTATTTTTCTAAATTTTTTAATTTTCGGAGGAGTTTTTGAATTTTTTGAATTTTTAATTTTTGAATTTTTGAATTTTTTAATTTGTTGAGATTTTTAATATTATAATATTCGAGGGAGCGGGTTTGGATCGGAAGAACCCGATCCGACCCGCTGACGTAGCCCAAACCTGGATCCGACCCAGTCAGATAAAAAGATATTTTTTCTAAATTTTTTAAATTTAATATATTTTTTCTTTTTTTCTCCACGCCTTTGTCTTCTTCCCTATTTCGTCTTCTTCTACTGCACTTTCTTTTCTGCCACCCCCTCCTTCCCGAAGCAACTTTTGCTTTTTTTTTTTTTTTAAAAACTTTTGGGTGCACTTTTTCTCTTGCTTTTTCTTTTGTTTTTTAATTGCCTCTTCCCCTCCGTGCGTTCTACTGCTCTACGTCTTCTTAACACCAACACTTCTTTGGCCGCTGACTGATATTCTCCACAGGCCATCGACGACGAAAGTCTGTTGACAACATCGGGTTTGGCCCACTGACCCAGCTCGCGACCTGCTACTTCGCAACGGACCAGTTACGATACGACGGAGGTGGTGCAGCAGCAAGATGCCGCGTTTCTTAAGTCCAACCGAGGCGCGACGGCGCTGCCTTTGACCAAGCCGAGCCTAATGCTTAGCCCTCGTCCGACCGGTGGCGACTCGACGGCCACAAGAGCCGCCACCTATGCCCCGGAACAGAAGAGATCCGCGGCCGCCTTCGTGGGTCGTCACAAGAGCGGCCGTGGGTCGAGTGGAGTGGATATGCCCGGGACGTTAAAAAATCACAGGAAAAACCTCGACTAGGTGGGACGGTGCCTAAATGACGAAACAGGACTGGATCTCATTCAGACATTTTAACGAACAGGTGGAGTGCTCTATCAAAACGAAAAATTCTCGGCCCAAGAAAGATTGGGATCCGCGTCGGGACTCTTGATGGCGAAACTAGGACGCTCACAACGGGCGATGGCCAGAGCTCGCGTGAGTCGAACGGCCGCAGGCTCCGGCCCGGTATGCTCGAAAATATGGCCAAAAAGAGGGTTGGGGCTTACCGGTTTGGCTCGAGGGCGTCGGCTGGGAGAGGTCGTCGGACGGTGGTGGAGTGTGGTTGAGTCGCTAGATAAGGCTCTCTTGTACTCGACCCTCGGTCTCTCTCTGGATTCTCTCTCGACCAAGGCAAAAACTGAGCCTCCCTCACTCCCTCGAGCTCGCTTTCCTCTTAGGCCCGCTCCTTCTCAGGACTCCAATTGGGCTATATCAACGAGGCAGTGAACCTGGATTCAAGCCTCCAGATATTAACGGCGAATCTGTATCCGCTGTGCCCGCAGCCGGAACTAGCTATGGGCATGGTCTCACACCTGGACGATGGCCTGTTGACCATCCTCATGCAGAATGGAATTGGTGGCCTTCCAGTGCACCTCAGCTGGAAGTGGGTCGAAGTCGATCCCATTCCAAACGCCTTTTTGGCCAACACTGGTGGTCACCTCGAGGTACATAGGTAGGAATTAATGTTTCATCTTTCAAATCTCCCCCATAAATTTTGCAAGGGAGGTCCAATTTGTTTCAAATTTTGGTGTGTGAAGTGTAAAGTGTGCCTTGGTTTATAGATGCAGATACGATAGAGGTCTTTATGGAAGGGACATTGTTATTACACAAACTTTGGTACATATAGTTCTTCTCATTACCATAAAGCTTATTTGCAACTAACTTTTTCTTTTTCTCAACACTTTTCACGCAAGGTTATGAGCAATGGGAAGTACAAGAGCATTCTGCATCGAGCTTTCAAAACAACAAGGCTATCAATCTCTCTATCTAGTGGACCGTCGCTGGACACTGTTGTCATGCCAGTGGAGCAGCTGGTGGATGGCGAGAACAATTGAGCCGTGGAAAACTAGATGAAGTACAAGGACTACTTGGAACTTCAACAGAGCAACACACTAGATGGGAAATCAGGCCTAGAATGGGTAAAGACATAATTTTGTGCAGCCTGAAATATTATACTGTATTATGTAAAAAGTATACATGTGACTAGGTTCTCCTTCTCGACTGTTTAAACTCTCTGGAGTGCAACCTCATGGAACATTTAATATAATGTGATGCAAGGTACAAGCGCCAACAGCACTCATGTATGTAAACTGATCCTTTCTGTAATGTAAATTCTTGATATAATAAATGGAAGTGATAACTTCATAATGTTAGATTAAACACCATCAGTTTTTTGTGCTGTACCAAATCATGATGGTTGGTCAGCAGGAGCTAGCAGATTTGTCTGTCTAGATTTTACCAGAAATGGTCATTTAATTAGGCTGAAAATCTTGGGTACTTGCCGTAACTTGAAGAACTTGTTTTGAATATAATCTCCTCTAAGGAATAATTGAACCAGTTAGGCTGAGGCAATGCGCTCTACCCCTAGCATCATAACCACAGAGGCATCCCGGGCCTATGATTGGGATGGCTAAATAACTGGACCGATGAAATCCGAGTCTATTCAGTATCGATGGCATACTGAGAGGGTTTATAACCACAACATTCAATTACCACACAGAAGTATTAGTTCTTGAAGCAAATTTAAGCATAATTCAGATGTTTCAGTAGAGGACTCACTAAGTTCGGACAGCTCCCTTAGTCTCTGTGTTTGGTTCCTTCCTCTCATTACGTCAGAAACATCTTGGTCAAAGTCCAATATCTTCATGTTCATCGCAATATCAACTAGAATAGCTCCGTCCTCATTGCCTTGATGATAGTGAACTGTTTTGGCCAATCTAGTGATTGCAATGGGCTGTGCCCATTGACTACAGTAGCAAGGAGGTCAGTCAATCTCATTCCCACCCAATTCCTACTTCTTTATGCATTTTCCAACACCTCTATGCTGTGTAAGATTTCAGTTCTTTTTCTGTTCGTCTAGAGTCCCAAAATGGCTCTTAAGATGATACAAGAATCTTTCATTTATAGCCAACAGTTTTGGGAAGTCAATTCCTTTTCCTTTTCCCCTGTTTTAGGTGCATTTGAGCTTGTTGATGTCACCGTAACGCACGATGTGATTTGAAGGACATGATTATTTTGGCATTATAGAATAGAAGAAACATCACTGTGCAGATCTTGACAGAGCAACGGTTTTAGTACTGATTACGATCTCGCTTGAAGTTATGGCCACTTTTTCCCTAATTTATAATTTTGTTGATTCAAACTGAATCAGACATTGAAACATTAAGGATTCTTTCAAAATGCGAGTTTAATTCCCTAAATTATGGGTATTCTTAATAAGGTATTCAAGGGTTTCTTTGCTAGAATATCATAACAAGAAAAGACTCTGAAATTTTCACTTTGTGGTCCGTGTACACATTCTTTGTTTTCTGACCGGAATCCAGCAAATTTTGGAAGAACAAAAGGCGCAATCTTTCACATGTCCCCGTAAGTTCTTTCAATTCCAGATTAAGAGATAACTCTCATACAAATGCCATGATCCTCTCGTATTCATATGGGATCAATATAAACATAATTGAAATTACAGAAATATCATCGAGGCAGTAAATGTGAAATAGTTATTTCATTGGCCGAATATTTCTTATGCCTGCTGTCGCTTGAAGAACTTGCTTCGGATGCAGATGTCTCGTCAAAGAAACCAGGCTGTTTTGGCGGAGGCAATGTGCTCTCACTGCTCAACATCATAACCACAGATGACATCTCCGGTCTATCTTGCGGATTATTTTGAACACACAACAAAGCCACATGGATGGATCGTAAAACTTCCACAGGGTTAAATGTGGATGCAATCAATGGATCGACGAGCTCCATAAACTTTTTATCTCTTGACAGTGTCCAGGCCTGCATTATTGTGTTAGTCATCTAGAATAAGAGTAGAAACTAACTGAAGATAAATAAGCAAAGAGATCTGATAAATCTTTATGCTTACATATCCGAGAAGGCTTAAACGCTTGTCAGGATGATTGAAACCTCGATTTCTTTTCCCGCTCACGATTTCCAGTACTAAAACGCCAAAACTGAAGACATCTGATTTTACGGAATAAAAACCGTTGATGGCATACTCCGGGGACATGTAACCACTATGCAAAGAAGTCATTGAAAGGAATGATTAGTTCTTCAAGCAATTGGACCAAAATCAGCGGAGATCATTTGTTAAGAGAACTCACAATGTTCCCACCACTCTATTTGTATTCGCTTCGCTCTCGTTACCTCCAAAGCTCCTCGCCAAACCAAAGTCCGATATCTTTGGATTCATTTCGTTGTCAAGCAGGATGTTTTCAGCTTTCAGATCTCTATGAATAATTCTTAATCTTGAGTCTCGGTGAAGGTATAGGAGCCCCAAAGCTACGCCGTTGATGATAGTGAAGCGCCTAGGCCAATCCAGGGAAACACCCTTCTCTTGGTCTGCCAAATTGTAGGCGTTATGAGTTATGAAATGGAAGCTTCTTCACTCTTTTTTGATGACAAAAGCAATTAAAATGTAGGGACTGGAGCGAAGCAAACCGAAAATGAAACAATCCAAGCTTCGGTTGGGCAAGAACTCGTAGATCAACATCATTTCATCTGCTTGAATGCAGCATCCCAGAATCTTGATGAGGTTTCGGTGTTGAAGTTTGACGATGTAGGCGATTTCGTTCTTGAACTCAACCTGTCCCTGCCTAGAGTTTTCGGACAGCCTCTTCACAGCAATTTCCTGGCCATTCTTCAGAACACCCTAAAAGATAGAAGTTCTTTGGCTCCTTTTTCGATTGTGCATTTGGATATGTACGAGCAGATTTGGAATTTCAAAAAAAGAAAATAGTCACCTTATAGACAGCTCCAAAGCCTCCCTGTCCGAGCTTGTTGTCTTCAGAGAAGTTACTTGTCGCGTTCACTAGGGTTGTGAGGTCGAACATAGGTAAGTCTAGATCTTCACTACGGCTTTGATGGGAGAATCCAAAGATTTGTCCTACAAGTAGAAATTAAAGTGAGTAAAAAAAAAAAAAAAAATTACCAAAAAAAAAAAAAAAGTGAGTAAAAAATTCATCAACTAAAGAGAAATCATAATTGAGCTTTAAAAATCCCAAAACAAAATTCAAAGCAACACACATTTGGTTCATTCATATTTTTTAGGCCAATTGATTGAAATTTTCAAAGAGAGATGATCTGATGAAACTTTGCATTTGATGCAGAGCAGCAAACTTTTAAAACCTACGCTAACAAGAGTAAAAAACGACTCTTGTGGATCAAGAAAGGCATCTTGCTTGGAAACCGTAATTTTCTGATAAAAACGATTTTACCATCTCTCCTATACTTTGTGAAAACAGCCGCGATGCCAAGAAGAAGCACCGCAGACAGCACGGTGCCGACAATGATGCCCGTGCTTTTCCTTGCGCCAGTATTTCCGCTGACACTACTGCCTTGATACACATTACAATAAATTGAAAATAGAGTTAGTAAGAATCCGACAGTTATTTCGAACTCATTCTCTTCCTCGGATCATCATATCGAAAGTAACTCAGGGTTTGAACACGTACCGACTTCTGATGCAGCCATCCTTACGTAAAACTCCTGGACGTTCTCGTAGACCTGTCTGATATCCATCAGGTCACCGAACCAAAGTAAGCATCCACTTCCTTGCCCTCTGATATCCAAGTTAGAATAAGCCGTGCACGAGCAGTTCCTCGAGCATGTCTGCTCGCATTCTTGAAGGTTCATGCTCTCGTTGAACCATGATTGCCTCGTGTCGGGCAACTTCACCTGGGTGTACTTCAGAAATTTATCTCCTCCCGGACAATCCAGTTCAGTCCTCCGGACACACCCGTTTGACCAATCCCCAAATTCCCAATCGCTAGGATCTTTGGGCACGAACCCTGTCAAGCACATGCATTTTGGAGAGCGAGCAATGTTGCAATTCCCATTCCTTCCACATAATGCATAAGTGTCACAGTCGTCCGTTTGAGGAGACGAATACAGTACCCAATCGTGTGTCCGGTCTACCCAACTGAAGCGCTGAGCAATCCCATTCTCATTTAAAACCAGCATCGATGGGATGGAACTTTTCAGAAGATTGAAGTAACAGTAAATTTCATTTTGGTTCAAGACGAAGCCATAGCTATAAACTGGATTTGGCCACAACTGAGGGATCCCGCTAAACCGAAGGCCGTTCCAAGGTCCTGAACTGGACAGCACTACTGCTTTGTTCATCAGGATCAGCTGCGGATATCCTGAAGAATTGAGCCTATATGTGAAATCACCCGGTGAAGGGTCATCCCTGCTTTTCCATGAGGTCAAGTACCGGTCCAGGCCTTTTGCTCGGTCTATACCAAGCTTCATGCCGGCCAGAAACGAATTACAAGGGTGATCAAAACTCTGCCAAATTGCATCACCCAAGTCATTGTCGTTTCCTTCTTTTATGACGAAATTGGCGGAATCCAAAAGCTGCGCAATCGGATTCTGGGCCAATCTCGACACATTGGAGGACCAAACGACCCCATCGGTATGGTTCAGGAGAATCAGTACACCCTCAGGAGTGAGCTTTAGGACTCCTGAAGAGACTTTCAGGGGATTTTCTCGGTTTGCTACCCAAACCACCCTCCTGGCTGATGGCTTCTTGTACGATATGCCCACGTACCGGTTCTTGGAGTTGCCGGGGCTGAAGAATCCTAGCTCAAAGTTCCCACCGGCAGAGACTATCGTTTGACCATCTGTGATGTTCTGGCCAGCTGATATGGAGTCAATTGCATAGCTTATCTGCAACACGAGGGACATGAAGCACAAGCTATGTAGAAGAATTGGAAGGCAGGATTCCATAGATGTTGTTCAGCTGATACAGTACTAAGCTGACTTCTGATTCATGAGGAAATTAAAGAGGAGAGGAAACTTGGCTGGTTAATCTTCTGTCTGATTTTGTCACTCATTGAAACAGGAATGAGCCGCAATGTTGGACCTGAACATGTATTTTTCCGTGAAATAAACAAATCTTAATTCTTGTTCTCATAAATTGCATATGGTCTATAAGTTTCGGTCTCATTTTTTATAGTTAAGTCCAAGATTGGCTCCAAATTCTCTTTCACTATCTCAATTCCAATGCCAAAAAGAAAACATCGACAAGAATTGAGAGAATGAAAAGCAACATGCGATGTGCTCTCCAAGGCAACTCGAAGATTGTCTCCACATGCCGATGGGGATGGCATGTGATCATTCAGTGGAGTACGGAATCCCAAACGGTAAATGATCTCTCAGCCACCCATCCATGAGAAAATATTTAGTGGCTTCAAACCATCAGGTCAGTGACTGATATGGCATACATGTATCTTACTCACATTGACTCACAAATTAACACCAATCCACATTGCCACTTTAAAAGATGACATGGAATCAAATAAAAATCTATCGCATATCATTAAGGACTAGAATACTACAAGTACCATGACTTTCATAGAGTACTTATTTGAGTGCCATAATTTTATTTTATTTTGACAACTTGAGTACCATAACTTCTTAAAACATTCACTAGAGTATTATAACTTTTTAATCAATTACTTAAATATTATAACTTTTTAAAAACATTAACGACAAATACTGTGTCACGTTAGATTTCCAGCACTTGGATGAACATTTTTAAAAAAATTTTGGCACTTAAATAATCAATCGAAAGTTATGACTCCAAAATGAATGTTTTTAAAAAGTTATGACACTCAAGTGGTAAAAAAAATAATTTACGGCACTCAAATAAGTAACATATGAAAGTTATAACACTTGTTGTGTCCTATTCCCTAATGATATGTGATAGATTTTTATTTGATTCCATGTCACCTGCTAAAGTGGCAATATGGACAGGTGTTAATTTGTGAGTGGATCTGAGTAAGATACATACATGCCACATCGGCCACTGATGTGATGGTTTGAAACCACGGAATAATTCTCATGCATGGATGGCTGAGAGATCATTTACTACTTGGGATTTTTACATACTCCATTGAATGATCACGTGCCATTCCCATCGGCATGTGAAGACAATCTTCAAGTTGCCCTGGAGAGCACATCGCATGTTGCTTTTGATTCTCTCAATTCTTGTTG
This sequence comes from Eucalyptus decipiens, assembly GCA_014182575.1. Taxonomy (NCBI): domain Eukaryota; kingdom Viridiplantae; phylum Streptophyta; class Magnoliopsida; order Myrtales; family Myrtaceae; genus Eucalyptus; species Eucalyptus decipiens. Next base: position 19,977,655 of record CM024615.1, on the reverse strand, counting down.
ATGTTTTCCTTTCGGCATGAGCATTGAGATGGTGAAAGAGGATTTGGAGACAATATTGGACTTGACTTCGAAAAGTGAGATTGAAAGTTATAGACAAAATGCAATTTATTAGAATAAAAATTAGGGTTCGTTTATTTCGTGGAAAATGCACGTCTTTGGAAAACATTTTACTAAAAGTGATTGGTTAATGCAAAGGGGAAGATTCCGGATTCCTAGCCTCTCTCTTCTTTGACCTAAACAAGTTCGCTGTATAAGAAAATCTCAACAAAAAGAGGTGATAGTCTGATCTATCAATGGCCAATCAGGGATAAATATTGCTTGAAATAATGAGCCAATAAAAATTATTTCCATTGCCAACAATAATTCATGCTTATACATTTTCGTAGACAATAATATTATTTTTTATTCAATGATTTTTGTAAGCAAAATAAGAGATCATTTTTAGGAATATATTTCCCAAATTTTCTGCCAAACAAATGGACCTTAACTTAAATCAAAGGCTAAAAGTGCTAACCTCAGATTTATGCTATGACTGAGGGAGAGCTATTGCAATGGAATTCAACTTTCATCACAAACAAAAGCTTTTGGTGATCACTGGACTATGCCCTAACCAAGTCCAGAAATTGCTCAAAATATTGGTTCACTCAGATCTTGAATTTACAAGTGAACATGCACGTTTATTTGCTAAGATAGAACCAGATTCAAATGCCTCATCTGCTACTCTCTAATCATGTGCCACAACCAACGAAGAGTGAATCTTTAGTTTAATCTCCATCTGAAACTTCCACATCCTCAATGCATCCCATGATTACATGTTCTAAGGTTGATATCTCGAAGCCAAACCCCAAGTTTGCCAATATGGTGGTATTATCTATCCTTCCCGAGCCATGCACTATCCATTCAAAATTAAAACACCCTAATTGGAAGAGCCGCCACGCTAGAGGAGGTAGATGTTCTTGCAATCAACAAAGTATGGGAACTTGTTCCCCGTCATCCCTTGATGAATGTGGTTGGATGTAAATGGTTGTACAAGACAAAGTTACATGTAGGTGGTTCACCTGACCAATTGAAGATCTCACTTGTTGCAAAAGGCTTTCATCAAGAGGAGGGTCCTATAAACTTATAGTCTAGTAGCTAAACATGCCACAATTCACATTTTCCTATATGTTGTTACTATCCAGATTTAAGAAATTCGTTAATTAGATGTCAAGAACGCCTTCTTACATGGTGATCTCGATGTTCTTGTTTAGATTGGAAAACCATCAAGTTTCCATGATTTGTCTTGTCCTAATCATGTTTGCTTACTCCCAATTGCACTACATGGTCTCAAACAAGCACCTAGGGCATAGTTCGACAAGTTCGAGAATTTTCTTTTCAAGTATGGATTCTTTTGCAGCATTGCCGATCCATCTCTATTTGTTTATCATCATCATTTTGGTACTATTATTTCACTGCTCCACATGGATGATATAGTCCTCTAGTGATTCCCTGAAATTATTGAACTATCTTGTGCAGACACTTAGTCGAGTGTTTTCTATGAAAGACCTTGGTGCTCTTCATTATTTCTTGGGCATGGAAGCTAATCACTCCATTGATGGGCTCTTTTTCTCACAACAAAAATTTGCATTAGATTTTTTTAGTGGAGCATCAATGGCGCAATGTAAGCCAATTGCTACTCTAATAGTTACCAAGCAACCACTCCTCAAATATGGTGATAAGCCCCATACTTATTCAGCCCATTTTCGAAGCATTATAGGCTCTCTTTAGTTTCTTACCCTCATTCGTCCGAATCACTTGCTTGCATCCAACAAAGCTTGCCAATGTATGCATGCCCCAACTGTTGCTTACTATTAGTTGGTAAAATGTATTCAATGATATGTTTGCAGTACTTTTGTAACGTCCCCAACTCCATCTTTAAAGTCTTGAGCTATAAGGGTTATTTTTGTAACGTCCCAGGTGTGTCGCCATCTTATTTCTTTTTCATTAAAGCACATGTGAAAGCATACATACAATACCTAGACAAAGTAGCTAGGAAAACAACCACTTGCAAATACACAATTATATAAGTTATATTTACAAGTCCTTTTGTCACAAGCCATTTTTTTTTTTTACAACCACTACATGCTTTATACTAAAAAAGGACAGGGTAAATTTTAACTCTTTTATCGAGACTGCAACTTATCAATTCCTACAATTCTAAAAAACAATAGGATGAGTCATGGACTCAGTAAGTAAAATCTCTAATTCTCTAGTAGGAGGACATCTCATCATCAAAATCCATCAACTACAACACTCGCAATACAATGTCGATAACAAATCAATGATAAACTTATTACTAAACCTTGGCTACATGCAGATGTCCATCACAATATGCTTCAATGCATACTTACCTGTGGCTTATCAAGAAACATATCGACATATCATACTTATGCTTAATCGGCACTCATGCAAATTCATTTATCGTCATACTGGCTCGACCATGCCCTCTTGGCTCGATTGGGGTTTTTAGTTTCTTGCTGGTCTTCTTAGCTCAATCAGGACATCTCAGCTCTACCAAGGCATCCTAACACTAGCTCACCAAAGCATCCAGGCTCAACCTAGGCATTCTGGATCAACCAGGGCATCATAGGGCTAGCTTATCCAAGGCATCCAAGCTAAAACCCAAGCATCCTAGCTTAACTAGGGCATCACATTCAATGGATGAGGTATTGCTGCCAACACTATGTGACGATGGACTCTTTTTCCTCTATAGGTGCATCATAAAAGTGCATCACATAAGTTGGTTCTTACTTTTCTTCTTAGTCCACACATACATGGCCTGAAAGCATGCTCATTCAAGTGAGTGTGCCATGGCTCTTAACATCATACTATATGATATGCTAGACATGATTCTTGGTTTGTCGCTTGAGTCGCACACCTAGGCCGACGTCCGCACCAAGCAAGACTTGGAATCAGCACACTTCAATACCAATCTAAGGTCTCGTGGTTTAGGCCATCGCGACTTGACGTTGACTCCAAGCCGAGCGAACCTCGACCTTGTCCAAGGGTGTGAACACACTCAAGCGTGCAAACATGGGAAAACCATACGAAAGAACAATACAAAGTACATGCAGCTTACATGGGTGAGGACCCCATTAAACTCGACGACCTAGGTTATTACCCTAGTCAATAGTTAGAGATTCTACTTACATTTGATGAACCTTGATGAACTATATGTGGTTTTACTAATAGAGGATTGTCCGATGAGGCGATGGGTGAGTAAGGCCGAGAGAGGGAGAGAAGGCAACAGTGAGAGGGCATGAGAGAAAAAAAAAAGTGTAAGTGAGGGAGGAAGATGAGGTGGTGTGGAAATTGGGGGCAAATGCTTCTATTTATAGGCAAACCCCTAATGATGATCTTTTCAAATGAATCAATAGAATTTCTTTGGGTGGCAAGCTTAAGTTGATAAGGTGGCAAGGCTGAGGAGAAAGATGTGGCAAGCCTAATCCCTAGGGCCACACTTGGTCTTTCTCTTATTGGGACACCCAAGTCTTATAATGATGAAATGAATACTTGCTCTCCAAGTTTCATCTTTTTAGCACACTAAGGTCCAAAATCATTTAATGCATTCTTATCTTCAAACCAAAAAGACTCTAGATTGGCTTGTTTCTCAAGTTGGACATGCAGCCCTCTTTCCCTCCAAGTTGGGCATGTGACCCTTTTATCCTGGGGTGAAAATAGTTTTGAGCAATTATGAAAATTAGCATCATTACCTTCTCAAGCGAGCTCAAAAAAATATGAAAGTTTAATATGTTGTATGGAAGATCTTATATAACATTTTTCATAAAGGAAACCAAGTCTATATTGTCTATGGAAATAGCAACAGATCATTGAACACAACCCAACAATTCGTTGGTCGAGAAAATCCAATGGTTGTAGGGAAAGACCTATTATGAAATCAAAATATTCACAAAACACTTTGAAATTTTAATATGTTATAGGAATGTATATCCTCTAAAACTTTTATGCAGGAAGCATATCCATATTTGAAAATGAAAATTTTATAAAAATTCGAGAAGATAACTTGATTACTATTTTTACGAGTTTGAGACACTTGGAGTGCCAAAACTTAGCATGGGGAGACACTTAAGTGCCAAAACTTCAAAAATTTACACTTAAGTGCCAGTTTTGAAGTTAAATGGAACACTTAGGTGCCACTCCGGCAAAAATCTAGCAAAATGGCTGATGTGGCAATTTTTCGGCGAGTTTGGTCCAAAACAGCATCGTTTTGCACGCTGACGTAACGAGAAAATGCAAAAACAACGTTGTTTCGTATCTGATATGTAAATAATAATATAAAAATTAATTAAATTAAATTTAAACTTAATTTTATTTAAAATATTCTAAAAAAAAAAAAAGGGGAGGCCGAAGGGGGCGGCCGAGGGCCGAGCCCCGCCGCCGCCGCCGCCTCCCCGCCGTCGCCGAGAAGGGCTAGCAACGGAGAGGGAGGGTCGGTTGGGGTTGCCTGCCCCCGGCCGATCGGCGACAAGGGCCGCGACCCTCGCCCTAGATCTGGGTGACGGTTGGGGGCCCTCGCCGCCTCCCCGCCGCCATCGGGAAGGGTTGGCGACGGATGGGGAGGGTCGGCCGGGGTCGTCGAGCCCGGCCAAGGGCCGAAATGCCGGCCGACCGACGGCGAGGGCCCACGAGCCCTTGCCGCCGATTAGCCGAGGGTCGGCAACCCCGCCGACCCTCCCCCTCCATCGCTAGCCCTTCCCAAAGAACGGTGGGGAGGCGGTGGTAGCAAGGGCTCAGCCCTCAGCCACCTCCTTCGGCCTCTCCTTTTTTTTTTTTTAAAAAAAAAAAAAATTAGTTTTTTAATTTTGAGAATATTTTAAATAGAATTAAGTTTAATTTAATTTAATTAATTTTTATATTATTATTTACACATCAAACATGATTCAGCGTAATTTTTGCATTTTCTCGCCACGTCAATGTGCAAAACGACGCCATTTTGGACCAAATTCACCGGAAAATTGCAATGTCAGCCATTTGGCTGGATTTTTGCACACCTAAGTGTTCCATTTAACTTTAAAACTGGCACTTAAGTGTACATTTTCGAAATTTTGGCACTCAAGTGTCCTCCCGTGTCAAGTTTTAACACTTGAGCTGTTCTTTTGCCCTTTATCATTTCTTAAAGTAAGATAAGTTGTATATTTCTTTCTTTAGTAATTTTTTTTTTCATTTTCCACGCACCCACACACTTATTATTATTATTATTATTATTACTACTACTACTAGTAGATGATGATGATGTGATGGGACAATGGATTCTTACCTTTTTGGATATTTTTCTTTTCTTTTCTAAACACCCTTATGAAATTTCTAACATTACACAAACATGATGATAAATGTGTGATCAATTAATTTTCTAAATTTACCAATAGCATTATATTCTTAAGGAAGTGTTTTTTCTTCCTACGTTTTATAAGATTTCTAAATTTTATGCAAATGTAAATGAAAATCACGTTTTTGTTCTATTTTGCCAAAAAAAAAAAATGGACCTATTTTATTTCTTTTGCATATGGATAGTCATTTTTATTGTACGAATTTTACTCATAAATGACAATTGAAATTGAATACGAATGAGTCACGTGCAAATGCAATTATGCACGTGCACCACCGCTCTAACGTTATCCTCATCAGCAGACTTGGATTACAGCAGATATGGATATGCTGCTCCCTCTCTGTTTCTCTCTCTCGCGCGCCTTAAAGCTCTCTTCGTCCCTGCCCTGTCTAAGCTGTCCCGGACATCATCTTTTGAGATTCCATGTGGCAGAACTAAGAACCCAAACGGTGAGTCGAGCTCTTCCTACTCTTCCATACTTTCGGTTCCTGTTCTGGTCTAGTGCCTCTGTTTTATCATCTTCTTCATCCGGCTACGTTTGCCAAGCGTTTCACCTAATATGCAAATTTCAATGTGGAATTCATGGGAATGCGTGTCTGCTCGTGTTGCTATATCGAATGGTGATCTTAAGACAGTTTGTTTTCAGTAGGCAGTCGCAGTTGGAAGAATGTCTCGTGAATGATGCTGATGGCTGCCTCGTTCTGTGATGTCAACCTGGGCTGTGGTCTTCGCAAGCTCCATGACTTCCACTCAACCCGGAATGGGAAGACCAGGTGCCCTTTCCTCTCCATTTTGGCTATACACCCCGTGTGGCTGTTGAATTATACTTTTGAAGAAAGTCAATGCGTTTTGCTTCCCATGGGACGTAGAACTATTTGATGTTGTCTATGGATTATCATGTGAGGGGTTGGACATCTGTTAGTTTTTGGATGTGAGTGGCGGTCTGATGACCAACCATCCTCATCATAAAGGAAACAATTTGGTGCTAACCTTATGCGGAGGGATGTTGGATGCTAATCCTTTGGCAGATCCAAGTGTTGTTTTCATGTATAAGTGTAATCCTCCATGACCCGTCAGAGGTAGAGTACTATATACTCTCATATTTAAGTATTATCTCTATTGCAGGAGGGTAGTACTTTCACAGGGGGATATAGAATGACCTTCCATGACTGGAATCTTCCGTATTGATTATATGAAAGGACAAAAGCAACCGAATCAGAAGCTTCATTTTTACTGTTTGAATGAACTAATAATGTATCGATGAGTTTTGATCTATATCCACATTGACCAAGAAACTTCCACGGCAAATAGACATTGACGATTCTATATTCGAGTAAAGCTTATGTGATCTACAACTTACTAAATAAATGTTTCTTTGATATGTTGAAAAACTGTGCTCCTCTGTTGTGATTGCGTTGTTCTTTCACTTGGTTACTTCACTACAGCAGGCTCTACATCCACTGCTGTAAAGATATGAGATACTTGCCCTGCATTATCAGTTATATCTTCGCATCCTTTCATACGTGTCTGTTGGGGAGCAAGGATGTTCAGATTCCACCTGATAAAAAAAGGTGGAAGAGCAGATACTAGTCAATTTCATGATGTCACATATGCTCTTTCTGTAGGTCTCATGCGCATGCCCAAAATCTATGTTCCTATTCTAAGCGGCATCTATATCTCAAAAGACTAGACATTAAGCAAGTGAAAGTCAAGCGAAGATTTAAGCTTCGCCAAGCTTCTTTTGGGAAGAATGCTCATAGTTCTGAATTGGCAAAAGAAGATGATATTTCCATGGCAACATTGATATGGAGGGCAATCAAGTTGCCAATTTACTCTGTTGCTCTTGTTCCTCTTTTGGTGAGCTTTTCTATACTCCAGAGATGGATTTTTCTATGCTTCATCAATGATTACTTGACACAGAAGCCTCTATTTTGTAGTATTCACAATCTAGCACAAGCTTGACAAACTTTGTCAGACACACGTAGAATGAGAGCTTTCAATAAATGCTGAATTTAGCCAATTTTCTTTTGCATCAGCGCGATGGAAGTACAGCCTAGAATAATGAGAAGTCAATGGAAGGATGCAGGAAGATGAAAGAACATAAAAGGAGTACAAGTTTTGGTGTATGGTCGCTTCTCTCTGTGGAGATATATATTTAAATTCTGATGTTGATTTCAAAAAAGAAATCGAGTATATTGCTACACAACCGCAAATATTACCGTCAGAGGGGTCCTTTTCTTACTAACGCTTGTAAATACAGAGATCTATAAGTTCAGTTAATTCAGTCATTTGTAGGTCTGTCATAAAAGTAATTTACCAGAAATACTGGGTTTGAGAGTGTCCTTAGGGCTAATGGAACAAAAAATTTAAATGGTGTAACATAATTCTAGCTTAATGAATATGACAGTAATTTTATATGGCCTCCCCTCCCTCTCTTCCCCTGGCTTCTAATATTCCTTTGACATTCGCTGTCCTTGGTTATTTTAGATGAAGTGGGAAGCCCACAACCTTTTGGCAGCCTTATCAATTTTATCCCGCCTGACATTGTGTTACTTTTTACCTCTTTTGAATGTTCTATTGTTGGATTATATCTTTTGAAACAGATTGGTAGTGCATCAGCCTATCTGCAGTCAAGCAAGTGGTTTGCAGCGGCTAAAAGGGAGATATTGAACATCTTTCGCACTCAAATCCGCGGATATAGACCCAACGTAAACCATCACATGACAAACCAAAACAACCACATCAGCTCTCCCAAACTTATCACGCCTATGGACCCCAAAAAAAAAGAACGAGTTGTCTTACAGTTTGGCCAAAACAGGATGAGACAACGGTTTGCGGGGGCCAGCTCGATGGATCGGGTTACGTCCGGTTGCCCCGCACACCTCCGACCCGGGTTCCTCGGGAAATCAATGCAACTCGAAGCAAGTCAAAATAAAACTCAGAGAAACCTACCGTCGGGAGAAGCACGCATCGTCGAGCGTCGGCGGTCGAGGACCGAGCGCGATGATCGATCGTCGTCGTCTTCTCAGGTCGGAGCTCGAGGTTAGCGCACGTCCCTCTCTCTCTCTCTCTCCCTTGGACTCTCGCCAAAGACTCTCGAGCTCTCACAAACAGAAAACCGGAACTCCCCTCCTTCTCCGTCTCTGTCTCTCCAGACCTCTCTCGCTAACCCTTTCTCCCTTTTGAGGGCCACCGGCCAGCGCCCGCGGCTTCTGCCATCAGCAGCTTGCGGCCCGGCCTGGCCTGGATCTGCGGATCACGCTGCCGTCTGCCCTCGCGATCCTCTGCCTCCCTCTTTGGCTTGTACGTTTCTTTTCTGCAAAAGCAAAGCCAGCGCGAGGGCGTGAGGGAGGAAGAAGACCCACGCGCGGGCCGGGCCGACATGAAAGGAGATGGGCCAGTCCCCGCGAAAAGAAGAAAAGAAGGAAGAAGAGAGGTGGGCCGGCCCACACAAAAAGAGAAAAGAAGAAAGAAGAGGAGGAGGAAATGGAGGGCCGAGCAAGCCCAACCCCTTGCTATAAACTGGATTCGGCCTCAACTGAGGGTACCCACTAAACCGAATGCCGTTCCAAGGTCCTGACCTTGACTGCACTACTGATCCGTTCCTCATGATCAGCTGCGGATATCCTGAAGAATCAAGCCTAAATGTGAAATCACCCGGGGAAGAGTCATCTGTGCTTTTCCATGAGGTCAAGTACCGATCGAGGCCTTTCGCTCAGTCTATACCAAGCTTCATGCCAGCCAAAAACGAATTACAAGGGTGATCAAAACTCTGCCAGATTGCATCAGCCAAGTCATTGTCATTTCCTTCTTTTATGACAAAATTGGCAGAATCCAAAAGCTGTGCAATTGGATTCTGGGCCGATCTCAACACATTGGAGGACCAGACGACCCCATCGGTACGGTTTAGGAGAGTCAGTACACCCTTAGGAGTGAGCTTTAGGACTCCTTAAGAGTCTTTCAGGGGATTTTCACGGTTTGCGACCCAAACCACCATCCTGGGTGATAGCTTCTTGTATGATATGCCCACATACCGGTTCTTGGAGTTGCTGGGGCTGAAGAATCCTAGCTCAAAGTTCCCGCCAGCAGAGACTATCATTTGGCCATCTGTGATGTTCTGGCCAGCTGATATGGAGTCCAATGCATAGCTTAGCTGCAACACAAGGGACATGAAGCACAAGCTGCGTAGAAGAATTGGAAAGCGTGACTCCATAGATGTTGTTCAGTTGATACAGTGCTAAACTGACTTCTAATCCAGGAGGAAATTAAAGAGGAGAGGAAACTTGGCTGGTTAATCTTCTGTCTGATTTTGTCGCTCCATAAAACAGGAATTGGCCGCAATGTTGGACCTGAACCACGTAAAATCATAATTAAATGATGTGCAAGAGCAAGAGTTGATGAAATTAGGACCTAGATTTTACTATTGATAAACCAAGATACAAATGACATTTTCAAGCTCAGTGGCACACTTGGAAACTTCAACATGCGTTGCTCGGATGGACGACAATCGCGCAACAAAGATTTGATTTCGTATTCGTGATAGCAAGAACAGCAGAGAAGTGATCGGCTTCTATGGCAACATCAATGGATCTATGCCTAGAGCTTAAAATGTTGGGTGGAGGAGATTATATCGGTAAAATAACAAAGAGCCGCTTTCACCTTAACAGCATTGTTGGAATTTGTGATCCAATTCTAGTAACTTCATGAAAGATTTGAGTTAGAAAAGTCAAGAAAAATCCTTAAGAAAATCTAGCTTAGTTGGGAAAAGAAAAGTGTAGAAGGTAGAAGGCTCTAGAAGAACTACAATCTAGATTTTCCTAGAATAAGTCTAAGTGGACAACATTCTCCATTATTCTAGAATGTTGTATTTAGTCTCTATTAGACATGTAAGTTCAACAAATGTAAAGGTGTGAGAGGTCCACCTTGTGTGGGAAAACCCTCCACCGTGAGAGGTCTTAGATCTCCACCAATCTCCATCAAACTCTTTCCTTCAACTAATGAAACTATTTTCTTCCATATCCATGTTATTTGTCCTTCAATTATCCAAGTCTATCCCTTGTCCATCCTCTACAAAATATATCATACACTTGCACACGTCACTAACTAAAAACTATAACTAAAACCAAAACCATACTTCCGCAGCGCACACATCCAAATTTTTTTCTAACATGGTATCAGAGCCAAGTATATCGGATGGTTATGGGCGTTTGTCCTCACCATCCTCAACTAAAAAGGCCAGAGCCCGAGCGAGAGCCAACAGAGCCAGAGCCGGAGCCGGAGCCAAAGCGGAATCAAAGGCGAGCCCGAGCGAGAGCCAAAGGCGAGGCGAGCGAGCCAGAATAAAGGCTAGAGCCCGAGCGAGCCAACGAGCAGCGGAGCGAGAAGAACCAAAGCGGAGCCGAGCGGAGCCGAGCCTACGAGAGCTAAAGCCCGAGCCCGAGCTAACAGCTACAACTAAGAACAATTTGATGCCCTAAGACATATGGGTCATCGTTGAAGAAAAGACATACACATTTGAAGGCAGGTGCAAGTGTTCCGACAAGAGAATGCAAGGGATTGTGGAAGGAAGACAACTTCCAAAGGCATGGGACAAATTAGAAGAAAAATCTCAAGGTATGTCCAAGACTTTACAACACAAGTCCGGATTATCCCGAAATTAGATCAAGGGGGAGTGTTGGAATTTTGATGATTCTAAACTTCATAAAAGATTTGAGCTAGAAAAGTCAAGAAAAATCCTTAAGAAAATCTAGCTTAGTTGGCAAAAGAAAAATGTAGAAGGTAGAAGGCTCTAGAAGAACTACAATCTAGATTTTCCTAGAATAAGTCTAAGTGGACAACATTCTCCATTATTCTAGAATGTTGTATTTAGTCTCTATTAGGCATGTAAGTTCAACAAATGTAAAGGTGTGAGAGGTCCACCTTGTGTGGGAAAACCCTCCACCGTGAGAGGTCTTAGACCTCCACCAATCTCCATCAAACTATTTCCTTCAACTAATGAAACTATTTTCTTCCATATCCATGTTATTTGTCCTTCAATTATCCTAGTCTATCCCTTGTCCATCATCTAGAAATATACCATACACTTGCACACGTCACTAACTAAAAACTATAACTAAAACCAAAACCATACTTCTGCAGCAGCAAACATCCAAATTTTTTCTAACAAGTATAATACTGATTAGTTGGACTTTAAGTTGAAACCTTTATACCAATAATTAACTACTAATTTTGTTTATCATAATCTAACTTCAAACGTGCTCAAGGTGCTGTCTGTACGTTGCCCTTTGGAAACCCGCCAAAAAAAAAAAAAATTGTCATTTTACAAGATGCCGGTTCCCATCCGTCAGAATTGGGTTAGAGGTTGAAACGCGGCTGTAATTTTAAGTGAACGGCGGTGCCCTCACGCTAGCCGTGCTACACATAATTTATTGAGAAAAAGATGACTATTCTTTTGACATATGACGGAGACATTTGCCAAAATTCGCCTATTAATTCACTTTTAATTTCTTTCTCAGGTTTGTGCGTAGCGCATAGGAAATTTGTGGACTGTGAAGAAACAGATATATTAGTGACATCCAGAGACGGACCTTCGATTTATTTAATTCCTGTTCTAAAAAACTACACCTGGTCTATAATCTCCGTTTTCATTTTTCATGGTCAAGTCTGAGATTGTTTCCAAATTCTCTTTCACCGTCTCAATACTTGATGCCTGAGAAGCAGACGGAAATGAGGGGATGGAAAAGTGAAATGTGGACATGCGATGTGCTCTTTAGGGAAACTCGAAGATTCTCTCCCTGGGGGGAAGGGAACCTGATAGGAGCAACTTCTTCATGGAGCAAATGTCAGAACTAGAATGCATAAAGTCATCGTGGGACATAGACGGGAGTAAAATATGTTCCAGAATTGAATTTTTCTTGAGTAGTCTCGAATTTGGTTGGGCGTTGGTATATTTCAAAATGTGGTGTTCCAAAGGCCATTTAAGATGCCCTAGTGATGATAAGAAGAATTAAGCACATTGGTCTGTATAAGCTTCAAGAGGAGAGTGGCAGATTTTGCTCGAACACATCGGGTGCATATGTTCAAGTATTTGAATTGCATCATATATGTTTGGGACATATTGGCGAAAGAAGCATCAAGGTTCTGAGTGAAGTGAATCAATTGTGAAGTCATGTGGCTGATAAATTGAATTTATGCAAGCATTGTGACTTAGACAAACCGCAAAAAGTGTACTATATTACAAGTATTAGAGAAACATGGAGATTGTGGAATTAATTCACTTCGGTGTTTGTGGCTGTCATGATTTTCTTCGATGAAGAATGTTTGTTTGATTTATGCCAACGGTTGTTTGTGCTAAGGCATAAGTTTGAAGATGTTGTTAGAGTTGGACAATTTAGAGCTTTGGTTGAAAAGGAGATTGATAAGATGATCAAGCATGTGTGGATTGATAATAGCATTGATTTTTGCTTGGAGCTGTTGAATGAATTCTGCTTGAATGCATAGTAAGGCATTGCACTAGTGCTAGTGAATCACAATAGATTGTAAAGTTAATGAGCAAACCATTATTAGTTGAAAGTTGGTATGCCTAAGAAATTCTTGATAGATGTACTTAGTACAATGAGTTATCTGGTTTATAGATCCCATCGACTGCTATTGATGTTGGGCTTCCATATAAGTGTGGTCAAGTAACATTATTGGTAGTTACGTTCTTTGAATATTTTGTTGCTCTTAAAATGTTTGAATGGTAGGCTATGCACATGGTGAGTAGGGCTTTGTGTTGTTGTACTTGGAACTAAACTCATCATTGTCAGTAGAGAAGTTGCATTTGACAAATCTCGAGATAAGTACACTAGAAGTGCAAAAAGTTATGCATGGCACTAACTTTAGCTCTAAAAGTTTTTACTGGCTCATTTAAGTGCCAAATCAGAGGAAAAAACAATCACTTAAATGCCATGGCAAGAAATTCCAACTAAATTGATTATGTGGCATTTATAATTAAAACTATGTCAAGACCCGATCTCGCCGCCCCCTCGAGAATGTATCCAAGGAGGGGAAAGATCGGGTTTAGGGATACTTGATCTCAAGATCATGAGCTCTCTCAAACTCGTACCCCGCGTGACAGCGGATTTATTTATGCGGTCTAATTATTTAACAACCTAAGAATATAGACAGGAGTCGCTACTAGCCTCAACTTTGGGGGTCGGCTAGAAACCCAATCGAGGTCGGGAGTGTTCCTCGATTCCTACGCAACCGAGATATCTAGGTTCGGGGACTTGGGTTACACTAATATTGCTATTAGCGCCCTTTCGGTACCTAAACAGTATGTTGTGTTTTTCCTAACATGTCCATGCATTTCCTTTTATATTTTCAGGATCGTCAATTCTATACTAAATGATCATGCGTGGTGGATTATTTACATGCTATTCTATTTCTAAAAAATAGAAAGAAAAACAACCAATGAAATTGAAATTGCAAGGCATTAAGTAAGCAATCAAGGGAAAGCCGTAAATCTATTAGGCAGTCCTAAAAATATAAAAGAGAAACAATATAAAAGAAAAGAAAGAAACCCGCAACTCGTCGGGTTTTATACAATGCGTGAAACCCGAGACATATGTCGGGAAAACGAATATTACATGACAATGGTCGGAATGGACATCGACCTTCACCATCTTCACACTTTATCCATGTTTAGGGTCCTAATCTAAACCTAATCTAAAACACTAATAACTAGGTGCGTACAAATAAAAGAAACAATCAAACACATCAAACAACCATTTTCATTTCTAAAGAAATACAATGCGAAAGTCAAGTTTCGAGTGATATCCTAAAGTTCAGCATTGATATGTGTCACACCAAAACCATTCATCAAATGATCACATGCAAGGCAAATAATATGACAGACATCCAAGTCATATAACCTTGGTTCTCAATTAATCAAGCAAATGAATTAGGTGACAAAAGATCATTCACAAAACAATATGCATCATTGAACGTGTTCATGCTACATGTATGTCCATCTAATCAATGCTTAATCCACAAATTCCAGCATGCAATTAGAATTGTAAAAGAGCACATGAGACTATAAATCGTGATTGGTTGATGACAAATCGTCATGAATTGAAGCTATATCTTCTCACAAGCATGTATGAGTCTACCTGATCAAAATGGCATCAATCCATAACCAAACTAGCCTCAAGTAAAGCCATTTGTATGAGTGGTCAGATTAAATCATAACAAGCAGAACACATCAGCAGATTAGTGCTCATTGCAAGAAGCATCAGGCAGGGCAAATGACGGCTAAATCGCACACATGATATGTCTATGGAAAGCTTGAGAAGTCTGTTACAAATCTCTAGAAGACATTAAGTCCTAATAACATCATCTACCAATTCATATCAAGCGGTTTACACAGAAAGTCATCCGAAACAGAAAAACAAATATTTGGCAGATTCTGGACCTAACTTTGGACAGGCAAAAACCATATCAAATGAGATTCAATCAGGGCATTCTATAGCTCATTGGAAAGATATTCGAACCATCTTCGACTTTCATGAAGACTTCGAACACAAAAAACTACAACAACCAGCTCATATCAAGTCATTCGCACAGAAGGTCAGATCAGCGAAAGAAACATAATATCATAGCAGAACAGCAAATCAACCTAAAAAAACTACTGCAGAATCGACAGATTTTGTAGGTGCTTTTCAGTGACCAAATGACATTCGTTATGGGCATGCGACATATCAAATCGAAGCTCTAAGAGTGTATTGTTTATGTCTAGAAGGGCTCGAAGTCAAAAAAAAACTTTATCTAACACCTCGTTTCAATCAAAACAGAAAGTTGCAGTAAGTCAAAACAACAAACACACAAGGAATTGACACAATTCACAACACGGCTCATCACATATCGGTACAAACACAACAAGGTGACCACAATGTAACATGTATATTCATGGCGAGCTACACAATCATAGATAGCAGCAAGCACAGTGATACAAACAATGCTGGTTCTTCATGTCTTACATTGAGACTATATAACATTCATGCATCACATATACACCTCATTTACACAAATCAAATCGAAAGAGGCACAAAAAGAAATGAACAAATCACGATTGGTGATACACACAACCAAATCAAAAAATTGCAGCTTGCATACCATGCAAATGCCATTTATGGCCACGAATACCACCAACCTTCAACTTTGACAGCTGAGAACCAGTTACGCAGAAGCATAGCATGCGCACAAAAGACGTCGAAACAAAAACATACAAAGCAAAAAGAGGCGGTATACATCTATCAGAACTTATCTGACAAACTATGAACGTGCGTCTAGCTTAGACATTTCGTCGAACGATGAACAGGACAACGGCGACCTGGTCTAATGATTCCAATACCAATTTCCATCCCAGGCCTAAACAGATCCTCTAACTCCAATCAATAACAATGACGACAACAGCAACACCTAAACAAACGACATCTACCGGAGAAACTCAATGAACTTGTTCTTCCCCACCTGGTCGAACCAGAGATAGAGCGATTGAGAGAGAGAAAGCTAGATAACCTTGAATGAATGGTGAAGGGTCGAAGCTGTGGCTGCCAACGACGCTATCATCGCTGCTGCAGGGGGGTTACCTAATCTGCAATCCAAGCAGGCTGCGTGAATCTGAGCCTTGAACTCCGAGGTCCTCGACCGGCCGTTCCAGCGGATCAAATCCGGTGCGCGAGAGAGAGCCGAAAGAAAATCGTTCGAGTCAGAAACAACAAACGAGAGAGCCAGAGGCCAAAAAATTCAATCGATCAAGAGAGAAAGAGGGCTCACCGTCGAGTGAGCGACAGAGCCAAGAGAGAACCGGTTAAACGTCCCGTCACCACCGTTGTTGCCGTTACTTTGGACCTGAGCCGAGAACTCCAAACTTGGCACGGATCCGAAACCCTTACGATCCGCTGAATCAGAGAATCGAGAAATAATCCCCTAACCCCCAGCTCCTTCGCCGGCGGTTACACTCTGTTTTCTAGGGTTTTTTCGGGCATTGCAGAGGAGGAGATTCAGAGAACGAAAGTCAGCCCCCTTCGCGATACACAACCATCGATCTTCGATTTCCGAGAGTGGTCCACCGAACAAGATTCATCGCCGTCGTCGCTGCGGCTGCCGTCGGCCTAAGATCGAGTCAGATCCGGGAAACAGAGAACCAGATCCGGCGAGCTGAGAATCGCTCGTGTCGTTCCTGTTGTTGTAACCGCTCCCGTCTTCGCTGATGTCGCTGCGATTCAGCGAACTCCCCCCAGAGAGAATCCGAAAGAGAGAGACCAAGGGAAGGGCCCGAGAGCCGGAACCCCCGCAGAGAGAGAGATCTTCTCCACCTCCGAGAAAGTCCCCCGTGAGAGAGAATATCCGAGAGAGAATCCTCAGAGCGCCCGCTTCTGTGCCCCCTCTGGAGAGAAAAATCGGAGAGAGAGATGTAGAGAGAGAGAATTCCCCGAGAGCCTCCGTGCGCAAAAACCCTCCAGAGAGAGAGAGAGAGCTCCCTTCCTGGCGTTTTGCCAAGAGCCCGTGCCGAGCCAGAGAGAGAGAGCCAGGGAGAGACCACCGAGAGTCCCCCTTTCGACAGAGAGTCCGTGAGAGGAGACCGTCAGTGGAGAGCGAGAGCCTTCCTTTTATATTTTTTTATATTTTTCTTTTTTCTCTCCTTTTTCTTTTCATTCCTTATTTCTTATATTCTTCTTTTTTTTTTTTTTTTTTTTCATTTCATTCATTTTTTTTTTGTTTTGTTTTGTTTTGTTTTTGTTTTGTTTTTGTTTTCTTTTTGTTTTCTTTTTTTTTTTCTTTCTTGGCTCTTTATTTTTTCATATTTTTACAAAATGGATGATTAAAATGTTAACAAAAAATTTCAGGTGTCAACAAACTATAATATGACTTGGTAAATTTTTTAAAAACTCTAGTCTATATGGCATGGTTGGCACTAAAGTGATCGCTTTTTAATAACTACCAGTAATGAAGTGATCACTAACTTTTAAATGACCTTATTTAGGGGGTTATTTGCTGACCAGGCGTGCTAGCGAGTCACGTAGGACTGAGAAATTTATAAAATATAGCCACGTCAGATTCCAGTGACTTAGATCGGAGCTTACACTTAAGTGTTTTTTTTTTTATTTATTTAAAAAAAGGTGATACTTAAGTGATCAAAAAAAAAATTGGCACTAAAGTGTATGTCGTACACAACTTTTGACACTTTATCTCGAAAAATCTCCAATACTTCTAAGATTGGTCATGGTAGTGTTTATGTGAATCTTGACTGTGTACAACTCAAGGTGAATTTGTAACTAGAATCTTCAAAGATAACGGGTGCTTGTGTGGTAATTGACACAAATGGGGCATGTGGCAAGATAGAACCTTTAAAGCCAACGATTGTTGTAACTTTTGTGTTTGACAAAGCGCGTGTTCAATCTCCTGACAAATAATGCATCAACAGTTCTTGTTATCTGGTATAGATGAGCTTATGTTTGCAAATCATTGTGGAGTGGTTAAAGTTGCAAGTGGAGTTGTTAATCTAATGAGATCAATGGCTGTGGCGAAGTTCAAATGTTGTTCGGACTTGAGAGATCTCTATGATGACTGAACTTATGAGGGGCTATAGGAGGTAGCAATGATTAGGTTTCACCGAAATTCTTGTGATTTGAATGTGGAGACAATCAAAATAAATCTTGAGTTTGAGCCCCAAGCGAAAGTCTAAATTTATAGGTTAGATATCCAATTTCGAACGTTAGTCCAAATTTGGAAATCAAAAGAAAGTCCCAATTGAATTAAGTTTCCTAATAGACAAGGAAGCCACTTTTCTCGTTGGATCCTCTAATTTTACTAGAGGCATACATTTATGTCCAATCATGGGTTTTGGTCTTTAGGCAGGTGGTGCGGAGTGGTGTGTTTGCATGTGCTGTAGTTGAGTGTGAATGCAAGGTACAAATACTCGTCCCTTCAAGCGGGAATTCTTCCTGCTGAGATCCCAAGTCTCCAAGTGAGCCCTCTTGGCCACCCGCGACCTTGGCTTTTTAGAGAATCCCGCTCCTGTGTCGTGGGACTTGTAGCTCGGCAGTCCACCGGGTGGGTTTCTTTCTCCTTCCAGTTTCGAGTGTCTTCTTGGATAGTTATAGCGGCCCTAGGCACAAGGGGGAGGAGGAGTGTTCGGTAGCCAATAAATTTTATGACAAAATATGTAGATTCATTTGTGAGATTGAGAGATAATTTGATGAGCAATTATGAGGGCTTGAGAAGGTTTAAGGGATTTGAACATGGTTGTAATATCTATTATATCGCCTGATTTATAGTAAAATTATGTGCTACTCTTCCCTTGGAGTTGGTCATATAGACTAATTTGATCAAATCACATATATCCCATATATGAAAGGGAAAAAGTCAAAAAAATTACAAACTTTGTCTAAAGTGACACATTTATCCTAAACCATTTTTCATCACATAAAAAAATCCTAAACTTTGGCTCCGTTCGTTTCACGGAAAATATCATGTTTCCGGAAAACATTTTCCCGAAAGTTATTTTCTAGGAAAATGACTCTATTTTCCGGTGTTCTACTAAAATCTAAAATTTGAGTGGAAAATATTTTCCACTGTTCGTTAGCTCAAACATTTTCCTGAAAAAAAATTATCAAAAATTGAATTTTAATATTTTTAATTGACCAAAAAATTTATTTTATTTATTTATATTTTTTTAAAAATGATTTTTTAATTATTTATATTTTTAAAATAGAAATTTTTATTATTTATTTATTTTTTTTCCTTCCTCCTTCCTCCCGATTCCTCCCGAGCGGCTTCGTTCGCCGTCGCTTCCTTCCTCCTCCTTCTTCCTCCTCGTTCCGCCGCCGCCGCCTCCTTCCGCCTCGACGATGGCGCTGCCGCCCGCCGCCGACCAAGACCCGGTGGCCACTTTGGCGAGCTCGAGGCTCGCCGATCTCACCCGAGCTCGCCGGATTTGGCGACGAGCTCGAGCTCGCCTAGATCCGGCGGATCCGTGACAGATCTCCCCGCGAGCCTCCCGGCGCCGCCGCGGAGCTCCCTCTTGAGCCGGATCCTCCCGAGCGGCTTCGAGCCGCCGGGGAAGTGAGCGCGGCGGTGGCGGCGCGCCCGGCCGAGCGGGCGAGCGGGAGCGGCCCGGGAGGGCGGAGGCGGGTCTCGGAGAAGGACGTCGTCGGCCGACTTCGCGGCAAGGAGAGCAAGAGAGAGAGAGAGAACAAGAACCGAAGGAAGAGAAGAGGCGAGGCTTGGAAAATGTTTTCCTCTTTTGAAAAGAGGAAAACATTTTCCAAGTTGCAAAGAAGGAATTTTCCGGTCAACGGAAAATGTTTTCCGTTGACCGTGATTTTCCGCCGACCTGAACACCGGAAAATCCGGAAAACATTTTCCTGGAAGTTATTTTCCGCGAAACGAACGTAGCGTTTGTCCACTGTGACACATTTACCTCAAACTTTTTTTTGACACCAAATACCCTAAACTATTACCTGTATGACATATTTACCCCCAAAGTTTTAACTATGATACCAATTTTTTAGGGTAAAGGTGTCATATAAATACAAATTTAGGGTTTTTTTTTAAGTGTCTCTTACAAAAGTTTGGGATTTTTGGTTTCACAAAAAATAAGTTTGAGGTAAATGTGTCACACTGTTTAAGTTTGGGTAGATGTGTTAATGGATACAAGTTTGGGTATTTTTGTCACCAAAAAAGTTTGGGGCAAAAGTGTAATGATAAGCAAAATTTGGGATTTTTGGTGGCTTTTACTCTATATAAAATAAATGATATATGAGATTTTAAAAAAAAATCTCAAATATGATTTATTTCCTTTCCTATATACTTTATTGTGCTGGATAACTTGTTTTTCTACAACGGTTCTTATTGTAACGGTCTCTTGTCAAGAAAATAAAAAATTACAAAACAAACATGTTTGCGACACAATTTAAAGGCAGGTGTTAAAGATGATGAAAATAGTGTTTATCGCTTGAACAATTCACTAGATTAACCAATATCTAAGGTTAGCATTTCTGGCCTTTGATTTAAGTTAAGGTCCAGTTGTTTGGCAAATAATTAATGATTTAGAAAATATATTCTTAAAAATGATCTCTTATTTTGCTTATAAAAATAAATGAAAGAAAAATAATTTTATTTTCTACGAAAATGTATATGCATAAGTGATTGTTGGCAATGGAAATAGTTTTTATTGGTTAATTGTTTCAAGCGATATAACCAATAATATTTAGGAAAAATATTTTCCAAAAACATGTATCTTTCCGTGAAATAAACAAATCTTAATTCTTGTTCTCATAAATTGCATCTGGCCTATAAGTTTCGGTCTCATTTTTTATAGTCAAGTCCAAGATTGCTCCAAATCCTCTTTCACTATTTCAATTCTAATGCTGAAAAGAAAACATTGACAAGAATTGAGAGAATGAAAAGCGACATGCGACGTGCTCTCCAAGGCAACTCAAAGATTGTCTCCACATGCCAATGGGGATGGCATGTGATCATTTAGTGGAGTACGGAATCCCAAACGGTAAATGATCTCTCAGCCACCTATCAGAAAATATTTAGTGGCTTCAAACCATCACGTCAGTGACTGATATGGCATGCATGTATCTTACTCACATTCACTCACAAATTAACACCAATCCACATTGCCACTTTAGTAGATGACATGGAATCAAATAAAAATCTATCGCATATCATTAAGGACTAGAATACTACAAGTGCCATGACTTTCATAGAGTACTTATTTGAGTGCCATAATTTTTTTTTTTTTTTTTTTTTTACGACTTGAGTACCATAATTTCTTAAAACATTCACTAGAGTATTATAACTTTTTAATCAATTACTTAAATATTATAACTTTTTAAAAACATTAACGACAAATGTTGTGCCATGTTAGATTTCTAGCACTTGGGGGAACATTTTTAAAAAATTTTGGCACTTAAATAATCGATCGAAAGTTATGACATTAAAGTGAATGTTTTTAAGAAGTTATGGCACTCATGTGGTAAAAAAAAATTACAGCACTCAAATAAGTAACATATGAAAGTTATAACACTTGTAGTGTCCCAATCCCTAATGAAATGTGATAGATTTTTATTTGATTCCATGTCACCTGCTACCGTGGCAATATGGACAGGTGTTGATTTGTGAGTGGATCTAGTAAGATACATACATGCCACATCAGCCACTGATGTGATGGTTTGAAACCACGGAATAATTCTCATGCATGGATGGCTAAGAGATCATTTACTACTTGGGATTTTTCCATACTCCATTGAATGATCACGTGCCATTCCCATCGGCATGTGAAGACAATCTTCAAGTTGCCCTGGAGAGCACGTCGCATGTCGCTTTTGATTCTCTCAATTCTTGTTGATGTTTTCTTTTCGGCATGAGAATTGAGATGGTGAAAGAGGATCTGGAGCCAATATTGGACTTGACTTGGAAAAGTGAGATCGAAAGTTACAGACAAAATGCAATTTATTAGAATAAAAATTAAGGTTCGTTTGTTTCGTGGATAACGCACGTCTTTGGAAAACATTTTACTAAAAGTGATTGGTTAATGCAAAGAGGAAGATTCCGGATTCTTAGCCTATCTCTTCTTTAACCTAAACAAGTTCACTATATAGGAAATTTAAGCATAATTCAGATGTTTCAGTAGAGGACTCACTAAGTTTGGACAGCTCCCTTAGTCTCTGTGTTTGGTTCCTTCCCTCTCATTACGTCAGAAACATCTTGGTGAATCAAAGTCCAATATCTTCAGGTTTATCGCAGTATCAACTAGAATAGCTCCGTTCTTATTGCCTTGATGATAGTGAACTGTTTGGGCCAATCTAGTGATTGCAATGGGTTGTGCCCATTGACTACAGTAGCAAGGAGGTCAGTCAATCTCATTCCCACCCAATTCCTACTTCTTTATGCATTTTCCAACACCTCTATGCTGTGTAAGATTTCAGTTCTTATTCTGTTCGTCTAGAGTCCCAAAAATGGCTCTTAAGATGATACAAGAATCTTTCATTTATAGCCAACAGTTTTGGGAAGTCAATTCCTTTTCCTTTTCCCCTGTTTTAGGTGCATTTGAGCTTGTTGATGTCTCCGTAATGCACGATGTGATTTGAAGGACATGTTTATTTTGGCATGATAGCATAGAAGAAACATCGCTGTGCAGATCTTGACAGAGCAACGGTTTTAGTACTGATTACGATCTCGCTTGTAGTTATGGCCACTTTTTCCCTAATTTATAATTTTGTCGATTCAAACTGAATCAGACAATGAAACATTAAGGATTCTTTCAAAAATGCGAGTTTACTTCTCTAAGTTCACGGATATTCTTAATAAGGTATTCAAGGGTTTCTTTGCTAGAATATCATAAAAAGAAAAGACTGAAATTTTCACTTTGTGGTCCGTGTACACATGCTAAGTTTTCTGACCGGAATCCAGCAAATTTTGGAAGAACAAAAGACGCAATCTTTCATATGTCCCCGTAAGGTCTTTCAATTCCAAATTAAGAGATGAATCTCATACAAATGCCATGATCCTCTCGTATTCATATGGGATCAATATAAACATAATTGAAATTACAGAAATATCATCGAGGCAGTAAATGTGATATAGTTATTTCGTTGGCCGAATATTTCTTATTCCTGCTGTCGCTTGAAGAACTTGCTTCGGAGGCAGATGTCTCGTCAAAAAAACCAGGCTGTTTTGGCTGAGGCAATGTGCTCTCACTGTTCAACATCATAACCACAGATGACATCTCTGGTCCATCGTGCGGATTATTTTGAACACACAACAAAGCCACATGGATGGATCGTAAAACTTCCACGGGGTTAAATGTGGATGCAATCAACGGATCGACGAGCTCCATAAACTTTTGATCTCTTGACAGTGTCCAGGCCTGCATTATTGTGTTAGTCATCTAGAATAAGACTAGAAACTAACTGAAGATAAATAAGCAAAGAGATTTGATAAATCTTTACGCTTACATATCCGAGAAGGCTTAAACGCTTGTCGCGATGATTGAAACCTCGGTTTCTTTTCCCGCTCACGATTTCCAGTACTAAAACGCCAAAACTGAAGACATCTGATTTTACGGAATAAAAACCGTTGATGGCATACTCTGGGCACATGTAACCACTATGCAAAGAAGTCATTGAAAGGAATGATTAGTTCTTCAAGCAATTGGACCAAAATCAGTGGAGATCATTTGTTAAGAGAACTCACAATGTTCCCACCACTATCTTTGTATTCGCTTCGCTCTCGTTACCTCCGAAACTCCTCGCCAGACCAAAGTCCGATATCTTTGGATTCATTTCGTTGTCGAGCAGGATGTTTTCAGCTTTCACATCTCTATGAATAATCCTTAATCTTGAGTCTCGGTGAAGGTATAGGAGCCCCAAAGCTACGCCGTTGATGATAGTGAAGCGCCTAGGCCAATCCAGGGAAACACCCTTCTCTTGGTCTGCCAAATTGTAGGCATTATGAGTTATGAAATGGAAGCTTCTTCACTCTTTTTAGATTACAAAAGCAATTAAAATGTAGGGACTGGAGCGAAGCAAACCGAAAATGAAACAATCCAAGCTTCGGTTGGGCAAGAACTCATAGATCAACATCATTTCATCTGCTTGAATGCAGCATCCCAGAATCTTGATGAGGTTTCGGTGTTGCAGTTTGACGATGTAGGCGATTTCATTCTTGAACTCAACCTGTCCCTGCCTAGAGTTTTCCGACAGCCTCTTCACAGCAATTTCTTGGCCATTCTTCAGAACACCCTAAAAGATAGAAGTTTTTTGGCTCCTTTTTCGATTGTGCATTTGGATATGTACGAGCAGATTTGGAATTTCAAAAAATGAGAATAGTCACCTTATAGACAGCTCCAAAGCCTCCCTCTCCGAGTTTGCTGTCTTCAGAGAAGTTACTTGTCGCGTTCACTAGGGTTGTGAGGTCGAACATAGGTAAGTCTAGATCTTCACTACGGCTTTGATGGGAGAATCCAAAGATTTGTCCTACAAGTAGAAATTAAAGTGAGTAAATTCATCAACTAAAGAGAAATTATAATTGAGCTTTAAAAATCCCTAAACAAAATTCAAAGCAACATACATTTGGTTCATTCATATTTTTCAGGCCAATTGATTGAAATTTTCAAAGAGAGATGATCTGATGAAACTTTGCATTTGATGCAGAGCAGCAACATTTAAAACTTATGCTAACAAGAGTAAAAAACGACTCTTTTGGATCAAGAAAGGCATCTTGCTTGGAAACCGTAATTTTCTGATAAAAACGATTTTACCATCTCTCCTATACTTTGTGAGAACAGCCGCGATGCCAAGGAGAAGCACCGCGGACAGCACAGTGCCGACAATGATGCCCGTGCTTTTCCTTGCGCCAGGATTTCCGCTGAAACTGCTGCCTTGATACACATTACAATAAATTGAAAATAGAGTTAGTAAGAGTCCGACAGTTATTTCGAACTCATTCTCTTCCTCGGGTCATCATATCGAAAGTAACTCAGGGTTTGAACACGTACCAACTTCTGATGCAGCCATCCTTACGTAAAACTCCTGGACGTTCTCGTTGACCTGTCTGATATCCATCAGGTCACCGAACCAAAGTAAGCATCCACTTCCTTGCCCTCTGATATCCAAGTTTGAATAAGCCATGCACGAGCAGTTCCTCAAGCATGTCTGCTCGCATTCTTGAAGGTTCATGCTCTCGTTGAACCATGATTGCCTTGTGTCGGGCAACTTCACTTGGGTGTACTTCAGAAATTTATCTCCTCCCTGGCAATCCAATTTAGTCCTCCGGATACACCCGTCTGTCCAATCCCCAAATTCCCAGTCGCTAGTGTATTTGGGGACAAACCCTGTCAAGCACATGCATTTTGGAGAGCTTGCAATGTTGCAATTCCCATTCCTTCCACATAATGCATAAGTGTCACAGTCATCTGTTTGAGCAGACGAATACAGAATCCAACCCTTTGTCCGGTCTACCCAAGTGAAGCGCTGAGCGATACCATTCTCATTTAAAACCAGCATCGACGGGATGGAACTGTTCAGAAGATTGAAGTAATAGTAAATTTCGTTTTTGTTGAAGACGAAGCCAAACCTATAAACTGGATTTGGCCTCAACTGAGGGATCCCGCTAAACCGAATGCCGTTCCAAGGTCCCGAACTGGACCGCACCTCTGATCTGTTCATCAGGATCAGCTGCGGATATCCTGAAGAATCGATCCTATATGTGAAATCACCCGGTGAAGGGTCATCCCTGCTTTTCCACGAGGTCAAGTACCGGTCCAGGCCTTTTGCTCGGTCTTTACCAAGCTTCATGCCAGCCAAAAGCGAATTACAAGGGTGATCAAAACTCTGCCAGATTGCATCACCCAAGTCATTGTCATTTCCTTCTTTTACAACGAAATTGGCAGAATCCAAAAGCTGCGCAATCGGATTCTGGGCCAATCTCGACACATTGGAGGACCAAATGACCCCATCGGTATGGTTCAGGAGAATCAGTACACCCTCAGGAGTGAGCTTTAGGACTCCTGAAGAGTCTTTCAGGGGATTTTCACGATTTGCGACCCAAACCACCCTCCCGGCTGATGGCTTCTTGTATGATATGCCCACGTACCGGCTCTTGGAGTTGCTGGGGCTGAAGAATCCTAGCTCAAAGTTTCCACCGGCAGAGACTATCGTTTGACCATCTGTGATGTTCTGGCCAGCTGATATGGAGTCCAATGCATAGCTTCTCTGCAACACAAGGGACATGAAGCACAAGCCGCATAGAAGAATTGGAAAGCATGACTCCATAGATGTTGTTCAGCTGATACAGTGCTAAACTGACTTCTGATTCATGAGGAAATCAAAGAGGAGAGGAAACTTGGCTGGTTAATCTTCTGTCTGATTTTGTCACTCATTGAAACAGGAATGAGCCGCAATGTTGGACCTGAACTGCGTAAAAACATAATTAAATGATGTGCAAGAGGAAGAGTTGATGAAATTAGGACTTAAGAGTTTACTGTATATAAACCAGCGTACAAACGACATTTCCAAACTCAGTGGCACACTTAGAAACTTCATCATGCATTGCCTGGATGGATGACAATTGCACGACAAAGATGCGATTCCGTATTCGCAACAATGAGAACAGCAGAGAAGTGATCGGCTTCTAAGGCGACATTAATGGATCTATGTACGGAGCTTAAGATGTTGGGCGGACGAGATTATATCGGTGAAATAACAAAGGGCCGCTTTCCCCTTAACAGTATAATACTGATTAGTTGGACTTTAAGTTGACCCCTTCATACCAACAATTAACTACTAATTCTGGTTACCATAATCTATCTTCAAACGTCCTCAAGGTGCTGTCTGTAAGATGGCCTTTTGAAACCCCGAAAAAAAGAAAAAAGAAAAAAAAATTGTCATTTTACAAGATGTCGGTTCCCATCTGTCAGAATTGCGTTAGACGTTGAAAAGCGGCTGTCATTTTAAGTGAACGGCAGTGCCATTGTGCTAGCCGTGCTACAGATAATTTATTGAGAAAAAAGATTACTGTTCTTTTGACATATGAGGGAGACATTTGCCAAAATTCACTTACTAAATCACTTTTAATTTCTTCTCAGATTTGTTCGTATCGCACGGGAAAGTTATGGACTGTGAAGAAACAGATATATTTATGACATCCGAAAACGGACCTTCGATTTATTTAATTCTTGCTCTAAAAAACTATACCTGGTCTGTAATCTCCGTTTTCACTTTTCATGGTCAAGTCTCAGATCGTTTCCAAATTCTCTTTCACCATCTCTGTCACACCCTAAATCATACGTCCTTGCAGCCTCTAATCACACAAATCCAACTCTCAAAAGTCCCCATCGATGTCGATATCGCTCTCACTTTATAAGTCACTCACTGAGGGACATGAAAGGATTGGGAAGGAAAGGAGTGAGCAACGGTAGTGAGTAGTGCATATCTTCTTAGTAGATCAAGACTCCACATTACACATATAAAACTCAAAAGCATGACTCATTATGCCAATATGATATATAACAACTTACAAGAATAAAATGAGTTCTATATTACTTCAACCTTGCTATATCAATAACAAAATTTCCTGTTCATCCATAATATCAAAACAAGTATCACTGATTTAGTTCAATAATGAAACTCGTCATATCTCATGTCATTGGTTCATTCCATTTTCCAAACTAGTATCACATCACGTCTCAAGACCCTAGAGATGGCTTCCACAAGATTTGCATCACTGTTTAGCACTTAGCCATTGACCAACACATGTCAATGGTACAAGACTCTAGATGTGACTTCCACGAAATTACGTTATTGTATAGTACTTAGTATTTTTCCAATACATATAAATGGTACAATACTTTAGAGGTGGCTTCCACGAAATTATATTATCGTGTAGTATTTAGTCATTTTTCCAACACATATCAATTTTACAAAGCTCTAGAAGTGACTCTCATGAAATTAGGTTATCGTGTAGTACTTAGTCTTTTTCCAACACATGTTAATGGTACTAGGCTTTAAAGGTGGCTCTCACGAAGTTACGTTACTGTGTAACACTTGGTCCTTTATCAGTCTACATCACACTTGGCTTCACAAACCAAAACATAACTTTTTACAAATCAATTCAAAATCTATACGACAAATCAATTTCACATACCAAATCAAATTACCTTTCATAAACCAAACGCAAGTCAATGCAATTCTTTCTCAGAAAACTTTCGCAAACCCAAACTATATCCCCTTTTCCAACTTGACCATCAGACCAAACTATATCCTCTTTTTCAACTCGACCATCAGACGTAATAAATATATTTCACAATATATTTTCCATATCATTATAGAATTTATTTCATAAACCAGTAACAATTCAAAATGTCTTTCTCATTGAATATTTCCCAAATCATCAAAGAACTCTTTTCATGAATCAGTTCTCATTGTAATACACACATTAAAACTTTCACGACACTTTCTATAGAAAATTTCTCAAATCATTCTCATATGAATAAAAAGTAGTAAAAGCAAGTTCCACTACTTTTGCCTTTTTGCCAACTCATGATTGCACATAATATACCTCTACTTTTCATTTTCAAAATATGAGTTTGCAAATTTAAAAAGGAGATTGCATCACTCACCTAAGAACGCCTACAACCAAATAACAAGGCTCACTTGAATCAACAAACTCACAATCCTATCATATAAGTGAGAAATAACATCAAAACCAAGTAAAATGTTATCTCAACTACGGCTTAGTTAAACTAAGCTTAAATGCTAACAAAATAACTCCTACACATCAACCAATTGCTTACCCGAAGTGAACACGAAACCCTAAAATCTTTCTCACAAACCGTTGCTTCAAATCAACAACTGTCAAACTCCACAACTCTACAACATCACGATCCTCCGTTCCCAAGAAATTTCATAGCTGGAATAATAAAAAATTGAATTTTTAGGCTTGATTTTCACAAAACTTCGGATATATGACCTAACTTCAGAAACTACTCTAATTGGATGAACGAGGGACATGAGTACTTACCATACACTGCATTGCGAAGTCAGATCGGTTTGGTGAGGCATTTGCGGTGAATACCCCTCTTCTTTCTTTTTCTTTTTTCTTCTTTCTTTGTTCCCTCTCTCTTTGTTTCTCTCTTTTGCGCGGGGCCTTGGTTAAAAAGAGAGGAGCCGAACGTCCCTTTCCCTTTTTTTCTCTTCTTTGGCTTTTCGTTCCTTTGATTTTATTTTTTTCTTACTTTTCTCTCTTTTGACTTGGTCAAAACCCACGCATATTTGACAGTCTCAATACTTGATGCCTGAGAAGAGACGGAATTGAGAGTATGGAAAACCGAAATGTGGACATGTGACGTGCTCTTCAGGGAAACTCGAAGATTCTCTCCCTGTGCGGAAGGGAACCTGATAGGAGTAATTTCGTGGTGGAGCCAATGATGGAATTAGAATGCATAACATCATCGTGGGAGATAGTTCAGTGTCAGATATATTCCGGCATTGAAGAAAAATCTGATTTTCTTGAGTATTCTTGAATTTAATTGGGTGTTGGTATATTCCAAAATGTGGTGCACTAAGGACCAAATGAGGTGCCGTGATGGTGATGAGAGAAATTGAGCACCGTAGAATTTATGAGCTTCAAGGGGAGAGTGACAGATTTTATCACGCCCCGATCCTCTGAGTGCGTGTCTATCTCTCGGTGGTCGAATAAATTGCGACATCCCAAGACTCGTTGCCGACTCATTCATTTTAATGCACATGCGGAAGCGAATAAATAAATCCCTAGACAACAACAAAGAGGGGATAGAAAAGCAGGGCCACAAATTTTTCAAACCACAACACGCTTATATACACATCAGACTAAGTCATATACAATACTAGCTGATCTATATACAAGGTCTACAAAAAGGGATAGAGGCTATAGGTCCTCTAAGCATTCGAGTCTTCCACAAAGTGCTCCGGGGACTGTGGATCCGAAAGACTTGGGTCTACCACTAAATCACGAGAAGGGTTAGTTGTGTCCTTATCAAAAGCGATCTCCAACACCAACCTAGGAATCTCAGACTCTAGAAGGGGGCCTTCTCTGGGTCCATCTCGCCCATAATGATACCATGATATGAATTTATGGGGTATCTTCCAGGATAAACCCTCATCAACCCAAACAATGGATCTTATGAGTTTGTAGACCTAGGCTCTTTGGCTCCCAAGGAGGGGAATCTGAGAGTGCTATTCGGTGACATTCTTCGGTTGGCCAAAACGCTCGGGAGGTATAGCCATCTAAGGACCTGTAAATGTTAGCCCATGACGAGGTGAGACAACGTCTCAGCAAGTTTACCCCCTAAACTCCCACTAGGAAGGAAATATGCCCGAAGGTTACCTATGCACACAAGAGATAGGTGACTTACCTTCGCCTCCATTCCTTCCTGCAAGTCAGTACATTTCATAAATCTCAACCAACCATTCACTCCATTCAATTTTTTTTATCTATCAAATGATACTATCAATCAAATCGCTTTTTAGAAGTGATCACTGCTCACCTAAGCTGATATATAAATAAATGCTCGCCTAAGCTGATAGAGATAGATAATATAGCTCACCAAACCTGATCTATATAATAGTATAGCTCGCCGAAGCGGATATATGCTCACCAAAGTTGATATATGCTCACCGAAGCTAATATATGTATATTATACCTCACCGAAGCCGATATAGATATGTCACACCCATCAACTGACAAATTCATTGTTTCCATAATACCTGGTAAAAATAATCGTTTGTGGGTACACGGTAAGCCTAAGCCAAAAATAAAATATATTTTATAATCGCACTAATTACATAATGTATAAAAATATTTTTGGTGTTGTAAACCGACGGCCAGTAATTTTCTAATTAAATATTGAAATTACTAAATTTTGGGATAAATACTCAAAATTACAATTAACACTCAATTTGCATAAATTAGCATCTAGATAAATAAACCAAATGCACCATTGTAATCAGCACGAGATTCCGGTCACTGACTCTCTGGTATAATTTTCGAAAAATAATAAATAATTAAATAATTACCAAAAATTAATTAAATAAATGCTAATAAATTCCAAAAATACAAACTTAGGCCGGAAAAACCTAATTAAATATCGAAACGGGTCTAGAAAATTTCTGAACCTATCTAGATAAATAATACGACCTATTGATTTGTTAATTACACCAATCTAACCACTTAACATGCATAAATGAATAATTAAATTGTTAATCCGTTCTAACTAAGCATCTAATCCATAATTAGCATAAACTAACCAACCCTTAAGCATAATTAACTCCTAAGTAGAGTTTAGTGAGTAAATTCACCGGTTTTGAAATCTGATAAGTTCACAACGATGGGAACATGAAGGTGGGCAACAAACTCCAAAGCGGCGGCACCTTTCGAGGCCCGGAAGCAGTCCAAAGCGGGCCAACTAGTGCACGGTTGGGCTAAGGGGGGTTCGATTTTGCTCCTTGGGCCGAGAGGGTTGGACGGAGGCTGGTTGGCATGGAGATGGTGAGAACGGGTGGCGAGGCTGCTGCGGGGCTTGGCAGTGCTCAACGATGGTAGGCGACGGCTAAATAGTGACCACGACGGCTCAGGTGACTTGTTGGATGGGTGAGCAGGAGTGAACGACAAAGCTGGGACAGCGGTGACGAGTAGGCAGGCGTGCGACTTGCGAGCGTGCTCGGGTGCGTGGCGGCGGTGTTCTGGCGATTTGATAGGCAACAGAGGGCATCGACAGTGGAGGGGGAGCCATTGGCTGGATTCTCTTATCTCTCAAACTCTCATGTGATTTCAGCAATGGAGAAAGTAGATTGAAATGGAGAAGAAATGGGACAACTGCTTTGGAGGGACCCAATTTGCTCCATCCTCACCCCTTTGTCCCCTTGGCATGACCCCACTAGTGGGGCTGGCTTCCTCAGCACACTTTAGAACCACCTAGCTTCCTTAGGAAGTCATTGAGGTGGTCCAAAAGGTTGAGAACCAAAATTGGACCAAATCCTAATCAATTGAAGCCAATTTCGGCCCTATAAAATCCACTGAGGTATCATCGATCAAATTGACATTTTTCCACACCAATAGAATTAACTTGCATCCCAAAAACACAATAAAAGTGGCCCCCTAAATTTTCCAAACAAAAATTGCCCTATTTCGACTTTTTGCCAAAAATCTCGGTTTGTAGAAAAATCTTCGAATGATGAGTTGACGTTCCTAAAATGACTCGTGACATGACATAACTTTCAATTTTTGAAATTGGATTCAAATTTGTGGTTAATTTCAATTTGACACGATTTTAGCGTGACCTAATTTATCGAATAGCTTTTAGAAATTTTTAGTGCAATTGACCCGTGATCAATTTATTTCGAGTCACAATATACCTCTTCGTCACATTGGCGACTCTTGGAGGTTGTGAAAATCTCAAGGTTTCAAATACGAGTATAAGGTACCAAAACGACAGAAAAATCAATCTAGTGCCGATCGGTAAGAATTTTGCGATATGGTGGTATCACCCACACTTTGATCAACTATCTTAGTTGAAACGACCTATCTCTGATCTCTAGTCAATTTTTAACTGTGCCATAATGATCTCTATAGATTAGCACGGTCCAGTAGTCGATTTTTAGTCGAATTCTCAAGTCTATTGCTTTGAAATGCCTTAATGGCTTCCCTAGATAGTCTACTTATCTCAAGAGGGATCAGCTTAGAGAATAACACTATAGGCGCATCAATGAAAAACCCAATTTATTTAATCGAAAAGAGAGCTGGAAATTTCAGGATGCCACAACTTTTCCACTTTTATAAAAATTTCGTTTTCAAATTTTAAACTATCACAATTCTTTAAACAAAAAGGTGATGGTATAGTCATCTCATCGAATCTTCACTTTCCTAAGTTGTTCCTTCAGTGCCATGGTGTTGTCAGACCACTTTAACCAATGGGATCGTCTTGGTACGAAGAATTTGATCTTTCCGATCCACAATCTAAACTGGACTTTTTACGTACGACACTTTGTCGTTCACGTCTAATTTCTCAAAATTAAGCACATGGGTCGGGTCAAGCTCATACTTCCTCAATATCGACACATGAAAGACGTCATGCACTTGCGCCAACTTTGGCGGTAATACAAGACGATACGCTAGGATCCCTATTCTCTCTAGAATCTCAAAGGGACCTACGTACCTCAAACTCAACTTTCCTTTCTTGCCAAAGCGTGAAGTACCTCTTATTGGTGACATCTTCAGAAAAACGTGATCACCAACTTGAAATTTCAATGGTCTCCGACGCTTATTTACGTATCTTTTCTAGTGGCTCTAAGTGGTATTTATTCTGTCTCTGATGATTGTGACTACATCCACTGATTGTTGAACCAACTCTAGGCATATGATCTTTCATTCTCCAACTTCATTCCAACACATCGGCATTCTGCATGCTCTATCATACAACGTTTCAAAAGGAACCATTTGAATGCTTTGTTGGTAGCTGTTGTTATAGGCGAACATGACAAGATGAAATTGTTCCTCCCAACTTCTTTTGAAATCCAACATGCAAGCTCGCAGCATGTCTTCGAGGGTTTGAATCATTCTCTCAGACTGGCCATCCGTCCGAGGATGATATGCCATACTCTACTACAGCTTCGTTCCTAAGGCAGCCTATAAACTATTCCAAAAAGTAACTGTGAATCTCAGGTCTCGGTTTGATGTAATCGTCATCGGCACTCCATGCAGACGAACTATCTAACATATGTAGAACTCTGTGTACCTGTCCAAGTCTAGATCCTTTCGCACAGCAATGAAGTGAGCCGATTTCATCAGTCTATCGACCACTACCCAAATGGAATCATTGCCCCTTTGACTCCTTGGTAAGCTTGTCACAAAATCCATTATGATGTGCTCCCATTTCCACTTGGGAATCTCAAGAGGTTGCAAAATTTCTCTCGACTTACAGCTATGCTTTCACTTGCTGACATGTCAGACACTTGGCGACATACTTGGCGATGTTCACCTTCATACCGAACCACCAATAGTGTTGACGCGGATTTTAATACATCTTTGTATCACAAGGATGAATACCGAAACTGCTACGATGGGCTTCCAACAAGATCTCTTCTCTAAGCTCTGCATCGTCAAGTACACACAATCGTTCTCGAAACCTCAATGTTCCATCTTCAGAAATCTGAAAATCAGCCTTTCTCTTATCGGTATTGTCTTGCAGAATCTTTTGAACATCTGGGTCTGTTGATTGAAGTATCTTGATCCTAATATGCACATCTGGCTCAATTCTGAGGGTGGCCATAAGATTCAAAAGGTGGCCTCTTCAAATTTGAAAACCAAATCTCGCGATCTCTCAAGTAAAACCCATTTCTTAACCATCATTTGTGCGATTGAAGACTTTCAACTCAAAGCGTCGGTGACCTTATTCGCCTTTCCAAGGTGATATAAAATATCACAATCGTAGTCCTTCAAAAGTTTCATCCAACGACGCTGTCTCATATTCAACTCTTTTTGACAGAATAGATACTTGAGACTTTGATGGTCAGTGAAGATTTGTAATCTTTCTCCACACAAATAATGTCTTCAGATCTTTAGAGCAAAAATGATTGCTGCAAGTTTTGAATCATGCGTCGAGTAGTTCAGTTCATGAGGCTTCAACTGACGGGATGCATATGCAACCACTTTACCATGTTGCATCAGCACGTAACCCAGTCCTTTAAATGATGCATCACTGTAGATCTCGTACCCTCCAGGATCATATGGAATGGTCAGTACATGTGTGGTAGTCAACTTCAGCTTAAGCTCTTAGAAACTACGCTCGCACTTATCTATCTACACAAACTTCTCTTCTTTCTTCAATAGTCTAGTTAACGGCGATGCCAACGCTGAAAATCCTTCCACGAACCTTTTGTAGTAGCCTGCTAAACCTAGAAAACTTATGATCTTTGTCACTATAGTCGATCTTGGCCAGTTGATTGTTGCTTCAATCTTAGATAGGTCCATAGAGATTCATTCACCTAAAATCACGTGACCTAGGAATGCAACACGAGTCAACCAAAACTTGCACATGCTAAACTTGGCATATAGCTAATGAATCCTCAGGGTCTGAAGTACCATTCTCAAATTACTCTCATGCTCTTTAGCACTCTTCGAATATACCATAATATCATGATGAACGCAATCACGAACTGATTCAAGTACTCTTTAAATACTCAGTTCATCAAATCCATAAAAGCAGCTGAAGTGTTTGTCAAACCAAATGGCATTATAGTGAATTCATAATGACTGTATCGAGTACGAAACATTGACTTTGGTATATCCTCATTTCTGATCCTTAGCTGATGATACCATGTCCTCAAGTCGATCTTTGAAAATATTGACACTCCTTGCAGCTGGTCAAACAAGTTGTCGATTTTCAGGAGTGGATACTTATTCCTGATTGTCATCTGATTGAGTTGGTGATAGTCGATGCATAAGCAAACCATCTTTCTTCTTCATGAATAGGATTGGTGCTCCCCAAGGTGATGCACTAGGGCGTATAAATCCCTTATCCAACAACTCCTGCATCTGCACCTTTCGTTCTTTCAACTCGGACAACGCCATCCAGTAAGAATCCTTAGAGATTGGCTTTGTCCGGGTGCTAACTCAATCACAAATTCAATCTCTTTCTTTGGCAGTAGGCCTGGCAACTCCTTTGGAAACACGTTAGGAAAATCTTGGACTACTGAGATATTCTCAATCTTTGGTTCATCAACTATTGTGTCAATGACAGTTATCAAGTAACCTTAGTAACCCTTGCTTAACAAACGGGTTACCTTAAGTGACGAGATTAGGGTAATCAAGCGTCCTCCTCGACTTTTCACAAGCTCGAAACTTTCACCTCCTAATGGGTTAAACTGAATCATTTTATGATGGCAGTCCATCTTGTTGTTTAAGCTAGTCTATGCCAATTATCAAATCAAAATCATACATGGCTAGGACCAATAAATCTATCCTCCCCTCACTCACCAATTGCTAACTTGCAACCAAAACAACCCAATGCAGACAACACATTATCCATTCATGGTGTAGATATGATAACCACCGACTCCAACAATTCAGGACTCAATCCTACTAGCTTAAAGATTTGTTCAACAATAAAGGAATGAGTTGCCCCAAGGTTAAACAAAGCATAAGCAACATGGTCGTTCAACAAAATCGTACTTGTAATCACATCGGGCACGTTCTCAGCCTGACCTCTCGTAATGGCGTACACTCATCCTTGAGCTGTGGGTCTGTTATGTCTACCCTGTGGTGCAATCTACGGCACTAACCCCTTAATTTGACCCATCGGCGGCAGCGGTGATAACCGCTGTTATCCCCTTGGTCTTCTAGGACAATCTTTAGCCATGTGACCTTGTTGACCACACTTGAAACACGCACCCATCCATTGAGGGCATGGGGCCGAACCATGTCGTCTTCCACAGAAGCGACACACGCCATTCTGATGTGGCGCTGACTTGCCAACTCCACCCTTCCTATTGGGTGGGACCTGGAACCTTCCCTCGGTCATGGGCTTCTTCCCAAACCGATTTGTCACGCCCCGATCCTCCGAGCACGCGAACATCCCACTCTGGTCGATACAATTGCGACTTCCCAGGACGAGTCGCCGACCCATTCATTTTTATTGCACATGCGGAAGCGAAACAAATCCCCTGACAACATTTAACTTGGGATAGAAAAGCAGGCAATCAATCACAACATAGCACTTTCATAATTCAACATAATTACAAACAGAAGCCTATAGCCAAAAGTCTACAAAAGGCCGGCTCTTTATCGAGGCCTGTCCTACGACCTACAAGTCGAACACGTTCTCCAATCTTATGACTTCACCTCTGCGACTCCTCAAGGCCAATCAAAGCTATCTGGCCGCTCCGTCCACCAGGGACCTGAAATTTTAATCCCACAACCGGGATGAGACGATGTCTCAGCAAGTTCAACCCCCTAAACCCCTATTAGAAAGAAAATACGCCCCGGGTGGCCTAGCCACATCACACAGAGGACTTACCTCGCCTCAGCCTTTATCTGCAGGTTAGCACAATTTATATGAACCAACCACGTGCGATTATGATAACCAAACAACCATGGCACAATCACATTATCAAACCATTCAACCACTTGGATCGTCTCTCGATCAATCGGCTCGGCCGATTACATGTCATTCTAGCAAATCAATCATTGCTCTCAACTACGGCCCTACTCGGCAAATTTGAATCGCGTGGCATCACGGCCCCACTCGGCGCGACCTTTAACAGGTGGCAATTCACGGCCCCATTGGGCGCGACCTCTAATAGGTGGCATATCACGGCCTCATCGGGCACGACCTCTAATAGGTGGTTTATCACGGCCTCACTGGGCACGACCTCTCATAGGTGGTTTATCACGGCCTCATCGGGCACGACCTTTCCTAGGTGGTATTTCACGGCCTCACTGGGCACGACCTCTAATAGGTGGTTTATCACGGCCTCACTGGGCACGACCTCTCATAGGTGGTTTATCACGGCCTCATCGGGCACGACCTTTCCTAGGTGGTATTTCACGGCCTCACTGGGCACGACCTCTAATAGGTGGTCAATCACAGCCAATCTCCCATCAATTTCTACACTTAGGATTTCATAAAGGAATCCCTATAAATCGCAATCACACTCAATTCATCACAACCAATCATTAATATCAAATTCTAAATACACAGCAGCGATCGGCACGAAATTCTGAGAGTTTAGGGTTCCTAAACAAATTTTCGAATTTATTAAATAATTAAATTTATTCCGAAAATTAATATAATAATAATATCCATATTTTTCACAATCCACTCTCAATTCATACTATCCAATCATCAATTTCGAAATCCAATTGCACAGCAGCGATCGGCACGACATTCTGAGCAATTTGGGTCAAAAATAATTTTTCCGTTTTTTTTTTTTTTTTTTTTATAAATAATAATATTTTAATAATTCCGGATTATAATATAATATTAAAATTTCCAGAATTCGAAATCATTTAAATAATTCTAAAAGAAAACCCCATTATGTCACATCAAGGCTTTATATTAAATAAACTCTCTTAACCTTTAATTTAATCACACTTTAAGCTAATTAAACACATTAATGTAATCCACACTTAAATTAATTAAACTAACCACCTAATCACAATTAACATAAACTAAGCACACCTAAAGCGTAATTAACCCTCTAAGCGAGGTTTAGTGAGTTAAACTCACCGGATTAGCGATCCGAGCGGACCAAAACGACGAGGACGACGCGAGGATCGATTCACTCCAAGGCGGGCCTAGCTTCCGGGGTCGGGAAGCCGGCCGAAACGGGCCACGAAGGGGCTGAGAAACCCATTTTTTCCAGCTGCTGCCCAAGCTCGGAGGAGGGCCGTCCGGCGGCGGTTCGGGCACGAAATCGGTGAAGGAGGACGGCGGATGCTCGAACGGTTGCTAGCGGTGGCTCCGGCGGCTTTCCGGCGGTCTTGGCGACGGCGGACAGCTTGGGACGATGAGGGATGATGGCTGGGATGCGCGGACGAAGGGAAGATGGCACGACGATGGAACGGCGAACGCACACGCGAGGCTTCGCGTGCGAATGGGCGGCAACGGCGGTGGCTCCGGCAATGCGCGGCGGCGTCGAGCGAGCGAAGGGGGCGGCCGGCCGAGCTTGCTGGTTTTCTTCCCATTCGGTTCTCTCTCTCTCCCCTTTTCAAAATCCAACAAGCTTCCTTGATTCAAGGAAGAAGATGATGGTGATAGGTTACCTTTCCAAGAGCAAATCCTCACCCTCCATGTGTCAAGATCCTAGCCATTCTTGCCCCACACCATGACATCACCAAGTGATGTCATAATCCACTATCTCAATTCCTCCCACAACAATATCCAATAGGTGCAATTTATTTTTCCGCCGGGGCATAAATCTTGTGCATCAAATTCTTCAATTAAAATCAATCCACGTCCAATTAAGTCCAAATTGAAGTCCATAAAATTAATTCAATGTCACCACACTTCAATTCACATCTTCACTTGTCTATATAATCAACTTAAGTCCCAAAAGCGCGACCAAAAGCGGCTGACTAATTTCTCGAGCCAAATTAGCTATTTTCTGATTTAATTTGCTGAAAAACTCGGCTTGCCTGAAAAATCTTCCAAAGATAAATCAATGATCCTAAAATGATTTGTGACACACCCAGACTTCCAATTTCTGAATTTGATCTCAATTCCACGGTTAATTTCACTTTGGCACGATACTAGCGCGGCCCAACCTACCGGGTAGCCTTTAGAAATTTTCACGCATTTGACCTGTGGTTGATCATCTCAAGCCACAATGTACATCTTTGAAACATTGGCGACTTTCGGTTGTCGGGGTAATCTCAAGGTTTCAAATACAAACACAGGGTACCCAATCGATAGAAAAGTCGGGCTAGTGTCGATCGACAAGAATTGTGCGATCTGGTGGAATCACCCACACCTGATCACATGCCTCTGTCGGGTCGACCTATCTTCGATCTCTAATCGATTTTAATCTTGCCGTAATGACCCTTGCAGATTAGCTCGGTCGAAAGGTCGCCCGGTCAAATTCTCGAGTCCGATGCATTAGAAACTCTTAACAGCTTCACCCGATAGATTAGTTTTCATATGAGTGGCCGACTCAAGGAAAAGAACTATATGCGTGCCAACGAAATGCCCGTCTCAATTTATTGAAAATAGAATTGGAAAATCGGGATGTCACACGATTTCTGTCTCTGTTCGAATCAAACCTTGATCCAGATGAGGCGGCTTGTTCATTTAGACTTCTCTCTATCAGCTAAGCTCGGTCGTAAACCTCGTTATAGTCTTTTAGATCAAACGGTACCAGCGGGTTTTTCAACTCTAGTCGAAGGTCATTCCTAAACCTTCGAGCTTTGTCTTTTGGATCCTCTATCAATATTGGAGCATACTAAGAAAGCTTTGCGAACTTGGCCTCATACTAGTCAATAATCATCATTTCTTGGCGGAGGCGTTGAAATTCCTCCATATTCTGTTCTCGGGCACTACTTGAAACGTACTTGTTGTTGAAGGTTCTAAGGAAAGTGTTCCATACCAGAACTACGCCTTCCGGGAACACTATACCTATGGCGGCCCTCCACCAAGTAGTCGCGTTAGCCTACAGTTGATATATTGCCAGGACAACTTTTTCTGCTTCAGTGCACATCGGCAATGCAAAGGCCTTCTCCAGATCTTGAATCCAAAGTGATGCAGTCTTTAGATCTCCGGCACCGGTGAACCTTGGCAAGTTAAGCTTTAGGAATTGCTCTACCAATTTATGGATTGGTCTCTCCCTCTCCATGACTACATTCCCAACTGAAACTTTGATAGGTGTAGTAATGGCGGCGACTTCAGCAGCAGCGGCAACGATAGCAGTAGCACCAGCTTGAGCGGTGGCAATAATGGTGGCGGCGGCTTGATTCTAGGCCTGCTACCTCATCAAATCTCTCATCGTTTCAAGCGCCTGCATGATCACTCGAAACTTGGAATCACAAAAGGTTGCTACCCCAGCACCAACAAGGGATGGTGCTACCCCCACTAGCGCTAGCCTGAGTTAACGCTCGACCACAGCCCCCTCGGGTACCAACCCTTGTCGATGTCCTACCCCGAGTAACAGGCCCGATGGTCCTCTTATTAGGAGTCCTTTGCTCCTGATCACTCATAACACAAGTTTTCTACTAAAACCTGCCTTCCAAGTCCACACCGAATTAGAAGCTAAGCCATCCCAAACAAACAGTCTACCAAATAACAATCACAGACATGCACCATCATGAAATAAAGGCCTTTCCTACCAACTATCCCATAAACTTATCGCACCTTATCACTCCAACTATTAAATTGCTCTGATACCCCTAAATGGGGATGTCACACTCGATTCTCCGAGTGCGTGCCCATCCCTCGATGGTCAAATAGATTACGATGTTTCAGGATGCGTCGCTAACCCATTCATTTTAATGCGCATGCAGAAGCGAATAAATAATTTTCCAGACAACAACAAAAATGGGATAGAAAAGTAATGCCACAAATTTTTCACACAACCCACTTATATACACATGATACTAAGTCATATACATTACTAGCCGATCTATATACAAGGTCTACAAAAAGGGGTAGAGGCTACAGATCCTCTAAGCATTCAAGTCTTCCATAGAGTACTCCAGGGACTCTGGATCCGAAAGACTCGAGTCTACCATTGAACCACTAGAAGGGTTAGTCATGTCCTTGCCAAAAACGATCTCTAGCACCAACCTAGGAATCTCAGACTCTAAAAGGGGTACTTATGGGGTACTTTCTGGGATAAACCCTCACCAACCTAGACAATGGATCTTACGAGTTCATAGACTGAGGCTCCTTGGCTCCTAGGGAAGGGAATCTGGGAGTGCTGTTTAGTGACCTTCTTTGGTTGGTTAAAATGCTCAAGAGGTACAACCATCTAAGGACCTGTAAATGTTAGCCCACGACGGGATGAGACAACGTCTCAACAAATTCACCCCCAAACTCTAACTAGGAAAGAAATATGCCCGAAGGTTACTTATGCTTACAAGAGATAGGTGACTTATATTTGCCTCCATTCCTTCTTGCAAGTCAATGCATTTCATAAACCTCAACCAACCATTCACTCCATTTAATCAAATGATACTATCTATCAAATCACTTTTTAGAAGCGATCACTACTCACCCAAGCTTATATATAAATAAATGCTCGCCTAAGCCGATATAGATAGATAGTATAACTCACCGAAGCTGATCTAGATAGATAGTATAGCTCGCCGAAGTGGATATTACTAATATATGCATATTATAGCTTACTGAAGTTGATATTGATATGTCACACCTATTAACTAATAAATTCATTGTTTCCATAATACCTGGTAAAAATAATCATGTGTGGATACACGGTAAGCCTTAGCCAAAAATAAAATATCTTTACTTTATAAAATCACACTAATTACATAATCTATAAAAATATTTTTGGTATTGTAAACCGACGCCCGATGATTTTCTAATTAAATATTGAAATTACTAAATTTTGGGATAAATACCCAAATTATAATTAACACTCAATTTGCACAAATTAGCATCCAAATAAATAAACCAAACACACCATTGTAATCAGCACGAAATTTCGGTCACTGACTATTCCAGTATAATTTTTGGAAAATAATAAATAATTAAATAATTACCAAATTTAATTAAATAAATGCCAATAAATGCCAAAAATACAAACTTACGCCGGAAAAGCCTAATTAAATACCGAAACAGGCTTGAAAAATTTTCGAACCTATCTAGATAAATAATATAACCTATTAACTTGCTAATTACGCCAATGTAACCATCTAACATGCATAAACGAATGATTAAATTGTTAATCCATTCTAACTAACCACATAATCCCTAATTAGTATAAAATAATCAACCATTAAGCATAATTAACTCCATAAGTAGAGTTTAGTGAGTAAACTCACCGATTTTGAAATTCGATGAGTTTACAATGACAGGGACATGAAGGCGGGCAACAAACTCCAAAGCGGTGGCACCTTTGAAGGCACGAAAGCAGTCCAAAGCAAGCTCAATAGTGCACGACTGGTCTAAGGGGGTTTGATTCTACTCCTTAGGCCGAGATGGCCGGATGGAGGTTGGTTGGCACGGAAATGGTGAGAACAGGCTGGTGAGGCTGCTGCAAGGCTTGGCAATGCTTGACGATGGTAAGCAGCTAGATAGTGACCACGACAGCTTAGGCGACTTGCTAGAAGGGTGAGCAGGAGCGAATGACGAAGTTGGGACAGCAGTGATGCACGAGCAGGGATGCAACTCGCAGGCGTGCTCGGGCACGCAACGGTGGCGTTCTAGCGGTCCAACGGGTAGTAAGGGACGTCGACAGTGGAGGGGGAGTTGCTAGCTGGATTCTCTGGTCTCTCAAGCTATCATGTGACCTCAGCAATGGAGAAAGCATATTGAAATGGAGAAGAAAGGGGACAACTGCCTTGGAGGGACCCAATTTGCTCCATCCTCACCCCTTTTTCCCGTTGGCATGACCCCACTAGTTGGGCTGGCTTCCTCAGCACATTTTGCAGCCACCAAGCTTCCTTAGGAAGTCATTGAGGTGGTCCAAAAGGTTGAGGACCAAGGGGTTACGAATTTACACATTTTCCCCCAAAATTGGACCAAATCCTAATCAATTGAAGCTAATTTCGGCCCTATAAAATCCACCGAGGTATCCTCGATCAAATTGACATTTTTCCATGCCAATAGAACCAATTTGTATCTCA
Source organism: Eucalyptus decipiens (assembly GCA_014182575.1). Taxonomy (NCBI): domain Eukaryota; kingdom Viridiplantae; phylum Streptophyta; class Magnoliopsida; order Myrtales; family Myrtaceae; genus Eucalyptus; species Eucalyptus decipiens. The sequence continues at coordinate 19,934,382 of CM024615.1, read as the reverse complement.
AAAACACGATCAAAAATGGTCTCCTAAATTTTCCGGACAAAAACGGCCCTATTTCAACTTTTCGCCAAAAATATCGATTTGCAGAAAAATCTTCGGAGGATGAGTCGATGTTCCTAAAATGACTTATGACATAACAAAACTTTCAATTTTTAAAATTGGATTCAAATTTGCGGTTAATTTCAATTTGGCGCGATTTTAGCGTGACTTAACCTACCGAATAGTTTTTAGAAATTTTTGGTGCAATTGACCCGTGATCGATTTATTTCAAGTCACAATATACCTCTTCGACACATTAGTGACTCTCGATGGTCGTGAACTCAAGATTTCAAATACGGGTACAGTGTACTAAAATAACAGAAAAATCAGTCTAATGCCAATCGGCAAGAATTTTGCGATCTTGTGACATCACCCACACTTTGATCACCTATCTTAGTCAAAACGATCTATCTCTGATCTCTGATCAATTTTGAATTGTGCCGTAATGATCTTTGCAGATGAGCATGGTCGAGTAGTCAATTCCTGATCGAATTCTCAAGTTTATTGCGTAAAATCCCTTAATGGCTTCTCTAAATGGTTTAGTTATCTCAATAGTGATCAGCTCAGATAATAGCACTATAGGCGCATCGATGAAAGGCCTGATTTATTTTTTTATATTTTTATTTAATTGAAAATAGAGTTGGAAATTTCAGGATGTCACAGATTTTTCCCGAAGATGTTGGGTGCATATATTCTCTAGTCTAAATTGCGGCGTATATGTTTGGGACACATTGGGAAAGAAGCAACGAGTATCTGAGTGAAATGAATCAACTATGAAGTTAGGTGGCCAAGAAATTGAATAAATGCAAGTGCTGTGACTTAAGCAAACTACGAAAAGTGTACTATGGTACAAGTATATGAGAAACCATATAGACTATGGAGTTTATTCACTTAGGATATTTGTAAGCTATCACAATTTCCTTCGAAGAAGAATGTTGGATTTATGCCAACAATCGTCGACCACCAGGACCTACATGTTTGTGTTGAGAAAGAACTTTGAAGCCGTTGTCAGAATTAGGCAGTTGAGAGTTTTGATCAAAAATGAAACTGGTAAGATAATCAAGCATGTGTGGACTGATAATAGCATTGATTTTGCATGGAGCTATTGAATGAATACCGCATGAATGCATACTAAGACACTGTACTAGTGCTAGTAAAATCACAATAGGTTCCAGAGTTAATGACCAAATCATTATTAGATATGACCCATAAAATATTTTCTAGTGTTGGTATGCCTAAGAAATTCTTGGCATATGTGCTTAGTACTTGGTGCATTTAGGTAACATTACTGAGGAATAATTTCTTAGAATATTTTGTTGCTCATGATATGTTCAAGTGAATTGATGGTAAGTTCGATGGGAGGGAAAAAAGGTGCATATTTCTAGACTATGCACAAGCTGAGTGGGACTTTCTATTGTGGTGCTAGGAATTAAACTCACTGTTGTTAGTAGAAAAGTTACATTTGATGTATTTCCAATACTTCTAAGATTGGTTGTGATAGTGTTTATGCGAATCTTGATGGTGCACAAGTTGAATTTGTAACTAGAATCTTCTTGAGATAATGGGTGCTTGTGTGGTAATCAACCCAAAAGGTGCATGTAGCAAGATAGAACATCTAGAGCAAATAGTTGTTATAACTGTTGTGTTTGACAAAATGCACGTTCAATCTCTTGATAGATAATACATCAATAGTTTTTGTTTTATTTTGTATACATAAGCTTGTGTTTGAAAATACTTTAGGACCAGTTAAAGTTGCAAGTAGAGTTGGTAATTTAATGAGGTCAACAATTATGGCAAAGTTCTGATGTGGCTTGGATTTGGAAGATCTTTATGGCGATTGTACCCATGAGGGATTATAGGAGAGTAGCAATGACCAGGTTTTAGTGAAATGATTTTGACTTGATTCAAATGTCGACTCAATGTGTAGATGGTAAAAATAAATCTTGAGTTTCAGCCCCCGAGGAAAAGTCTAAATTTACATGGGAGATATCCTATTTCGGATAGCTGCCCAAAAAATCAAAAGAATGTCCCAATTGGATTAAGTTTCCTAACAAACAAGGAAATCACTTTTCTCGTTGGATAAAAAAGTCGGCCATAAGTTTTCTAGTTTTGCTAGAGATATGCATTTATGTCCAATCATGGGTTTGGTCGTTAGGCAGTTGGTGCAAAGTGATATTCGTAAGTGTTTGGTAACCAAAAAATTATATGATAAAATTTGTGAATTCATTTGTGAGATCGAGAGATTTCAACAAGGAATTATGGGGACTAAATACTGAGAATGTCTAAGGGATTTGAATATGGTTATAATGTCCACTATATCGCCTACTTTATAGTGGAATCATGTGCTACTCTTCCCTTGGAAATGGTCACATCAACTGAATCAATCAAATCACGTCAATCCATTTGTGATTTATTTCCCTTTTTATTTGCTTCATTGTGCTGGATAACTTGTCTTTCCACAACAATTCTTATGGTAATGGTCTCCTGTATCAAGAAAATAAATAGTTACAAAACAAACATTTTTGTGACACAATTTGAAGACAGACATTAAAGATAATGAAAACAGTGTTTATCACTCGAGCAATCACTAGATTAACCAAAATCTGAGGTTAGCACTTCGGGCCTTTGATTTAAGTTATTCGTTCTAATAAAGTACATCTTGTCTATAACATTTAGTCTCACTTTTCATAGTCAAAGTTTAAGTGTCCGTTTGTTTCATGAAAAGTAAATGATTTGGAAAACATTTTTCTGAAAATAATTATTTATATTACTTGAATTAATTAGTCAGTAAAAAAGTTGGGCATGAACCCTTTCAAGCATATCCATTTTGGATTGCTAGCAATGTTACAATTCCCATTCGCACCACAGAATGCTTAAGCGTCGCAGTCATCCGTTTGTGTGGGCGCATGCAGAGTCCAACGGCGTCTGGTCTATCCAAGGGAAAAGCTGAGGGACCCGTTCTTTAAAACCAACACGAAGCCAAACATAAAAACCGGATTTTTTTTTATTTGTTTTTTTGGTCGGAAAACATAAAAACCGGATTAGGCGTCAACTGAGGAACTCGCTAAACAAAATGCCATTCCAAGGTTTCGGCCGGAAGTGCACTGCCGATCTGTCCCTCAGGATCGGCAGCGGATAACCCAAAGAATCGAGCCTATAACCACATTCAAAACCCACTATGTATAGGAACATTCCGTCTATCCCTTTGTAACAAATAACCACGTCGCATCATGTAGACAATTGGGCACTCATCAAAAGATTTCCAAATCTTCTTCCCATTCGCTTAAGTAAGAGAAAGGGCTTGCATGGACAAACCCGTGGAGTAGATTGAACAGTTCAATGCATCATAGACAATGTAAAAGTCATTTCCTCTTTGTACAAACGAAGAATGTAATTGTCACTTCTGTCCGAGGTGGAGTCTAGGGATAAGTATACTAGGAGAATCATAATTTTCATACAACATTTACTTGAGTATTATAACTTTTTTTTTATTCACTTGAGTACCATCGATGATTTGCCTCACCAAAAAAGTTTACATGGCATTAATCTGTAATTTATCATCCAACATTGTCACGCCCTAAATCTTGAGCGCGTGCCCATCCCCCTTTGGTCAATAAAGTTTTGCGACTTCTTAGGACGAGTCGATAGGTCTTTCTTTTTATTGCACATGCGGAAGCGAAAATAAATCCCCTTACAGTAATCATCTCGGAATAGAAAAGTAGGATAACAGATTCACAAACAAACATGTTTTTTTTATACACACTAAGTCATGTACAAAAGTCTATGGCCAAAAGATTACAAAAGACTAGCCTTCCAAAAAGAAGCAATCTTAACTAACTTACACTTCTGATCACCTCTTCTTAGTTCCAGGTCCTCTACTTGACGACATTGAAAATGGTTATTCAATAACTAGTGAGACAACATCTCAGCAAGTTCATACTCTAAACCCCGATTAGAAGAGAAATACGCCCCAAGGGTTATTTAAGCATAAACACAAGTCAGAGAACTTACCTTTGCCTCAGATCCTTCCTGCACGTTAGTATGATTCAAATACTCAATTAAACAATCCAATTCAAATCAACAATCACTCAGTCGACTCATTCAACTCCATGTCATCAATATCATCCATAAAATCTGACAATTCGATCACTACTCGCCTAAGCTGAAATAGATATACTCATATATCATTGCTCCCCAAAGCTGATATCTAAAATTTGCTCACCAAAGTTGCTAGATCAAATAATGCTTACCAAAACTGCTAGATGACATGTGCTCGCCGAAGCCACTAGATCACTATTGTTTGTCGAAGCTGATATCTAAAGTGCTCACCGAAGCTGCTAATGCATTATTGCTTGCCATTGCTCACCGAAACTGCTAGAAATCTATACTGGTGTTAATGCTCCCCGAAGCTGTTATAGATCTATATTGCTCACCTAAGTTGATTTGGTACTCAAAGACTACTTTCGGTATCAACACCCGACACCCGATATTTTCCAATTAAAATACTAATATTTCACAATCATCATTCAATTTCGCAAACATAACAATCAATTGAACAAACTAACCACACTACTGTGATCTATGTGAAATTCTAATAAACAGCTCTCCCGGTATAATTTCAGAAAAAATCATTAATAATTAATTAATTTCAAAAATTAATAAAATAATTCAATTTAATTTCTAAAAATACTAACCTTGGCCAAAATTATTAAATTAAATACCCATACGGACTCGAAAAATTCCCGAACCCTTTTAGATAAATAGTATAATTTATTTAGGCATTAGCTAAACCATGTTAACCACCTAACATGCTCAATTAAATAATTAAATTTCTAATTTAATCTAACTAACTGCTTAATTCCTAATTAAATAAATCTAAACACCCCTTAAATATTAGTATCAGCCTACTAAGAAGAGTTTAGAGTATAAACTCAACGGTTTATTGCGGAAACCGGTTCACCACGACGATGGCGCGACGGCGGCCGAAATCCAAATTTTCGGCGACGTCGATGGACACTCGGGCAGGGGCAAGAAACCTCGCAAGCCCACAGCAAAAAGCTGGGCTTGGGCCTGCTTCTTGGGCCGACGGGCTGAATTTCTGGGCTTCAAGAAACTGGGCTGAACCGATGCAATTTTCGTGGGCTTCAAGTGGGCTGCTGTACTTGCATTTGTGGGCTGATCTTGGCTGAAATGTGGGCTGGCTTCAAGCGGGCCAAAGTGTTAAAATCTTGGGCCTAGTTGCTGGCTTTGCTGGGCCCGTGAAATGCGTGAGCTGTTGACGATTTTGCTGGGCCGAAGACGCACGAATTCACGGCTTGCTTCGTGCGCTGCTGCAGCTTGCTGGCGAGCTGGTGTCACGCGCGGGCAGCTTGATGAAACTGGAGAAGACACGAGGACGCTGCTGGGTCGTTCGGTGACAGCGAGAGAGCAAAACGGAGATGGCCACGATCGCTGGTAGTGGGGGCGCGCGGTCCACTGGCCGCTGGTGTTGACCGAAGAAAGGCAGACCGCGGACGTGGCAGCTGCAGCGTGAGGCTCACTGACGTGGGCTTTGACCTTCGGTGAGAAGAAGCAGCTTGATCGATGCTGGTCGTGGGGCGCACGAAGAGGAGTCAACCCAAATTTTGCTGGTTGATTGGAACACGTTGCATGTAGGGATGAAATGGAGCAGGAGACTTGGACGGCTTGTAGGCGTTGAAGAGTAGATGAAACGAAAATAAAAATGAAAGGAAAGAAAGCTGTTCGGTGGGGTTTTGCAGGGTTGATGGAAATGAAGGAAAGTAGTGGGTGAGATGGGATCGAGCGAGAGAGGAGACGGTGGGGGCGTGTATTGGAAGCTAAGAAGAAGAGAAGAAAAGTCCAGAAATCTTATCCCACTAATTGAGTGTTTGGTCCCCTTAAAGCCCACACACCTATCCTCTTGTCCCAAATACTTTCTAGGATAAATTGAAGCCAAAAATAGCACAAATAGATGCCAAAAACATAGCCCCAAATCATGCTCCGAATTTCCATTTTTAGTCCTCAATTTCTTCACTCAATTTCCCAAATTGAGATCCAATTTTGATGAAGAAAAATTCCGAACAATTTTCTATAAGTCCCCGACGCTCAAAGGCTCGGTTTAGAAGTCCTAATTTCCATCAATTTAGCTCATCTGAATTTCCGCTAATTTTCCGCAACGTCCGAAACGATTTTCGTAAAAATCTCGGAATCTCTGAAAAATCTTCGGAGGATGAATTGACATTCCTAAAATAACTTGTGACACCACAGAACTTTTAATTTTTGAAATCAGGTTCAAATTCACGGTTAATTTCACTTCGGCGCATTTTTAGCGTGACCTAGTCTACTGGATAACTTTTAAGAATTTTTGGTGCAATTGACCCGTGATCGATTTATCTCAAGTCACAATGTACATCTCCAACACATTGGTGACCCTTGGCTATCGTGAAAATCTCGATATTTCAATTACGGGCACCGGGTACCAAAACGACAGAAAATCAATTTAGTGCCGATTGATGAGAATTTTGTAATCAAGTCTAATCACCCACATTTTAATCACATAACTCAGTCGAATCGACCTATTTTTGATCTCTGATTGATTTCGACAATGCCGCAATGATCTCGGCAAATGAACACGGTCAAGTAGTCGATTCCTGGTTGAATTCTCAAGACTATTGCATTTAGATTCCTTAATTGTTTTCCCAGATAATCCAGTTATCTTGTGAGTGATCGGCTTAGAGAATAGAACTATCGGCGCGTTAACGAAATGCCCGATTTATATAACCAAAAACGAATTTTGAAAATTCAGGCTGTCACAAACATAGCATGTCACAAAGTTGAATTAGCAATTGAGAAGGTAAACGACTTTGCTTGAGTATTTGGTTGAAGGATAGGAGAAGTTCTAATAATATCATGAATGATTGTTGCGACCTATTTTTTCAGGGTGTGAACCACCTAGAGTTTGGTTAATGGATTGTTAAGCCTAAATTTAACTCGGGCTCTCCCAAGTCCATATCAATTCGCAACTTAGGTTCAAATTCTTAACATGCAATTGATTTTTAATTAGGAGTCGCCACTAATCTATTTTTGGCGGGTCGATTAGAAAGCCAAGTAAAGTAACGGGAGATTTACTTTACTCCTACGATCCAGAGATATGGGTACGGGGACTTGGTTACACTAGATTTTTCTAATGCCCTTTCGGTACCATTATTTTATTTTAAAAAATGTTTTCGCAAGCAGCTTAAATTGATTTTAAATTTATTTTCCTAACATGTGAGGTGATCATGCGGGTGCGCAATCCACCAATTTAACACCCAAATAAACAATAAATAAATTGCAAAAACTTACCTCAAAGCAACGAAAGCATCTGCAATGTTAAGTTAAAAAAACACAACAACAACTCTGGATATTGTTTCTAATTAACACGCAATTTCTTTTATTTATTTTTACTTAATTAATGAAAATCATGCAATATGCAATATAATATTAACTAAATGACCTAATTTTAATGACATGCAATTTCTAATCAAATGGACTTAGCAACAATTACTAAATGACATGCATTTCATGAATCTAATCCTATATGACATATACATGACATTTTTTAATTTTTTTTCATGAAATTCGAAATTAGGAAAATTTGAAAATTATCTAGCTAGATTAAGATTCTATCCAACTTATATTAAGAATTAGGTCAGGCTAAACCCTAATTTAAACCAAGATATTATCTTAACTTAGCAATCTCTAACCTAAGACGCAATCTATCTAAATCAATCTAAACTTAAAATGAAATATGCAATTTTTTGTGTTTTCGGGATAAATAAAGCAATTAAAAGATAAACACCAAATCATTCGCAATCACCAAAGATACTATCCATCGCTCGAATTTGAAAACGATATCTAATCCAACTTGATTATTTCGCTAATAAAATCGATAAATTGATCTTAAGCCTTGAAGATCAAGATATCAATTTTACTCCCGCGTGATTAATTATTCCATCTAAAGTCTTATAGATGGAATAAAAAGTCCGTGTGCGGTTGCGAATTGGGCAATAAATCATAATTAAGAATACGCCGATAATTCAAATATGCACGTAAGATATTAAAAAGCATGAATTAGGCAATAAAATATCCAAATCAAATTTAGATAAGATAATTACCTAATTTTGCAAATAATGTTGCCAAATTTGAATCGAATGGAATCTGCTCAACGGATGACTTGGCGATTAGCTTCTCGGCGGTATCAATGATGGCGGTCCATGGATGATTAGAGAGATCAAGTAGGGACTCGCGGCTCGGGACAGCAGTTGGTGGCACGAAGTCTTGGCCTTGTCGAGTAGTATTGGACTTCGTTGAGGGTCGCTTGCTAGACAGAAGCCTCGCTTGGAATTGTTGGGACTTAGAGCGTCGAGCTTGTGGCACGCCCGGACAGCAGCTTTGGTGCTGCAACGGGAAGCGGCGTGGGTGATGCTCGGTGGTTTGACTTTGTCAGTAGGACTGAGACGTGGCTGCTCACGTCTTGATGATCAACAAGGAAGCTTCGGGACCGCTTTAGAAACCCTCCTTTACTAGGAATGTTTATGCCCAGAATTTTTCTTCCGTGGATTTTATGAGAAGTGGAGGCATGCGTCCTCTCCCTTCGGGTTTGTCGTGTGAACGTCTCTGTTGGGTACTCTGAGAAGACCTGCAAAAGAAAAAAAATCAAACTTGACCAAAGGCTGATTCACGGCCAGTTGAGGATTATCGAGCCACAACAACACCAGCCACGGCAGCGAAGAAGACTGGGCTTGCATGGAGAAGTTGCTGTAGCGATGATGCGGTGTTGATTCAGTACTGTGGCGGAGGGAATTTTGTTGAGTCTAGATTGATGAACACTGCAGCACGCCGAAGGGACTGCTGGGCGTCATGGCGAGGGATCACGAGTTGCGCGCAGCCAGGCTTGTGAATTTCTGGGGCTCCTGAAGTCGCAACAGCCGAAGCAGCAGCTTCTCGGTGTGATTGTCACGAGGCTGTTGGTTGTACGGGTGCCGCTTGTCGTTACATAGTTGGGGGATCAGCAGCCTGGACTCACGGTGGAGCAACAAGGGATCGGCAACTGCGGGCGTCAAAATTGCAATCGCCGAACTTCACGCTTGAAGGCCCTTACTGGAAGAAGACAAACCCACCCTTTTTTAGTTTTTCCTTCTTTCACGTGCTCTCTCTATGCACCTCGTCAGAGGAAAACTTTGTTGACCTATTGACCCAAAGACGTAAAAAGAAGTCTCTCTCTCAATCCAAGTCTCGCCCTTACTCACTTTTTTCTCTGGCCGTGTATTTGATATGTGTGGCCTCTTTTTCTTCTTTTGAAAAATGCAGCACTCTTTTATAGTGGTTCCAGACGGCTGTATTTTTATGGCATTTTCCAAATTTTCCATCTCGCCACATTAAATCAAATCTGTAAATTATAGCGTGATTTTGCAATCACCGATCCGCTTCGATTTTTTCTATTATGCAAAATTCTTGCCCATTATTCACTTGATTTTTAAATTGCTTCTGCATTTAACGAAATCCGAATGCTTATCAGAATTTCAAATTTGCATAATCAATCAAATCAATTTTCTCCATTTTTTTTTTCATTTTTTCCTTTTATTTGTTCAAATGCAATTTTTATTTTCCTTATTTTCCTAGATTTGCCAAAATTAGGTGTCAACAATGATCATTTCAGTGTCACGAACATTTAGGATTATCAATTTTTTTAAAGTGATAGGAAGAGAGAGAGGGTTTGAAAATTAAAATGATGTTGTCTTCTCATGGAAGATTTTTAAGGAAACAACAAGAAATGACAACGTTTATTATACTCTTGTTATGCTTGACAAAAATTTCCACGTTAGACTTTAGTATATTTATAAAAGTTTTATCTTGGAATGGAAAATTAAGAAAAAAAATCCATGGAGGATGATTTATCGAAAATGACAATCAAGTGATCAATTTTACATCGATATGATATTCAAGTAATCGAAAAAAAAATTAAGGCACTCAAGTGAGCATTATACAAAAGTTTTGGCACCTCTAATGTTGATTTACTATCATAACCACGTTCAAAAACCATGACATATGAGGACATTTCGTCGATTCGTCTGTATCAGCTAACCACATTGTATCATGTAGACAATCGAGCATTGATTAAGAGATGTTCAAGTCTTCTTCCCCTTCGCTTAAGCAAGAAGGGCTTGCATGGAAAAGATGAATAGTGGCATTTGGACATTGGTACTAATACTCATATGACTAACGATCTAGGTACAATTCGCAACAACTCAATTAAGTGAACCATTGAGGTTTGGTCTAGTGGCCAGCCTTCTCTTATGAGATGGAGAATGTGGGAGGTTCAAATTCACATTTTTTTAAGAGGGTTAGGGTGGGATGATTTAATATCAAGTATGAGTTTCGACTCTTATACTTTATAAAAAAAACAAGATAAAAATCTGAGAGTTAGAGTATAAGTAAAATATGACAAATATATATATATATATATATATATATTAATTTTGGAACTTAATTCGATATTTCTTATTATTATTATTATTATTATTATTATTATTATTATTATTATTATTATTATTATTATTATGGGACAATATATCCTTACCTTTTTGGATATTTCTCCTCTCTTCTTTACTAAATAGCCTTACCAAATTTCTCAAATTACATAAACACAATGATAAAATTTAGCAATAGCATTGTATTCATAAGGAAGTATTTTTCCTCCCACCCATTTCATAAGATTTCTAAATTTTATGTAAATGTAAATGAAAATCATGTTTTTATTCCATTTTACCAAAAAAAATTGACCTGTTTTATTTCTTTTGCATATGGATAGTCAATTTTATAATACGAATTTTACTCATAAATGACAATTGAAATTGAATACGAATGAGTCACGTGCAAATGCAATTATGCACGTGCACCGGCGCTCTAACATTATCCTCATCAGCAGAATTAAGATTACAGCAGATATGGATATGCTGCTCCCTCTCTCTGTTTCTCTCTCTCTCTCTCGCGCGCCTTAGAGCTCTCTTCGTCCCTGCCCTGTCTAAGCTGTCCCGGACATCATCTTTTGAGATTCTATGTGGCAGAACTAAGAACCCAAACGGTGAGTCGAGCTCTTCCTACTCTTTCATACTTTCGGTTCTTGTTCTAATTCTAGTGCCTCTGTTTTGTCATCTTCTTCATCCGGCCACGTTTGCCAAGCGTTTTTCCTGGTATGCAAATTTCAATGTGGAATTCATGGGAATGCGTGTCTGCTTCGTATTGCTATATCGAATAGTTGATCTTAAGACAGTTTGTTTTCAGTAGGCAGTCGCAGTTGGAGGAATGTCTTGTGGATGATGCTGATGGCTGCCTTGTTCTGTGATGTCAACCTGGGCTGTGGTCTTCGCAAGCTCCATGACTTCCACTCAACCCGGAATGGGAAGAAAAGGTGCCATTTCCTCTTCATTTTGGCTATACACCCCGTGTGGCTGTTGAATTATACTTACGAAGAAAGTCAATGTGTCTTGCTTCCCATGGGACGTAGAACTATTTGATGTTGTCTATGGATTATCATGTGAGGGGTTGGACATCTCTTAGTTTTTGGATGTGAATGACGGTCGGATGACCAACCATCCTCATTATAAAGGAAACAATTTGGTGCCAACAGTATGTGCAGGGTTATGTTGGATGCTAATCCTTTGGTCGATCCAAGTGTTGTTATCATGTATAAGTGTAATCCTCCATGACCTGTCAGAGGTAGAGTACTATATACTCTCGTATTTAAGTATTATCTCTATTGCAGGAGGGTAGTACTTTCACAGGGGGAAATAGAATGACCTTCCATGACTGGAATCTTCCGTATTGATTATATGAAAGGACAAAAGCAACCGAATCAGAAGCTTCATTTTTACTGTTTGAATGGACTAATAATGTATCAATGAGTTTTGATCTATATCCACATTGACCAAGAAACTTCCACGGCGAATAGACATTGACGATTCTATATTTGAGTAAAGCTTATGTGATCTACAAATTACTAAATAAATGTTTCTTTGATATGTTAAAAAACTGTGCTCCTCTGTTGTGATTGCGTTGTTCTTTCACTTGGTTACTTCACTACAGCAGGCTCTACATCCACTGCTGTAAAGATATGAGATACTTGCCCTGCATTATCAGTCATATCTTCTCATCCTTTCATACGTGTCTGTTGGGGAGCAAGGATGTTCTGATTCCACCTGATATGTGTGGAAAAAAAAGGTGGAAGAGCAGATACTAGTCAATTTCATGATGTCACATATGCTCTTTCTGTAGGTCTCATGCACATGCCCAAAATCTATGTTCCTATTCTAAGCAGCATATATATCTCAAAAGGCTAGACATTAAGCAAGTGGAAGTCAAGCGAAGATTTAAGCTTCACCAAGCTTCTTTTGGGAAGAATGCTCATAGTTCTGAATTGGCAAAAGAAGGTGATATTTCCATGGCAACATTGATATGGAGGGCAATCAAGTTGCCAATTTACTCTGTTGCTCTTGTTCCTCTTACGGTGAGCTTTTCTATACTCCAGAGATGGATTTTTCTATGCTTCATCAATGATTACTTGACACAGAAGCCTCTATTTTGTAGTATTCACAGTCTAGCACAAGCTTGACAAACTTTGTCAGACACACGTAGAATGAGAGCTTTCAATAAATGCTGAATTTAGCCAACTTTCTTTTGCCTCGGCGCGACGGAAGTACAGCCTAGAATAATGAGAAGTCGATGGAAGGATGCAGGAAGATGAGGGAACAAAAAAGGAGTACAAGTTTCAGTGTATGGTCGCTTCTGTCTGTGGAGATATATATTCTAAATTCTGATGTGGATTTCAAAAAAGAAATCGAGTATGTTGCTACACAACCGCAAATAATACTGTCAGAGGGGTCCTTTTCTTACTAACGCTTGTAACCCACAGAGATCTATAAGTTCAGTTAATTCAGTCATTTGCAGGTCTGTCATAAAAGTAATTTACCAGAAATACTAGGTTCGAGTGTCCTTCCTCTGGCTTAATGAATATGACAGTAATTTTATATGGCCTCCCCTCCCTCTCTTCCTCTGGCTTCTAATATTCCTGTGACATTCTCTGTCCTTGGCTATTTTAGATGAAGTGTGAAGCCCACAACCTTTTGGCAGCCTTTTCAATTTTATCCAGCATGACATTGTTTTACTTTTTAACCTCTTTTGAATGTTCTATTGTTGGATTATATCTTTTGAAACAGGTTGGTAGTGCATCAGCCTATCTGCAGTCAAGCACTTTCCCTGCAACACGTTACTTTGTGCTCTTGGTTTCCTCAATTCTTGTGATCACTTGGCTAAATTTAAGGTTGGTAAAGTGCTCGTTTATCTTGTGTTTAGACTAGGTGGTAAGAAGCAGTTTCACCTTGATTGAATGAAGATATTGCCTGACTCCTCTGATATAGAGTGTTTCTTTTAGTCTGAGAATATCTTATTCATTTTCTAAATTTCATGTCACGCATGAGGCAGATGCTGATTGTTCATGGTTCTTGTCCCGTGGCGTCCACATGTGCTCCCTTCTGTGGGAACTGCGTTAGCTGGTCTGACTGTCTATGATATTTTATGTGTGTTAATTGTTTTGTTTCATGTGTACTCCAGCACTTTTGGATCCTATTGGCTCATGGTGTGTGGTGGTTTATTCATGGACTGATTTTTTCTTGGTCCGGGGGGACTGTGGGGTGATGTCTAATCTAATAATTTGTGCCTGAGTGTCCCTTCCTAGATATATGGCAATCATATTTTGGGGGGTACATTAACTGCTGTGGTTAAAAACCGCCGACGATTAGGAACTTCTTCTGGGAAAAAAAGGGGAAAAAATGCAGAATCTTAAAGCACAAGGGCTACACTCATCATATCATTACAAATTCGTACCACTAGATCCAATTCCATTTCAGGTATTGAAGACCTTACATGTACTTGCGCAGCAATGATGTTTATGATTTCGATACAGGAGCAGATAAAAATAAGAGGGAATCAGTTGTGAACCTGATCGGAAGGTGATCAGTTGACTATTTGCTTCCGCATCCTTTACGTTGCCTATTATCACACATCTAACTGTTGTCAATTGCTTTTCTGTATACGTGTTGGCAGCCGAACAGGAACTCTTCTTGCAGCCTATCTGTTTCTTGTTCTTGGCTTGATAGGTCTGACATGGGTGTCACTAAAGGCAGGACATTTACGTGCGATGCTGTTACTGGCTTGTGCTATCGTCTGTGGTTATATATATCAGGTAGGTAGTGTGAAGTATTCTTATAAACTTGCACTTTGTTTAGTTGGAGTGCTCAAGCATCTGAGCCGATCTTGCGAACTTGAAAGTATAAGATTGATGTTCAAAGGGCACAACTTCGTATTTAAAGATTGATCACACCTTGATCCATCTTGGAGACTGTTCTTTCACATTTACCCAAAATTGTCTCATCTGCAGTGTCCACCATTTCGATTAAGCTACCATGGACTTGGAGAGCCCTTGTGCTTCGCAGCATTTGGACCTTTTGCTACTACGGGCTTTTACTGGTTAATGGGCAACAACAGGTAATTATACTTGATTTTCGTCCCAAAATCTGCTGTTCCACTATCATGACAGGTGCCCTTTTATGTTTTTCATTTGACAGTAGCGTGAACTGTCTTCCCTTAACTGGAACTGTTCTGTGCGCATCACTCCTTGTTGGCTTCACAACCTCTTTAATACTCTTCTGCAGTCATTTTCATCAGGTACTTTCGACTTGATCCACATTTTCTTGAAGTTCTCGGGTTCACAACTTAAGGCTCACTGTCAGTCATTTCATCTTTTCAGGTGGAAGAAGATACGGCAGTTGGGAAAATATCCCCTCTGGTGACTTAGTTGTCCCTTGTAGTATGAGGTTTGGTGAAACAAATTCAAACATTAATGCTGCAATTTCACGTGCAGGTTAGGCTTGGCACAGAGAAAGGTTCATCTGTTGTGAAAGCGGCAGTCACAGCACTCTATTCTCTTCTATTAACTTTTGGTCTCAGCAGAGATCTTCCCTCTAGTTGCATTGTGAGTGTCTTGTTGACTGCATATTTCCTAAATCTCTTAGTATCTCATCATTAAGGATATGTTGAAATAATCTGTGTTTTCCTAAATCTCTTACTCTGTTGTACTTATTTGCATCTTGATGACAATCTACTCCAGATACTGTGCCTTCTGACCTTACCTATGGGAAACCGGGTCATTAGCTTTGTGGACGAGAATCATGAGGTAAGCAGAGAACATCACAGAAGCTGAGTTTTTTTTTTTTTTGAGGGCAGGTTATTAGCTTTGTCGAATATATATTTTGTGCTTCGTTTACATATTTAAGTAGAAGAGTAATGATGTTCCTTTTTCTTCAAAATGTCATCGTAAAGGACAAGCGATCAATTTTCATGGCAAAGTATTATTGCGTGAGGTTACATGCTTTGTTCGGAGCTTCATTAGCTGCTGGATTGGTGATAGCTAAATTTGTCTGCAAGAGATATATGCCAAGGTTGATCTTAGCCTAAGTTCTCAACCTCGCCTCATGCATCAAGGACTTGATGAGGTACGAGCTTCCATGCGGAAAGTGACGAAGTACTTGGTTGGGCGCTTGGTTGGATTACGACCATGCGTCAATGTTGCCAAGAAAAGGCCACGATTTTGCAATCTGTTTGTAGTTGCACTAAAGTATGGACTTGCCTTTCTCTGCTAGATGAGCAGACTTAGGTACTAATTCTGTTTACATTTATGTATACAAAAAGGAAACCAATTTATACATCATTCTTAGTTATAATGTGTATTATTAAGTTATCTTATGCATGATTATCGATTGAGTCATCACCACATGAACATGATTGTCGAAACCAACGAGATCATTTGGATTAAACTCCTTGTGTGTCATATAACTTGATGGAAGATAAATGCTTGCTTGACAAAAGATGAAGTATTTTCTATTATTATCCATGGTATTTTTAACTGCCCAAATTGAAATCAATAGACTATTCAAAATGAATATTCAGAATAAATATTGAGAACTCACAATTCATAAATTTAAGCTGACATAATAGGACATGATAACAAAGAAAGATTATCTTTTGGATTGTTATGCAAACCCAAAAGTATTCAAAATTCAGAAAATAAGCAGAATATGATAAAACCCACTTTTATTAAGAGCATTCCTGGGAAGAAGTGGCTAGGAAGTACAAGCCACAATGTCAGGATCTTGCTTGAAAAGAGCCATCTCATCTTGGTTTAGAGTAATCCAAGCATCAATTCCACCATCAACTGGACTATCCACAAGACCAACCGACCTCACAGGAGGGCTTGAGTTGCTCACCATGTCTGGCTTCCCCCACCCAAAATCACTGTCGTAGAGCGGGAATCTACACCAGCTATCGATTAGAATCACGTTTGCTCCATCTCTGCCTAATACACTCACCAATTCCCTGAACGAATCTGCCACCACCGAGCACAACACACCAGCGTCTGCTATCGCGGCGTACTTCAATTTGGCATTCCTATGCGCGTTGCCTAGCTGATTCAGTATTCCATTGAAAGAGGGCTCTGTCTCTTCTACAGCAAGTGGAGTGGTGATTTGAGCAAAGAAGTTGCTGCACGCGTTCGTCGGCGTCTTTAGTTGTACTCTTTCACGCAAGTTGATAGCTGTGGAACACACAAAAGGCCTCAGCAGGTTTGTCACGCGATCAACGGTGATAAGAGCCTTACATATCAGCGCAGACACGATTTCCACCCGTGACCTTTGGCTGTTATTAGCTATTGAATCCGATGAGTCGGAAGCATCGGAAGCGGCTTTCATTCTCGACAGGGCTTGGCCGCTGAATTTGAGTCTAGCCAGTGCGAATTTTTTTCTGAAGTGGAGTGTGGGCCATTGTATGAGTGCGGGTTCTTTCACCGGGAATAGAGATGGCAGCTCGAAATTTGGCGGGACTACTTCCTGGATTCCGCTCCGGCATGCTGTGGCCCACGAGTTCATGAACATGGCCATGGTGTACATGTCGCCTATCTTGTGAGAAAAGCGCAGGCTAATCGCTAATCCGCCACAATTGAAGCTGTTCACTTGAACTACGATCAGTGGATTGTTTGCTGCTGGTAGCGGGAATTTCGACAAGCTGTTAAAAAGGTCATGATCAAGATCTCCCTGGAGGAGCTGATCTAGAGTGCCATCCACTTTGGCTTGGATAACTTCCGCTCCTTGGTCGTTGCAGTCGATGAAGAGCCCTTCTTCGACATACCGACCGGCTAGAGGGTAAAAGAGGGCTAATGTTTCCGAAAGCGAGTCCTCCAAGCGGTGAAGCCTCTGAAGCGTATGGATCTCGTGCGTACTTTCGTGAGCTCGATAGTAGTAAATGATGCCGGCATGTTCAGAAAATAAAAGGTCGTCAATGAAGGACAGGCCGAGCTTTCGACTTTGATTCGGCGTCGGAGCAGATGGCTCGACCAGTTTCTTGGACTGTACTTCGACCTTCATGTTTGATACACTATCAGATCACTTCGGTACCCGTTTAGGTATTTCAACGGATCTTCTTCATGCACACCTTGAGGTTATGAGCCAGAAAAGAAGAGAACACCAGCCCTGAGTTTATAGCGGAGGAAATGTAGGTGATTGTCATTGACCTTCACTACCGGCTGTGCAGACATCTTTTGGTACAGAGGCATCAAAAATGACGTCGGCGCGGGTCCCTACTTTTTCCCTTTCAAAGATCCGGGATCGTTCCTATCTGGTGCTTGCTCGAACTCTTGAACAGGTACGCACGGCCGCTCTAGTCTCAGCTTCAGTCCCCGGAATCGTGTCACACCAACGGCGTCCCCATCTCAGTACCCTATGGCGGCCTCCGGATCCGGACGCTCTCAAGATCAACATCGACGGGGCTTATCACCCAGGAAGCATTACAGGATCAGTAGCCTATATTTGTCGCGATCACACCGGAACTTTGATTGAGGGTTTTACGAAGACTGTACCTATGTATTCGGCATTGCAGGCCGAGGCTGAAGCTCTGAATATCACTTTGACTCATCTGATCAACTCCACCGAACATAGGGTTTCTCTCATCGAATCTGATTGTCTCGTACTCGTTGAAGCGGTTCGAGATTCGGACGCATCTCCATGGGAGATCAGACCTTTGATCACCGAAGCTGCAGCTCTCCTCTCTCGTCTTCCTCGCCTGCGTGTTTGATTTTCCCCTAGAGAGGCTAATTCCACGGCTGACTGGGCTGCAAAGGCATGTAATAGTGGCTCTTTACCAGCAACTTGGGCTTTGTCCCCTCCTGCTCCTTTGTTAGATTTATTAGCTCTTGACGCTTTTCAAGCAGGTTGTAACTATTGGTTTAGCTAATGCAATGTTTCTTTCCGTCCAAAAAAAAAAAGAAAGATCCGGGATCGTGTGGCCCAATAACTCGAATCCAGAAGCACACGCAACCTGATCCTACAAATCTCATAAAATCGGTTAAGTTCAACTAAAAGTCCCAGAAGCCCTAAGAGCCAGTTAATCTTATGCTTTTGGCTTTTGTAGGTGATTCTAACTAAAAATAGTTTGCACGTGATTCGTGATACTCGAACAAGCAATGAAATCATAAAGAATTAAAGAAATAGTATTATAATTAAGCTAATCGAATATGAAAAAAATTGAATCTAGATCGAAAAGTTATAAAATGTACATTTATATCTCCAACAGCAATTTTTGGATGATATTCTGTTTATTGACGTATTAATCATGGGCTTAACTTGACCCTTATATCTTCTGATTGACAAAGCACAAAATTAAAAAATGTTGACCGGTAGTTGAAAAAAAAAAACTCATGACTTTTCATGTACTTTGAAATTTCAGTGAAGTGCATGCCAGCTGTGGCGAGTTCAGTCATAGTATTTGATGTCAGAAATGTGACTTTAGACCAAACGCCACCTGCCTTCAGGTCTGTCTGTGCCCTATATTATGGTTTAAATTAGCAATATCTATGTACCCTTTCGAGCTCTGCACGAGGTCTCTTCTTCGAAACCTAAGCAAAAACGTCTCATGAACGGGGCCTTAGATAGTGACAAGTAGCGGTTAATTGCGGTTTTCACTCAAAGTGCACTAAATGACGATAACCCATGGATTCGTTTAAGATTAATTCCAGCTATTATCACAACTTGGTTTCGAGGTAGTCTAGGTGAAGAGACCAAAAGAGAGATCTCTCCCTTAAAGAATACTATAGACTATATAGAAAACGGTATGTCAAGTTTGTCATTGCTCGTGGAAAATGGCAATGTCATAATTCAATGTGCTTCACTTGAAGTATATTTAATCATCTCGAACCGTCATTTAGTTTGGCAACATTTTCTCATTCGCTAAGAAATTTATATTGTGAAAACGGGGATTCTCATGCTGATTTTTGTCGGTCACTTGATTAATCAAGTGGTCCCGGGTAACCATTCGCTATTTAATTAATTAGTTTGGGTGATAATTATATCTATCCATATTATTGTTTAAGTTGTTGCTCAATGATAGCTACCATTTGACTTGCTTTTTCCCCTCTTTCTAATGGTGGTCTTGTACCAATGTTTTATTTTGGCGATCATATAATGTGTAATATTAAGTTATCTTATGCATGATTATCAATCAAATCATCACCACGTGAACATGATTGTCAAAATCAATGAAATAATTTGGATTAAACTCCTTGTGTATCATATAACTTGATTGAAGATAAATGCTTGCTTGACAAAAGATGATGGGAATTTTCAACTGCCCAAATTGAAATCAATAGACTATTCAAATGAATATTCAGAACACATGTTGAAAACTCACAAATCATAAGTTGATGCCGACATAACAGGACATGATAGGGTTTCAAATAAGGATCATCTTTCCGATTATTATGCGAACCCAGAGTGTTATAAATTCAGAAAATGAGCAGAGCATGATAGAATGAAAACGAAAAGCAAATTAGTAGGCAAAACGCACTTTTATTAAGAACATTTCTAGGAAGAAGTAGCTAGGAAGTACAAGCCACAATGTTGGGATCTTGTTTGAAGAGAGCCATCTCATCTTGGTTTAGAGTAATCCAAGCATCAATTCCACCATCAACTGGACTATCTACAAGACCAACTGACCTCAGAGGAGGGCTTGCGTTGCTCACCAGCTAGTGATTAGGATCACGTTTGCTCCATCTCTGCCCAATACACCAACATAATCTCTCAACGAATCTTTCACCGCTGAGCACAATGC
The DNA here is from genome assembly GCA_014182575.1 of Eucalyptus decipiens. Taxonomy (NCBI): domain Eukaryota; kingdom Viridiplantae; phylum Streptophyta; class Magnoliopsida; order Myrtales; family Myrtaceae; genus Eucalyptus; species Eucalyptus decipiens. Next base: position 19,914,096 of record CM024615.1, on the reverse strand, counting down.
ACCTGCATCTGCTATCGCGGCATACTTCAATTTGGCATTCCTATGGGCGTCCCCTATCAGATTCAGTATTCCATCGAAAGAGGGCTCTGTCTCTTCTACAGCAAGTGGAGTGGTGATGTGAGCAAAGAAGTTGCCGCACACGTTCGTCGGCATCTCTAATTGTACTCTCTCACGCAAGTTGATAGATGTGGAATACACAAAAGGCGTCAGCAGGCCTTTTGTCGCGCGATCAACGGTGATAAGAGCCTTACATATCAGCGCAGACACGATTTCCACCCGTGACCTTTGGCTGTTATTAGCTATTGAGTCCGATGAGTTGGAAGCATTGGAAGCAGCTTTCAGCCTTGATAGGGCTTGGCCGCTGAATTTGAGTCTAGCTAGAGCGAATTTTTTTCTGAAGGGAAGTGTGGGCCATTGTATGAGTGCAGGTTCTTTCACCGGGAATAGAGATGGCAGCTCGAAATTTGGCGGGACTACTTCATGGATTCCGCTCCGGCATGCTGTGGCCCACGAGTTCATGAACATGGCCATGGTGTACATGTCACCTATCTTGTGAGAAAAGCGCAGGCTAATCGCTAATCCGCCACAATTGCAGCTGTTCACTTGAACTACGACCAGTGGATTGTTTGCTGCTGGCAGCGGGAATTTCGACAAGCTGTTAAGAAGGTCACGGTCAAGATCTTCCTGGAGGAGCTGATCAAGAGTGCCATCCACTTTGGCTTGGATAACTTCCGCTCCTTGGTCGTTGCAGTCGATGAAGAGCCTGTCTTCGACGTACCGACCGGCTAGAGGGCAAAAGAGGGCTAATGTTTCCGAAAGCGACTCCTCCAAGCGGTGAAGCCTCTGAAGCGTATGAATCTCGTGCGTACTTTCACGAGCTCGATAGTAGAAAACAATGCTGACATGTTTAGAAATTAAAAGGTCATCAATGAAGGACAGGCCGAGCTTTCGACTTTGATTCGGCGTCGGAGCAGATGGCTTGACCAGTTTCTTGGACTGTACTTCGACCATCATGTTTGATAGACTGTCAGATCGCTTCGGTACCCGTTTAGGTATTTCAACGGATCTTTTTCATGCAGACGTCGAGGTTATGAGCCAGAAAAGAAGAGAACACAAAGTCTGAGTTTATTGCGGAGGAAATGTGTAATTCTCACTGACCTTCATTACCGGCTGTGCAGACATCTTTCGGTGCAGAGGCATCAAAATGACGTAAAGGTCCTGTAAACCCCAAGAGCCGATTAATCTCATGCTTTTGGCTTTTGTGGGTGATTCTAACTCAGAATAATTTGCACGCGATTCGTGAGACTTTAACAAACAATGAAATCATACAAAAATAAAAGAAAATTAATCAAGCCAATTGAATATGAAAAAAATTGAATCCAGATCACATAGTTCTAAAATATAAATTTGTGTCTCCAACAGCAATTTTGTATGATATTCTATTTATTGAAATATTAGTCTTGGGCTTAACTTGGACCCTATATCTTCTTATTGGCAAAGCACTCCTCATTTCAATAATGAGAAGCCTTTACCTAAAGCTGCTTTTTAAATGAGTCAATCTCATCTACGGTGCCAAAAAGAAGACAAACCTAGAAAAGAGAACGACCCGTCCCTGGTTAAAGCCTACTTGAATAGAACCCCAAAATCACAATCACAATCAAAAATCATAGTAAAGTCCGGCAAATGTGCCGAGAAGAGTGTCTTTCCATTGAAATCAAAGCTCTTACGTTGTCCTTATTAAAAAATATTTATCGAGTAAAATGAATTCATTTTATTACTTTCTAGCATGTAAGATAACCATGCGGGTGTGCAATCCATCAATTTAACACCCAATAAAATAATATATAAATTACAGGACTTATCTCAAAGCAACGAAAATATCTATAGTGTTAGCTCAAAATTCATATTGACAGTTTTAGATACGATTTCTAATTAACATGTAGTTGCTCAATCTTTTTTCAGGATTTTCTCTTATTTAATGAAACCTAATTTAGGTGCAAAAATGTGTCTATACTAACATGACATACAACATACAATTAAATAAACCTATTATGTAAACTATATGTCATGCAACATTAATTAAATGACCTAATCTAATGATTGGTAAATATTAAATGAAACTATCTTAATATGTCAACTAGACGACGTACAAGAAATGACCTAATTTTAGGTGACACACGCATGATATTTTTTATGTTTTCTTTTCTTTTTTTCTTTTTTTATAAAATTCGAAATTAAAATTACCTAATAATTAAACTTGCAATTTAAATTAATGAAAATAAAATCTAACATTCTAAATTAAATTTCTGGTTTTTTTATTTCCAAAATTTGGAATAAATAGAATGCCTTACCTAAATATGCAAACTATCCCAAAACATGCAATATTCTAGCATGAACCTAATTCAACTCAAATATATCTATTATATTCTTGGGTTTTCTTTTATGGAAGCAAAATCAATTCAAGCAAAGGCATAAACCAACACGGCAGCAAATCAAGCAATATATGATTGATACCAATCTAATCTTTTAAATAAATTAATGAATTATATCATGCGCATGTGATTTGATTGGCCAATTTTTAACAAAATCATAAATCATATCTTCGAATTGGCAATTTTTCCGTGCGATTGCAAGTCATATCTCAAGTATGAAATCGAACATTAATCATATACGTGTTGTGAAATTAGAAATTAATCTCTAATATAAAAGACTACTCAAAATTGTGGATAGGACAATATACCATGAACTTCAATTATGTGCATCAATGATATATCAAAAAAGGAAACGGAGTATTCGAAAATCAAATAAGGCAAGATTTTTACCTAACCTGAATTTTGGCTTAGCGAATGGCGACTCGCGAATCACGATCGAGGCTCAGCGTGATGGCACAAGGATGGCTCGCTGTTTGTATGTTTGCTAGACTTGCGTCACAAAAGCGAGAGATGCTAGCTTCGCGGGGATCAGCTCACTGGACTTCAATGGTCAACGAGGCAGGGAGGAGGTGAGACGTCAATGGCCTGCAAATTAAAAGAAAGTGATCTTTCTATTCTTTTTTTATTGGTCTTATGTGTCCCTCTCTCTCTCTTCGCTGGTGGACTTCAGGCGAACGGTGACTCGCTGGTACTACAGGAGGCTTGGTGAAGTAGCTCGTCGACACGGTGGTGGCACGGCATCGGAACAGGACTCGTCACACGACAGGGTGGCATTTAGCTCGACGAGATAGTAACGAGCCTCGACGTCGCAACGAAGTCAGCAACAACATCGGGACAGAAGCTTTGGCGTCACAGATGCGGTTGGAGATGACAGCTCAAGGGGATGAGGCTCGGCACCACTCGAATCAGCGGAGGGCGACACCAGCGAGAATCGGCAGCAGCCTTAGCAGCGATGAGTCGCGAAGTTGGTAGAACCCAGTCGCGTTTATGGAGGCTCACACTCGAGGAAGAAAACCCACAACTCTTACTCTCTTTTGACTGTATTTTTTTCTATTGCGTGTGTGCTCACCAAAGAAAGGACAGCCCCCCCTTTTATAGGTGAGTGGGTCTGGTTCCATAAAGCAAAGAAAATTCTTTTGTCCTTTTCTTCCTCCCTTTCTTTCAACGGGATATCTTCTTTTTTCGAGATATATTGCAAAATATATCCAGAAAATCGTGCAACCCTCTATATTACTTCTCTCCTTGTGTTGGTACATCTTGAATATCGCCAAATATATGCCTCCACGGATTCATTTAAAGTAGCGGCGATTTGCAGTTTTCATTCTCTGGTGCGCTAAGTGACACCCCATGGATTCATTTAAACTTAATTCCAGCTATTATCATAACTTGGTTTTGAGGTAATTTAGTGGCCGAAAGAGAGATCTCTCCCTTAAAGAATACTATAGACAACAGATAATACGGTATGTCAAGTTTCGCATTGTTTATGAAAATGGCACTATCGTAATTCAATGTGCTTCATGTTAATTATATTTAATTCTCTCTAATTTGGCATATTTTTGCTTTTAATCCACAGCGCAACAGAAGCATATCATATCTTTGCATTTATCTCGGGAGCTATAGAAATTCTGTAATTCTCCAATTTATAGTGGGTTATTTGTTGGCTCTTCCCGTGAACGTATGTTCCGACATTTAGACCAAACCACATAAATTTCCGTTGTCATTTATTGTTCCTCATTTTATTTATGTTGATTTCTATAGCTCCCAATATAATTGCAAAGATACAATCCGCTTCCACTGCCCTGCCAACAATTGGTATCAGAGCTAAGACTTTGCAATTATATCTAGAGTAAAAGTACAAATTGAGAAATTTAACGGGAGGAACAACTTTGGGTTATGAAGTGTCAAGATGAAGGCACTCTTAACAGCTCAAGGTTTATTTAAGGCATTAGAGGGCAAGGCTAAGTTGCCCGAAAAAATGTGAAATGCCAAAAAGGACGAGCTAATGGAGAAAGTCATGAGCATAGTCCTGTTGCACTTATCGGATGAAGTGTTAGTAGAGGTAGCTGAGGAGAAGGATGCAACGGCGTTATGGGCAAAACTTCAAGCCCTCTATGTAATGAAAGGTTTGAACAATTGCTTATATATGCTGAAAAGCATGTTTCAGTTCCGATACAATAAAAATACGTCCATTAGATCCCACCTAGACGAGTTTAATAAACTCACGATGGACTTAAAGAATGTCGGTAAGATTTTAGATGGAAGAATAAGGCATGATGTTGTTGGCGTCTCTACTGGAGTTGTAGGAGCACTTTACTAACTCCTTGTTACAAGGGCGTACTACAATTACCTCAGAAGTGGTAAAATCCACCTCATTTTCAAAGGAGTAGCGGAGAAAGTTGCATGGCAATAGTCTAGTGCAAGATGTAACGTGAGGATTGATGATTTGAGGTAGAGACCAACATCGGAGGCCCAGCAACAAAAGCAAAAGCAAGAGTAGGTCAAAGTTGCAACATAGAAAATCAAAAGGTTGCATGAAGTGCTTTAAATGTTACGAGGAGCGGTACATACGAAAAGATTGTCCTATGTTAAAAAATTAGATAGTGGGCAAAATGTCACAAGCAACGTGGCGAATGTTGTCAAGGAGAGTACCGGTGATGTTGAGGCCGTCCTATATGTGTCTACAAGTTTGTCAAGAGACAAATAGGTGCTAGATTTCGGATGTTCCTATCATATGACACCTCATGGTTCACTACCTACCAGATCGCAGATGGTGGTAGCGTTCTTATGGGAAATAATGCAAACTGCAATGTTGTGTGGATAGGGACAATTCGATTTTGGATGCACAATGGTGTAAAGCGAACGTTGACAGACATAAGGCATGTACTAAAGTTCAAGAAGAGCCTTATTTCTTTGGGTGCACTGAATGATATGGGTGCAAGTACGCCATTGAAGATAGAGTATTGAAAATCTCTTGAGGTGCCATAACAGTGATGAAAGGGAAGGAGGTGGATTCTTTATATTATCTACTGGGAGAAACCATGACCAAATCTTCTGCAATTTCATTAGGTGAGTCAAATTTGAACTTAACTCAATTATGGCATATGTGTTTGGGGTACATGAGTGAGGCCGGTATGATGATACTGAGTGAAAGGGGGTTGCTGAAAGGTCAAAAGATAAGGAAGTTGGACCATATGAGCACTGCATCTTCGGAAAACAACACCGTGTTAAACTCGGTACAGTTGTGCATTCAACCGAGCCAGTCGAATACATTCATTTAGACATTTGGGGGCTGTCTCGGTTCCATTGAAAGGAAGTGCCCAATATATGTTGACATTCATCGACGATTACTCGAGAAAGGTGTGGGTATATTTATCGAAGCACAAATCTTTGGTATTTGATCGGTTTAAAAATTTAAGGCATTGATTGAGAAGTAGTAAGGTAAACAAATCAAGTGCCTAAGAGCCAATAATGGCATGAAATTCTATGGTAAGGACCTTACCGAGTTCTATCGAAAGGAAAGAATTGTGAGACACTGCAAAATTCCCCAGACATCATAGCAGAATGGCATTGTAGAATGGAAAAATCAAAACTCCTTGAGTGAGTTCAATGCATGCTTTTGCATGCAGGAATAGGCAAAAGATTTTGGGCCAAAGTAGTGAATCTGGCATGTCACCTAGTTAATCGATCTCCATCATATGCTATCAAGTAGAAGACTCTTGAGGAAGTATGGTCGGGGAAATTTGTTGATTACTCTAAATTACGGATATTCAAATACTTTGTGTATGCTCATGTGAGTGATTGTGAGCTTGAGCCGAAGGTGAAGAAGTGCATATTTTAGGGTTATGCCAAGGGATGAAAGGCTACTGGTTATGGTGCACTAATCCCAGATCACTTGGTTTTCTAATCAATAGAGACGTGATCTTCGATGAGACTGCAATGCTTCAAAGAAGGAGTCTTGAGACTCAACAAGCAGAGCAAACGGATCATGGTGTCAAAAGTGAGGTGGAGCTTTAGGTGGAACCTCTTGAGACCTCAAAGGTAATAAAGGAAGAGACTATGAATGAGGCGACGGTTCTTGAAGATGGTGAGATAGAACAACCAATGGAGCCACGACACAATATAGCCACGGGGAGACAGAGAAAGCAAATTAGACCACCGGTACGTTATGATTATTCTTATATTGCCTATGCATTTACTATAAGTGATGAGGTGGAGGTGGATGAGCCTTCATCCTACTCTAAAGCAATGGCTAGTGCTAAGTCGTCGTAATGACTAAAGGCTATAAGTAAAGAAATAGAATCACTCTATTGAAATCAAACATAAGAGCTAGTCAAAGTACCAAAAAGCCAGAAGATTGTCAAATGCAAATGGGCCTACAAATGGAAAGAGGGCATTTCCAGTGTAGAGGCAGCCAGGTTCAGGGCAAGACTTGTTGTGAAGGGGTATACTCAGTGATGAGCACCAACTGTTATGAGGTGTTCTCTCCTGTGGTAAGGCATACCTTTGTTCGTGTATTACTTGCCTTAGTTGTTGAATAGGATCTCAAGTTGGAGCAGCTCAATGTGAAAACGGTGTTTCTTCATGGTGAATTAGGGAACGGATTTACATGAGACCTGAGAGATTTGCTATTTTGGGTAAGGTAGACCATGTTTGCTTATTAAAAATCTTTGTATGGGTTGAAACAATCTCTAAACAGTGGTACAAGCATTTTGATGCTTTCATGGCTAGTTAAGACTATTTGAAAAGTTAGTTTTATAGCTGTGTTTATTTTAAGAGATTAGAGGATAGATCTTTGATTTACCTATTATTATATGTTGATGACATGTTAATGGCAGCTAAACATATGTCTGATATTGATGTGCTGAAGTGGTAGTTGAGTGCTAAGTTTGAGATGAAAGATTTAGGTGCTACTGAGAAAATATTGGGTATGGAGATTTTGCATGACAGGATTCAAGGAACATTGCGTTTGTCTCAAAAGAAATATATTGAGAAGATTATGGCATGTTTCAACATCCAATTGACAAAATCTATAAGTACTCCTTTAGCTGCACATTTTAAACTTTCTGACAAGTTAGTGCCATAGATTGAGGAGGAATAGCATATGTCCCATGCTTCTTATTCTAATGCAGTGGGTAGTATTATATACGTGATGGTATGCACTAGGCCTGACATTTCACAAGCTATAAGCGTTGTCAGCCATTACATGAAGCACTCGGGTGAAACTCATTGGGAAACTATGAAATGGATCATCAGATATTTAAAGGGGACAAAGACGTCGAGCTAATTTGGAGAATTATTAGATTATGTCTCAAGTTTAAGCCTGCATACAGGACTCAACTTTGTTATTTGTTGAAATGAAGAAGTACATTCATAAAGTATTTTAATGAGAACCGACGCATGGTCTACAAAAGAATTCTTCAACCTTGATAGAATATTTTATTGGTACGTCCATGATGAGGTGCAATTAAGATGCACCGGCTCGTCTGATGGAGAGACACCTTTTAAAAGGGTGTGAGGGAATTTATATAAATAACATTTGAAGATAATTACCATAACGATTGGTAGAAAGAATGTTATGATAAACAATTCTCTCTTCTTCTTCTCTCTCCATCAAAGAACAAAAGGCAATTACATTACTGCTTTGAGAAGACAATTGGCATTAATGCAATGGAACGTGAATGCTTTCCTCATGATTATATTTGGACCATCGTTAAGGTTGTATTGTCCGTCGTTTGTTTGTGATTCAATGTACATTCTTGGGTAATTTGTTTATTCGCATTGAAGATGTTAGTCATTTCTTCCGCCAACTTTCTTTCAACACTTGATCATTCTTTTTTAGCTCCCAAGTGTAAGTGTACTCAATGGTTGCACGGATTTCTTGTTAGTATGAATTGTTTCCGGAGTAGATAAATGTTGAATGCCTTATATTGACCATTGTCACAACCTAAACTCGAGAAAAAAGGTTGGGCTTAGGGATACTTCACCACAAGAGTTCCCTTATGGTTCACGTTTCAAAAGATGTCATCAACTCGCCTTTCGAAACGAACTTCTGTGAGTTCTCTCGCGTGACAATGGAATTTGTCATGACCAAACCTCAACATCGCAACACATCTTAATCGACGATTTGAAGGTTGAAAGGAAATTGGATGTAAATGTGAGTCTAAGGGTATTTCAATCATAATAGCCCTCTTGATAGTACATTTTTGCCCATAAGAATGGCATCACTTCATATTTTGGAGTATTGCCATATCAAGTTTACTAAATTATGATCACGAACCTTTTTCCTAATGTCCATACCCCTCACGATGGGTTTATTAAACGATATAGTTGTTTAAGACAACCTAAAATATGATGGAAGTTGCCACTAATCTCCTTTTTGAAAGTCAAGTAAAAAGCTCAATTGAGGGTCGGGAGTTGTTCCTCGATTTCTACGCAACTAGATATCTAGGTTTAAGGACTTGGGTTTACAAATTTTTTCTATTAGTGCCATTTCATTAGCTAATAATATGTCATGTTACCTAAGGTGTCCATGCATTTCTTTTACTTTTTCGAGATTGTTTCACCTAAACTTAGTGATCATGCATGGATAATCATTTTCGTGCCAGTCTAATTTTAAGAAAGATAAAAGAAAGCACACATTTCAATTTAAAGTACAAAATGGCAAGTAAACAACAAAGTAAAGTAGTAAATCTATCATGCAATCCTAAAATACTTAAAAGAAATAAAAGGAAATGGAATGAAAGAAAAGGAAAGAACCCACAACTCATCAAGTGTTTGTACAAATGAAGAAAACCCGATATATATGTTGGGGACGGATGGTACAAAAATATGGTTGGAATGGACATTGACCTTCCACCATCTTCGCGTCAACTTTATTTTTAGGGTCCCATTCTAATTCTACCCTAAACCTAAACTAAGTACTTACAATGGAAAGAAACATTCATACATGTCAAAATAGTCAAAAGCACAACATGGGATCAAAAGTAATCAATCAAGTGAAGCAAAGTTCAAAATCAAGCAAATTTGAGCATTGGGGTCAGCCTTTGCAATTCATGTATAGGTCCCTTTAGACAACTATTGAATTCATTTTATGACTTATAGCCATTATTCAACGCTTATAAGTCCCTAGAAAGATGTTCAAAGTGAATATTCAATATTTTCCTTTAGTATCAGGTATTGCACCTAACACACATCTAAAATCCACATGCATTGGCATAAATTAAACACTTAGGCAGGCCTTTTAAGCCTTATTTCTCAACCAATAAATCAAGTGAGTGAACTAATGATAGGTCACTTATTTTAGGCATGTGCCAATCACAAACACAAGCATTTCTAATGAATGACATGGTTTCATGCATGAGTGGCATATGTGATGCTTCAAAGATGAGTTTTAAATAATCGATAACAAAAAGTGAGGTTTTTGAGACAAAATGATGTCTTGGCTAAGGAATACATTTAATTGCTAAGGCTATTCTAGGGCTCGTATAAATGCACTCATAGATATCGCAGATATTTTAAATATGATCCGGACCATGACAACCACAATGCTAAATCAAAAGCTTAAGAAAATTTGAAAACATTTAGACAAAGGAATATCTTGGCTATGGAATGCATTTAATTGTCAAGGTTAGTATGGAACTTGCATAAATGCACTCACAAACATTGCATACATTTTAAATATGGTCCAAACTCGACATTTCCAAAGTCAAATCAAGTATTTGAAAGATTCTAAGCATTTGATGTTGAAACACATGTACTAAAGACATTTCAATGTGCAAGGACAAGCATTTCTAATCAAGATTGGGAAAAATGTGATTGAAAGGTCAATTCATTTATTAAAAACCTTAAGACAATGAAGATGAAGGGATATGAAACAAATTTCATGAGATGACATGGCCTAATTCTGTCACGCCCCGAACCTCGGGCAGGCAACAACCCCTTCCTTGGTTGATAGAAAGTGATGTCATAGGACTCATCGTCGACCCTTTTGGTTTTTAATCTTTCATTATGCGCAAGCGGAAAATGAACCATCTCCCCATCAATAGACAATCAAGCAATCAAACAGGGATAGTGAGATGAATAGTAGAAACACAACATCTACTCATATATATACATTTTTACATTGGATTAAACTGCGGAGGATCTCTTCCAATCTACAAGCCCAACAGAGGGCCGATCCATCCTTTAAGCTAGATCAAAAAGAAGCTAGGCTAGACTAACCCGACTATACACAAAAAGAACCCTCGGGTTTGGCACTGTAGTTACTCGGATCCCGCAGACTCAAACTCCGTCGATTCAGAGTTGGAGCCATATGGGTCAATCACTAGTGAAATGGGGCCAGGATTCTTTACTGCAACGTCAGGAGGGTCTAGCTCCATGGAATCCCAGTCAGTGTTCTCGAGGCCCCTACTAGGCGGCTTGTCAAAACCTCTTAGGGGACCAAGTAGCATATCTCCATCTTGTATGAACCACACCAAGAACCTATGGGGTATCCATTGCCCCGGTCCCTCATCCACACAAATGGTAGAGAGATACTTTTCATACAGATGTGCCTGACCTAAGAAGCGGTGGTGCGTCACGATAGTATCCCAGTCCTTAGGGATACCGAACCTCATTGGTGAAAGTACCATCCTAAGGACCTGAAAGTGGTTATACAATAACCAGTGAGATAAAATCTCAGCGAGTCCTCCCTTAAACCCCTGATTAGAACACTAACTCAACTCATGGTATCTCTCCAGAACCACCCCATAAACAAACCACGATTAACAACCACCAATCAACCAATCACAATAGCTAGGGTCAACCACTAACTACATAGTCGGTTCACATGCAACCTTACCTAGTATGCTATACCCTACACGTTGAATCTCAGCACAATACACGCAATGCACATGGCCATTAAATGATGTAGTTCATCAATCACATACGAGTCGCATCACAAGCGATCTCACATGACCATTGCCACACCCTGCATGTTATTGATTCATGCGTGCATGCCAAAACAATATGCTCAACTCATGCACAGTCAAAACTAATGATGCCATGATTCTCATACGCTTTGCACTTTAATACACCATCTATCATACATCAATCGATCACATGGGTCACGATTATAAGGTAAAATCATTATGACACCTCCATACCATGCCATACAATTTCACTTTATAATAAGGCCTAACCATCTCAACACTCACGCGTGTTTCACTTATTTATGACCTCTCGGCCATAGCTAACTTTATAGTCAACAATCATCCGACTCCCACCGGGCTACCGATAAAAAGATCGGGCTTCATCCTGCCCCGTCGAGTACGGCTACATCTAGAACTCCCGTTTAAACGGTTTCCCAAAAAGGGATATCGGTCTAGAATCTACTGCAACCGGCTTCTGACTCTTGTCGGGTATCGCCCCCAAACTTCCATTGAGTGACGATTCAACTTAGCAATTACACAAATATACCTCCTCAAATCATTCTCTCGTAAAAACGGCCTATCTCTAATGTCCCTCGGACAATCCATTATTCCATTTTTTGTTAAAATCACTCGATTCATGCCGATGCTCATGCATTTACACATCTATTCACTTCATAGAATTAACACACATGAATTTAGACAACTTTTCATTCTCAGGTGAACAGTGCATATGAACAATGCGTGTGAACAGTGAATTTCTAGAATTAAAAAACTTATAAATTAAATTCAAAAGTCATTAAAAATACTAATTAAAGCAAGCAATTAATCAATTAAAGTTAACCAAGCTTAATTAAGCACATAAGCCACAATTAAGCCAATAAAGCAAGATTAAACTAGTCTAATCTTAACCATTAATCTAACTACATATCTTAGGACTAATATGACTTAATTAAACCTCATAAGCTATAATTAAAACTAATTAAACCAACCCTAAGCAATTTTAGGCACTAATCAAATGATTAGAAGCTAAACTCATCCGTTAAATGGGCCGGAGACACAGATGCGATGGTGACGACGGAGGCTACGCTCGGGGGCCTCAACCACTATGATCCAAGGTGGTCTCGGGGCTAAAACAGTAGCCACAAACACTGCCTCCCACTGCAACTTTGGAAACCAAACAGCAGAGGAGGAAAAGGAGATGGGTGGCTGATCGGAGCTCTAATGAGGGGATGGCTGATGATCGGTGACTCTTGGGGATCGAGGGGGACCTGCTCGTAGCTGGGCTGGGTGGAGGAAGGGTCAGAATGGGAGAAAATAGGTTGAAATTGCAAAACAGTGTAGGCGGTCGAGCGGACCAACGGACCGGTGAGCGGCGACTTCAAGCTAGCCAGCAGGTTAGCTGGTGGCTCCGACCAGTAAGCGGCTAGGTTCTTCCCTACAAACTAGATGTTCTAAGCATAGTGGTTGATGGCACGAGAGTTGACTCGCACGGGAAGACAACAATCAACTCCTTTTTTTAGAGGAAGGTTAGTTGGAGTAGAAACAGGAAGAAAGGAAAATAAGGGAGAGAAAGGGTCCGGTTAAATGGAGCTAAAGGGGGGAGAGAGAGAGTGAAGTGAGGGCATAAAGTCAAGCCCCAAATCCCCATGCAAAGATGACCTCATCTTCTCTCTCTTCCTTTACCCTTATCCACTTGCTTTTAGGGGCAATTTGGTCATTTCCACCTTGCACAAATTCCCAATCTACCATTGAGCTAATATTGATGGATGGGCCTAAGAAATGGGCTAGGTAATGAATAGAAATGGGCTTGGGAATTGATTGGGTTTGAAATGGCTGAAGGTTAACTAATGGGCTTCAAAGATAAAAAGGTGGGTTGGGCCTAACAAGCTCACTTGCTTGCTCGGGCATTCCATGGTGGTTGTCCCACCTTGGACCTAAGGCCCACACTGGCCTTGCTCGACCCACGTCCTCATGGCTCGCTTCCTTGGACTGTAAGTCTTTTTCCCCACACTCGACTTGCTTGGCATTGCTGACTGTCAAAGTAGCATCATCCAAAGTCCATCTTGGACGTTCCCGATAATTCGAAGTCCAATCTTAGGTTCTTATGTCATGACAATTTCGTCCTAATGCCATTTTGGGTACAACTCAGATCGATAGGTGGCTTTGAAAACTCACGCATAATCGACTCATACCAAACCACATTCAAGACATTTTGACACATGGACATCCTTGACTACATGAGTTTGCGGAAGATAGATTCTTATTTCAAAATACATGATTATAGAGGATTGACCTAGGGTTGTTCGCGGGCTTGATAAAAATAAATGGAATCACCTATCATTCCATTATGTTTTGTCCACAAATCAACTTGTAGTCGTCTTTGAAATTGGTTTGTCTATCTACAGGATTGTCATCACGCAAGTCTCACAGTCAAGTCGTTTTTCCTAGGTCAAGTTCTTTTAGTCATACGAGTTTTGTTTTCATTAGCCTTTCCCCTCAAGGTCAGTATCTCGAGGAGTGATTAATTTCGAGTGAGATCAACCAACAATGCATTGATGAAATTCACATTCATTCACCTCTTAAAGGGCTCGAATTTCAGGATGTCACAAATTCCATGCACAAACTAGCCTAAAAAATCTAGAAAGACAATCACAACAAAGGCCCACAATAGAACATTTTTAACAAGGTATATCAAATAAGCAAAAATGAACGGCACCCATTGATGGTCTACCTCTGAAAAAATTACACAGTATGCATAATATCATATGGAACAGCTTTAGTGGAGAAAGTTTCCTTAAAAGTGCTAAGCATGATTTTATAAAAATCTAACAATGCACATCATCACATCAGGAAATTGTCAAAACAACAGCATATCCAATCATTGCAACTGAGCTTTGCCCTATCAACGAAGTCTAAAAATCATGAAATTTCACCACAATGAAGATAAAATTGTGAAAAACAAACTTTGTTAAGGGTCTGGCTGAAAAATCTCTACTGAAAAATTGCTACAAAAATAGCAAAAGTCTGCCTAAATATGGTAAAAACAAGGTTCCGAATTTACTCCTAGGTCAGAATTCTAATCTAAATTAGGAAAAATGGAAAATGGATGAGCAAATTGCATGAAACTAGTGACACTTAAAAGATCTAAGCATGCCTTATGACTTTTTACAAGGGACCAAGTTCACTCAAAGTCAATTCGGTGCTTTAAAGTTGAGGTTTGTGAAAGTGTGCGCATTAGTCATTAATAAGCTAGAATACAAACATGCATTATTAAGTCCTAAAATATGCAATGTACAAATGGCATGAAATTCACACACGACAAAGAATTGGATGCAACAATTGATTAGGGTAAACATCTAATCCTAAGTCGGCATATAAAAGTGTCATACAAGTTGTTGACACCTAAATTTTGACGAACCAATCATTCATTTATTGCATTAAAAATTAGGGATTAATTTTTAACCCCTAAAAAAAATATTAGAACTTAGTTGCATAGCATATAGTTTTTAGGAGTATTAATTGCCTTTGCATATAAATTGAACTAGCGAAAGGTGGATTTAGGTAGATGAGCTTAAGTGAATAGTTCTGAGCTTATTGAAATAATTGGATCGGTGCAGGTATGGTTTGGAGCCCAATTACCATGTTTGAGTCCATGAAATGAAGTTAATTGAACTGAGTCCATAATCGAAAATTACATTGTGCTCAACTTAGAAATTAATTAGGTTATCATCAGCAGAATATTTCATATGGCCATAATTCTTCGAATATTGTGATGACCGATTCTCTTGTCTGTAGGAAAGAAAAGGATGCAGATGGTTACATATGGCTCGAGCATGTAAAACCAAAAGGGGAGAATATTTTTGCATGGTCAAAGGTGGAAGGAAATTGAAAAAAGAAATCGTGTCTGGACCGTGCAATATGTGATTTTGTTTATTTCCTTGGTGGGCTCATTTCCTTTGCATATAAAAGGGATGCTCTCTTTCGATCGAGAGAAGAAAGCCACACATTGAATACATGGTCACAATTCTGAGAGAGCTCGAAAGGATAAAGAGAGGAAAGCGTGAGAGATTGAGAGACACGGCCATCAAAAGTGGGAATTCACGTTCTCCATAGTGAACGTCAAAAAGAGAGGCGTGCATCGTGAGAAAAGAGGATGGCCGTTGAATAGCAGAGAGAGAGAGAGAGAGAGAGAGAGAGAGAGAGAGAGAGAGAGATAAGGAGCTCTCAGCCAAGCCTTGGCCGAGACGTCCCTCTTGTGACCCGCCGCCGTGCCTTGCATTGAAGTGAGCCGAGCCTTGCTGTCCTTGCTTTGCCGCGGCACCCAACGACACTTGCTTGCCGTCCATCATTGCCATTGACACCGAGTTGCTGCCGTTCAAGCCAAGCCACGAGGAGGAGCTGTTGTCTCCATTCGCTCCCGTGCTGCCATGCCTGGTGTGAGCGACGACCAGTGCCACTCGTGCCGCAAACCTGTTGCTGCACTGACCAGGGACAGTATGGTTGACGACGCTGACCGCTCCCTGATGTTCAAGCCCAATGCCAAGCTACTGCCCCCATCCCGCGTAGGCTCAAGCCAACGTCAACGATTCTGCTGTGCTCCGAAGTCATCGAGCGCCACCTATTGCACCTAAGCTTCGGTCCTACACCTCTTGCGGTGTTGACTAGCGAAGAATAGTGACTTCGTGTGAACTCCAGCAACGTCCAGCGAATTCAAAAGTGTCCTTGTATTGAAGTCTTAGTGGGTTCCCAATCATCCCAAGCCCAGCAGGTCAAGCGTTGGTCCAGTCCACATTTATTCTTTTCTGCATATTTACTGATATTCATCAAGCGGGCGACACATCTTTGAGCGTGGAATTCATGAAGGAGAGGCATCCCATCGTGGAGTCCACCCCGTCGTTGTCACTACCGTGAGCGGCACTTCCCTTGACGGCCGCCTCGTGAGTTTTGCCGACTTGTTAGGGAAAAATTCAGGAAACGGGATTCCCAAAACAGTTGTTCGACACGGAATTGAACACAAACATAGCGGAAGTGAGCCCAAGAAAATCATGAATCACCGATCCTAAGGCACATCACATAATTGAATGTACCTTGTTTTCACAGACTAAACACCGGTGTTGCGAATCAAAGAGGAAGAATCCACATTGTTCTTCAGAGGATTATCCCGTTTTATTCTTCGGGAGAAAGCAGTGTTGGAAGACGTAACTTCAGAGAGAGTGTAATCTCTCTTTCTCAAAATACGTAACCTCTCAAAATCAACCGCCTCCAAGATTTTCCCTTTATCTTTAATAATTTCCTCTGTGGGCCCTCAACTCACGGGCCGGGCCTTTTGGGCCTAACGTGGGCGGACGGGCCAACTCCGGCCTATTTGAAAGGAAAAAATCCATCATCTTCCACTTGCACATGGTGGGCCAAAACCAACATGAGAGGACGAGCCCTACTTAGGCCAATCAGAAAAAAATCCATCAACTCCCATTTGATATGGTGGGCCGAATAGAATCCTCTTTTCCTCACTGCAACATTCATATTAGTGAATAGTCCGTGTGACCAGCATACTTTGAGAGCTCGTTGCCATACATTTGTTAGGAATATATAGCTGCTCATAATAGGCATTACATCTTAAGTAGATTTAGTATGTAATACCCTAGATCGATCGATCACATTTATATCTCTCTTCCGATCTCTTTTTAAATAATGATATATTGTATTTACAATTATGATTATCTCATAAAATAATCATAATTGGTCGACTAGTGAATACAAAACTATAATGTAATTCTCCAAATTCGATTTTTCTCTTTCCTTGAAACTCTCAATTTTAGTTCAACTTGCTTTTCTAGAAATGTCTCATTAGATTGAATCAATTCATGACTATTGGCAATATTCTAAGATAGCAAACATTGAATAGAAATCTTGAGAATAAGCAAGAGTCATGAGGACACTAAAATTGAGGAACTCTTTTCCTCAAGATTCTCACACGGCATAAAAGTTGAGATCAAAACTTTTGCCACTCTTATTGGTCGTCTCATGCATACGTAATATGAAAAACGTATTACGGTATTTAACTCATTTCTCATGGAGCGTATGTCTACATCTTTAATATCATACAGATGATAGTTCAGACATACTTAATATCTAACTTGAGTTCACGTATCTACTCATTCACAGATTTCATCATAACTCACATTTAGCATCATAGACAGATAAAGTAAAATATGTGGGTTATTTTACTTTCGGACATAAAAAATATTATGTCCTCATCTTAACACTCAATTAAGGCGACATAGGTATTTTAAGCTTAAGCTCTCAATTATCACATAGATAATAAGCTTAAAAACCGTCTCATCTCTATTAATCACACAGTAAATAGAGGCGATTACCCGTGTGAGTGGGCTAATATCTTATCTGTCCGACATACTTTTTCAACTTAATATAATGCACTGAGCATTAAGATGCATAAACGTCAAACAAAAAATTCATAGGCATTAATAATGAAAACACAAATTCATTAAATGTGAACACTTATGGGAAATTACAATATTCAGTACATCAGCCTCTATGCAATTTTAGAGATTTCACATGGCCATAAAACACATTTCTAGGTATTGGCTTTGTCACATCTTTTCGTGCAACCATATTTTTGACAAAATTATATTTGGTATCTATATGTTTGGTCTTGCCATGATATTTTGAATCTTTGGTGTACACTATTTCTGTTTGGCTATCACAGTTATCCAACAATGAGTCTGCAGCACTTTCAATAACACCTAAATGATCCAAAAATCTCTTAAGCCAAATACATTCTTATATTGTTGCTGATAATGCCATGAACTCAGCTTCCATCGTGGACAAGGCTATACATGTTTATTTCTTACTACTCCAACTTATGGCGCCATTATTCAGTAAGAAAACAAATCCACAGGTAAATTTCCTTTAATCTAAATCTCCTCCACAATCAGCATCAGAATAGCCTTCGAGTCGCAGATTCTTTCCTTGATAACTCAGTATATAATTAGCAGTTCCTTTTAGATACCTCAGTATTCTTTTAACGGTTTTTCAATGTCCTTGACTTGGATTTGATTGGTATTTGTTTACCATTCCAACTGCAAAACATATGGCAGGTCTTGTACACATCATAGCGTACATCAAGTTCTCAACAGCACTAGCATAAGGAACATGTCGCATTTGTTCCTTCTCTTATGGAGTCCTTGGACACAATCTGTGGCTCAACCCTTTGCCTTTTGCAATAAGAGTATCTATGGGTTTACAATATTGCATACGAAATCGTTCAAGAACCCTATTTATGTATGTTTCTTGCGAAAGAGACAATGATCTTATCGAACGATTTTTTGAAATCTTAACTCTAAGAATGTATGCAGCCTCACCCAAGTCTTTCATCTCAAAGTTGGAAGATAGCCAACTTTTGACAATATTAACAAACTCCTTTATTGCTTTCGGCAATCTATATATCATCAACATATAATGATATGATCACAAAATGATCTTTGGACATTTTGATATATACACAATGATCCTCATCAATCATTGTAAAATCATATCCCATTATGGTATTATGAAAACGTATATACCATTGTCTCGACGACTACTTAAGGCCATATATCGATTTCAAAAATTGACATACCTTTTGTTCTTAGCCTTTCATAATGAAACCAACAGGTTGTTCCATATAAATTTCTTTGCCTAATTCTCCATTGAAAAATGCAGTCTTTACATTCATTTGATATAACTCAAGATCTATACTTGCTACTATTGCCAGAATAATATGAATCGAGGTAAATCTCACGACAGGAGAAAATGTTTCCTCATAATCAATTCATTCATGTTGATTATACCCCTTTGCCACAAGGCGAGCCTTATGCCTTTCTATCGAGCCATTAGCTTTACGCTTAATTTTGAGAATCCATTTATTTCCAATGGCTTTGCGTCCTTTTGGAATATCAACCAGTTCTCAAACATGGTTTGACTTCATTGACTCAATTTCCTCTTTCATTGCATGAATCAATTTTTCCTTATTAGGGCAACTTAGAGCCTCATTTACATTCCTTGGCTCTTCTTCATCTTGCGGAGCAACCATAAAAGTTTCCCCTTTAATGTTAAAACGTCAATGTGGAATACTTTTGCGACTTGTTTGCTGTACAGGAGATGATACACTTTACACATCATTCCCCATTATGCTTCCACTCGGATTAGATAATGATGATATCGTCTCATCATGTGGTCGTAATTGAGAGTGAGTTGAATTAAATTCATCACTTCTCATGTTACTCCCATTTGGACGAACACCACTAAATTCATTATCTGGATCCAAGGCTTCAAATAAAGAGTAGTCTTCACATATTTCGCCTTTCTTAGGAAAATCATTCTCCATGACATCCCGTGATTCAAATTAAGTTATACTCCCACTTTCCTGCTCACCTATGAACACATACCCTTTCGAATGTTCATAGTATCTCATGAAAATACTCTTATTTTCTCTGTGACCTAATTTCCCAAACTTGTGAGAGGAATTATGAGTATAGGCAGCACAACCCCATAGCTTAAAAAAACTTAAGTTCGATTTTCTACCTGTTATAACTCATATGGAGTGGAAGTAACTGATTTATAAGGCACTCGGTTAAGTATATAGGTAGCAGTTAACAATGCATCACTCCAAAAAGTGATAAGTAAGTTAGCATGCACCATCATGGACCTAACCATTTCTAGAAGGGTTATGTTTCTTCTTTCCGCAACACCATTTTATTGAGGAATATAAGGAACAAACAATTGTCTTTCTATTCATTTTTCATCACATAATTTTCTGAATTCATCAGATTAATATTCACGACCTCGATTAGATCTCAATACTTTTATTTTCTCGTCTAATTGATTTTCTACCAAGTTCATAAACTTTTTGAAACAATTCAAATGCTTTAGATTTATGAAAAATCAAATAGACATATCCGAATCGAATATAATCATCTATAAATGTGATGAAATAAACAGTTCCATGCCTTCCTCTCACATTCATTGGACCACAAACGTCAGAATGGATTAAATGCAAAGAAAGTTAAGCTCTTTTCCATTTTCCAAATGTTTTTCTTGTTGTTTTCCCTACTAGGCAATGCTCACATATGAGCAAATCGACTTTTTCAATGTTACCCAACAAGCCCTCTTTGGCTAGTCTATTCATACATTATTAATCAATATGACCAAGTCTAGCATGCCACACATCCACATCATTATCATATGAAGTAAAAGACGTGAAAAGGGAATAACACACATTGACATCAGCACAGTCAACATTTAGTACAATAAAACCATCTAGGAAATGGCTACAACCATAGTAGTTTGTATCCAAATAGAAATCTATACCGCTATTATGAAAGTTCACACTAAAACTAAGCTTAACTAACATCAAAACAGATACTAAATTTCGACAAATCTTCGGAGTATATAAAACATCATGTAAGAACAAGGTGTGTCCACCACGCATGTTCAATTGGCAGGTGCAAATCCCTTTCAGTTTTAGAGTTATTTCTTACATAAATCCACTTAGTTTCAGTCGGAACTCGTCGAAATTCTACGAAGGATTCTCTATCCTTCGCTACATGGTCTGTTGCTCTCAAATCTACAGTCTACAAAGGATTAGATTCAGTTAAGAATACAGAACTTGACACATATATAAAGTTCCCAAAAGTACAAGGGGTGTATACCTTTTTTTGGCTCACGACAATTGCGAGTATAGTGACCCTTCTGATCACAATTGAAACACTTCACCCTTGAAATTTTCTTCACACAAGAACGTTTTCCTCTCTTCACACGAGGACATTTTTCTCCTTTTTGTTGGTTAATTCTTGGTTTCTTGCAAGAATGACTTGATTCTTTGCATTTCCATATATTGAACGAATCAATGCGATTGCGCTTAGAGCTTGAAGCTCTTTCTGAGCTAAAAGCAACACAGCAAATATCTGTATCTCGCTCATACGTTTTAAGGCGGTCCTCTGCTAGCTCAAGGTGGCGCACGGCATTCTCAAGATCTTCCATAACATAGTCAAGAACTTTTAGTGCTTCTTGCTTTTCAAGCACATATTGGATCTTCTTATTCAATATTTCACTATTCTTGCCGTTCAATTTGTCTTCTTTGTTCAAATTAGCAATTATGTTTTTAGTTGCTGAATCCATCGATCTGAACATATCAGATATATATGCATGAATTATTAATGTCTATTATTTATGCATCCATTTTGCACAGACCCATCATATTAATGAATAATTTCAAGTAAGGTTTCAAAATCAAAAAGTCATTGAATTTCCAATCATCCTCCAAAAATCCTAACATGAAATTATCATTAATATAATTTTCTATGCAAAATAAGTTTAGCAAAGTTATTAAAACTTTCTTAAATTTTCCACAATGAATTGTAAATTAACATATTAATTTAGAACAATGAATAACATTGAACTTTCAATAATTAATCATGTCAATTACACTAAGTAATATATAGAGGATAAATATAAACATAGAAAGAGATATTTACAATTAAAACATCTCAAAGTCATCTAAGAAATAAATAGGGAAAGTCTCCTTTAATCTGTCAGTAAAATTCTCTAAGAAATCTGAAGACACATCGGCCAACCATGGAAAAACTTTTGGAGAGCTCTCATGCCACCTCCAAGGCGCATTCACTCTGCGCCTTGTGGCACTCAATCAAAGGGTTAAAGTTTTGGTTAACTCGATTCTATAATATTCTCTTATAAAGGCTACTACAAGCCTCCTATAATACGGGACCACGTTGACCTCCCATAGGCGATTTAACACTGCTTGTCATTCTGGTGGAAGAGTGTTCATTAAGGCCGGCATCTTCTCAAATCCGAAATAAAATAACCACTCCAGATGATTTCTCGTGTTATCTGATTGACTATGACCAAGTGTAACACTACATCATCATTATTCCACCGATAAATGGCTAACTCTGTTATTAGCCTTTTAATTCTTGTCTTTTCTTCATCCGTTCTCGGAAATGCAGGCATGCGTGCATAACGCATCATAGTTCCTTCAACAAATGTAGAACATAAAGAGGGATTGCTTATAATTCACATAGACATAATTGAGAAAGAACACATTCCTTTTTCTTTTTTCTTTTTTAAATTTTTAAGTCAACAGTCGAAGTTAATGGTCAACGGTTAACGGTCAAAGTCAACGGTCAACGCCGGTCAACGGTAGTCAACACCAATCAATGGTCAACGAATGACCGATCGAGTCAACGGGTCTGGTCAACAGGTCCGCCGAGTCGAACGGGTCGGGTCGGGTCGGTTTGGTCAGACCGGTGAGGCCGGTTGGGCCGGATGGGTCGACACGTGCCTTGCGAGTGTGTGGGCAACCACCGGCCGATGTCACGATGACATCAGTTGGCACGTGCCTTGCACGCGCAGGCAGTTGCCGCACGCGCGTGCGATTATCGTGTGCGTGCGTTGCATGCGCCTAAGAACAACGCATGTGCCGACGAAGCCAAACTCTTCGGCCGCAGTGGCGGTGCGTCCGGTGGCGTATGGTGGCAAACCACCACTCGAAATTCTCGTATCGCTGAGCACTTCAACCCTAAGTAATTAGAAACGCAATTTGATCTACGAAAAAACCAAAAACTAGGGGGGAACAGTACGGTGTCAAGATTTTTCCGTCTCTAAATCAATCAACAGTGACGTTAAATGAGAAAATTAATCAAAACTCATTTATAAACATAAACAGTAATCGGGAAACAAGATCAAGACACTCTGATACCAATGTTGGGAAAAATTCGGGAAACGGGATTCCTAAAACAATGGTTTGACATGAAATCGAACACAAACGTAGCGGAAGCGAGCCTAGGAAAATCATGAATCACCGATCCTAAGGCACATCACATAATCGAACGTACCTTGTTTCCACAGACTAAACACCGGTGTTGTGAATCAAAGAGGAAGAATCCACGCTGTTCTTCAAAGGATTATTCTATTATGTTCTTTGGGAGAAAGCGGTGTTGGAAGACGTAACTTCAGAGAGAGCGTAATCTCTCTTTCTCAGAATACATAACCTCTCAAAATTAACCGCCTCCAAGATTTTCCCTTTATCTTTAATAATTTCCTCCATGGGCCCTCAACTCACGGGCTGGGCCTTTTGGGCCCAACATGGGTGGACAGGCCAACTCAAGCCCATCTGAAAGGAAAAAATCCATCACCGACCACCAACTTTTAATCACCGGTTACTCTCCAAGCACCCGTGAAGTCTCGGTAATACCTCATTTGTTAATCCGCAAGCCTTGATGTTGGCGAGAAGCTAATCGCCACTGCTGGTCATCCGTTGAGCGGATTCCATTTGATTCAAATTTGGCAATATTATTTGTGAAATTAGGTAACTACCTTATCTAAATTTTATTTGGGTATTTTATTGCCTAATACATGCTTTTGAATATCTTACATGCATATTTGAATTATAGGCGTATTCCCAATTAGGATTTATTGCCCAATCCGCAACCACACGTCAACTTTTTATTCAATCTATAAGGCTTTATATGGAAAAATTAATCACATGGGAATAAAATTGATATTTTGATCTTTAAGACTTAAGATCAATTTATCAATTTTATTAGCGAAATAATCAAGATTGATTAGATATCGTTTCCAAATTCGAACAATGGATAATATCTTTGATGACCGTGGATGATTTGGTGCTTATCTTTTAATTGTTTTGTTTGTCCCAAAAATACAAAAAAATTGCATTTGCATTCCATGTAGATTAGAATTGATTGCATGATAGGATAGCTAGATTTTTTTTTTTTTTTTTTTTAAAATGCATGTTTAGAAGGTATCTAGGTTAGATAATATCTTTTGAATTAAATTGCATGATGAGATAATTTTCTAAGTTAAGATAGGATTCAAATTGGTCTATTCCTAACTTAAATTAGATAATATGTCACTTTAGTTAATTTTTATTTTTAGCAATTTTTAATTACGAATTTTCTTAAAAAATACAAAAAAATCATGCGCATGTCATGTATGATTAGGTTCATGAAATGCACGTCATTTAGTGATTGTTGCTAGGTTCACCTAATTAGAAATTGCCCGTCATTAGAATTAGGTCATTTGGTTATATTGCATTGCATTGTATATAGATTAGAAAAAAAATTGAGTGTTTGCTTGTTAATTAGAAATCATATCTAGGATTGTCGAAGTGAATTCTAATCCAACATCGCAGATTGTTTCGTTGCTATGAAGTAAGTCTTGCAATTTATTCACTACTTTATATGGGTGTTAAATTGGTGGTTTGTACACCCGTATAATAACCTCACATATTAGGGAAGTAAATTAAAATAAACTCGAGCTGTTTGCAAAACATTTTTTTCGAAATAAAAGGGAAAGGTATTGAAATGGCATTAGAGAAATCTAATAGAAATCTAATGTAATCAAGTCCCCGAATTCACAATCTCTGGTTCGTAGGAGTAAAGTAAATCTCCCGTTACTTTACTTGGGTTACTAATTGATCCACCAAAAATAGATTAGTGGCGACTCCTAATTAAAAAATCAATCGCATGTTAATAATTTGAACCTAAGTCGCGAATTGGTATGGGCTTGGGAGAGTCCAAGCTAAATTTAGGCTTAGTAATTCATTAGCCAAACCTTAGGTGGTACCCAAAATTTTGGTCGCTAGACAAGTCAATGACAATGCCAAATGATTTTAGACTATAATGACATACTTGATGATTTTAAAGTGCAACTAGCCTAATTAAGGCAAAATTTTCACATGCCAAATGACACTCAAGCATGATGAGCCACATATGCACACGAAGCTTCTTATACATAGTTTAATAGTCAAGAAGGTATTGACATGAGATTTGTTCTCTAAGGGACCTAAACAAGCATGATAAAGAGCTTGCATGATAAGGCATAAATCTAACCTTAAAATCACCGAACATGCTTGATTTAGTCACCTAGGAGTGTGCAAAAATCTAATGAAAAATCAAACATATAGATGCATAATGACAAACATTTTTTGTTAAGACATCAAAACCTAATTGAGATCACATGAATCATGATGAAAATGGCAAAATAGATATGTGTTACTAAACATCCTAATTGCAGCCAAACTTACATGTGTTTAAACATGCAATTGATATATCAATTGGCAATTCATGTGAATCATGCATCTTTGGAATGCCACAACATGTATTTCAATCTTCATGAAGATCCTAAGTACAAATCAACTCATCTATATGCTCAATTATGCCAAAATGCATCTTTGATTAGTGCATGGCGGATTGACCTATGCCTAGATCTAGGCAGTTTTGACCTACCAAAACTTATCTGAAAAATCCAGGAAAAAATTATGTTACACACAAGACGATTTAGAACAAATCTTATGAAGAAAATTTTCTCAAAAAAAAAATAGCAAAGTTAGAAGGCGAAACCAAAATAGAACCAAAATTGAAACTATGATACTAAAGAATCAAGTAGATTGCAATGTGTTTTTCAAGGGCCAAACGTCACCCGTTTAGAATATATGACCAATCAAATTTAAGGTCTCAGAATTTCTTTTCTAAGTCTAGAAGGCCTCGAGATCGAATGAGGTCATCTAATGCCTCGTTTTAGGCCAAATAAAAAATATATCATAGATGCACGAAAATTGCATATTAGTAAAAAACTCATTTGATCAATCATGAACTCATCCTCAATCAATCTTTAAACCCAGCAAGTCATCAATCAAGTTCATGATTATCAAATCTAAGTATACTAAAAAATCTAATTACGAACCCTAGCCCTAGTTGGTTATGCCAATCTCACTTCATCGGGTTCAAGTTCAAGATCATTACATTTTTTTGCATGTTCTTCAACTTCAATTTGCGATCGGACCAAACGATCACTACTAGAGCTTGATTGACACCTCAAGGATTAGATCGGGATGCCTATAAACTACCTATGGCAAGATCAAACCATCGGTTTGGCGCCAACATAGAACCGGTCCAAGCTTGGACTAGCCTTCTAGCGCCGGAGAAGGAGGAGGTCACCGAAGTGGATCCGGTGACCGATCAAGCAAGGCCCAACCCCGATTAGGACAGGGATAGCCTAAGGAATAGATCGGACTAGGTCCAATGGTAGTTAAGCCACTATTGGCGGCTGGTTCAAACGGCCAAAGAAGCGGTCCAATTAGACCGATTTGGGGGCGTTGGAGGAACTAGCTTGATCGAAAAGGTTCTAATCAAGCTTCAGGTGTGCTTTTCAATCACCTAAGGCTTGGATAGAGAAGTAGAGGTCGCTAGGGGTGAGGTTGGCAAAGGGTAAACTGGCGAGGGTCGATTCGGGAGGGAGGGAGAGAGATTGAGTTGAGAGAGAGAGAGAGAGAGAGAGAGAGAGAGAGAGTTTTTCTACACAAATGAATCCCCTTTCAAAAATGTACGGAAAAAGCTTTTATACTAGTCTCAAATTGACCGATCTTGGCTGTCAGCTCAATTTAAAGGTCGAAAAATTGATCTAGTGGCCAAATTAAGATTTAAAAAGTTTAATCATACCTAAGAGGTGTCAAGAGACCGATCGGATGGGTCCGATCTGCAAAAATTTGAGTTTAAAATGAGGATTGAGTTTAAGGCACAATTAGGGGTCAAATTGTAAATTCATAAAATTCGAGGATCGATCTATAAAATCATGAACATACAAGAGTACAACCATAAAAATGACATGGAGAGGAGCCTAGAATTGGTTACCAGAGGTCCAAAACCAGCTAAAAAAGGGTTGAACCAGCCTGCCTCACCAACAGTCGGTCGGACCGGTCAGATTGGTTAATGCTAGTTTGATCGGTTCTTGATCGGTTCTGGCTAGTTCTTGCTAATTCATGTCTGTATGGTCTTTGAGAGTTCAAAATTTATGCAATTTGGTCCCTTGAAGAGAAAACTTTGCCCAATTAGAAGAGGAATTGTCCAATTTTGATCAAATTAACCTAATTGAATCTCATAAATGCTATCCATGGACTCTCTATTGACTTAATTGAGTGATTATTATGAAAAGCAACGGACCAAAACCATGAGTATATGAAATCAAGCCTCAAGGTCTAAAATGCGCAATTTTGCAATTCTTTGGCGAAAATTGCAAATTAATTAAAATTGAGTTAAATTAATATTGCAATAAACCTATTTGACCAATTACCCATATTTGGGATCACCTAATGCATTTAAATTGACATTGGATTAAAGTGCCAAAACCTAGACCAAAAATAAATCGAGCTCTAATATTCAAATTGGACTTAGATCCATGAAATTGATTAATAGTCTTGAATAGATCAATTTAAATTTCTTCCATTAAAGCTTGACAGCTCAATTTTCTTAATTTCAAGAGACTGAAATTTCTCAAATTGAGAAGTTATCATGTGAATTCGTTAAAATTGACTTAGATTTGGATTTATCTTAAGAAAATGAATGGAAAACAATCATCCATTCGTAAATTATGAAGAATCGATATTGACCCCCTAATTAAGATTTAAAACGACAATTTGCCTTTCACCATGGCAATTCCCAAAATCAAACAAATGAGTAGATTAGAAATAGCCCCTAGACCAAATGTCGTAAAAGGAACTATACTTAATTATGACTAGAATAAAAGTAATGTTGTTTTTGGTCGATTTAGAACCTAAAACTAAAAAATTCAAAAAGCAATGTTTTTAATCGAATTTTGTGAAATTTTCAACACACAAATCAAATTGACACTAAATATATATATATATATATATATTGAGGATTTTTAATTTTTCCATTTTTTTATCAAAAGTTTGATCAAAAGTCCACCAAATTTTTCTAAAATGATGATTTTTGAGTCTAATATTTTAATTTTTGAGAAATTGATTTGACAAAAGTGAAATTAAGGCTAATTGACTCATTTTTTTGTGAAAAGTTGATTTTTGACCGAGGATTGACTATTGATCAAAAGGGTTGACCAAAGAGTCAACTAAAAAATCAACCGTTTGACTTTTCAAAATTTTTCTTGAAAATGGATAGGAAAATACTTAAGAGTGACAACGTAAAAGAAATAAATGAAAAACAACAGTTTTTGGTATAGATACCAACTCCGTCGTGTTCGAAAACCCAAGTCTCGATTTTTTTATTTTTTATTTTTATGGGTTGACTAAAAATCAGGTGTCAATACCCATCATGGCTGAGTGAGAGATGTTATCTTTTATTGGTACGTCCATGATGGGGTGCGATTAAGATGTACCGGTTTGTTTTGATATGATGGAGAGACATCTTTTAAAAGGATGAGGGAAGTTATAACCACGATAACGATTGGTAGAAAGAACGTTTTGATAAATAGTTATCTCTTCTTCTTCTCTCTCTATCAAAGAACAAAAGATAATTACATTACTACTTTGAGAAGACAATTGGTATTAACACCGTGGAATGTGAATGCTTTCCTTGTGATTGTATTTGGACCATCATCAAAGTTGTATCATTCGTCGTTCGTTCGTGATTCAATGTACATTCCTAGGTAATTGGTTTATTCACATCAAAGAAGTTAGTCGTTTCTTCTGCCAACTTTTTTCCAACACTTGATAATTCTTTTTGTCATAGGCCGGTGTGAAACATTCGATGAAGTTTGACAAATCCTTCTGCACAGGGTTCATAGAAGTCAAAGAAAGAGAAAAGTATTCCAACACTTGATGATTCTTTTTGTCATAGGCCAGTGTGCAGAATTTAATGAAGTTTGACAAATCGCTTGCACATAGGTTTATAGAAGTCAAAGAAAGAGAAAAGCATTCCATTTATAGAAGTCAAAGAAACAGAAAAGTAGCCCATCCCCATAGATTTGTTTGAAGTCGGTGCCAATTGTGGGCTAAGTGTGTCCTTTATTAGTAGATGAAGAAGGAGAAAAGGTACAAGCTATGCGTTTGGTTAGTGCATGATGGTGATGGCATGTGTGCGCATGATTTCAAAAGTGGCTGCGGATGTTGACAATTGTGGACTTCACATTTGTCTTGTCTCCACACGCATTCTCCTCTAGATAGAGGTCGGCAGAGGGTGTAAGAAAGGCAGAGCAAGAAGTGAGAGCTCAAGGGACAAAGAAGGGCGTGAGCTCAGAGAGAATTGTGCATAGAGTTGAGTTCATTGAGTTGAGTTGTTGAACACTGTGGGTATTGGATATACACTAGGGTTGGGAAACATTGTAATTCTATAATTCTCCGATTTATAGTGGATTATTTGCTAGCTCTCACAGGCACGTAGATTCCAACATTCAAACCAAATCAGGTAAATTTCTGGTGTGCTTTTATCGTTTCTCGTTTTATTTCTGTTGATTTTTATAGCTCCCAAGATAATGGCAAAGATACGATCCACTTCTGCCGCTGCTGATTCCAACAATTTTATTGTTGGCCAACAAATTTAAATTGTGAAAACGGGGATTCTAATGCAGATTTTGTTGTTCACTTGATTAATCAAGCGGTCAAGTGGAACCATTGGCGATTTAATTAAATGGTTTGGGTGATAAGTTTGTCTACCATTTTCTTATATAAGCGAAATTGTTGCTTAATGATACGTACCATTTGATCATAATAGGGTCATTGCGGCAAAAGAGAGTCAGCTTCGCCTCAAATGGATACCACCTCTCCAGTCGCTCCACTACATCAAGAAGCTAGTACTCCTCGGCTTCAAATAACCGGTGCAAAGACTCTAGCCGAATCTTCCAACCTCACTTCCATTCCCTCCCACTACGCCTTCACCACCCCCACTTCCAGTGATCAAGCCGTTCATACCGACCACGATGATTCCATTCCCTATCATCGACTTCTCTCTCCTCTCCTCGAGTAATCCCGATCAAAGATCGAAAGCCGTCTCCGATCTTGCAAAGGCTTGTCAAGACTGGGGCGTCTTCATGGTACACATGTTCTTAGCTAGTTCATTATCTGATCCATAGTACTTTTCTTTATTTAGATCTTGTTGCGAACATGTGAAACAAATAGTTGGTATCTTTGATCAACTTTCGCGTGTCAAACTTGTTATTAATACTTAAAAGACAAAAGAAGTATACTCCAAATACCAAAACTTGGCACAAATGAACATATAAGTGCAAAAATTTTCAAAATATACACTTAAGTGCCACTTTATTTGAAATTGGATACTTAAAGTGTCAACTCTGATGTGGCTTGTCAGAAACTGTGAGCAACAACACAGCCCCGGCCAGCGACAACCCTTGGCACCTTTGGGGGATGGTTGCGACCCCTTGCCCTAGTTCTGGGTGAGGGCCTAACGGTTGGCCAAGATTGCTAGCCATCTAGCCGAGGGCCGATGACCCCAACTGACCCTTGCCCCACAGTCACCGACCCCTTCTAGCAATTGTGGGGTAATGGTGGTGAGGGCCTCCATGGCCCTAGATTTGATTCTCTCTTTTTTTTTTTTTTCTTTTTTAGTTTTTTAGATTTAATTTAATTAAATTAATGTTTATATTAAAAATCAAATTTAGATCAAAACGATGTTATTTTAGGCTTATCTAGCCACATCAATCCCACATGGATAATTTTTTTAATATGAACTGCTACATCAGTTAAAAATCCCGCCGGAAAAAATCACGTCAACTATTTGGCCAGAAATTCTTGTAGTTGGCATTTAAGTTTTTTTTTTTAATCTGATTTTTGTACTTAAGTATATCTTTTAAAAATTTTGATACTTATGTATCCACCCATTCCAAGTTTTAGGACTTGGGGTTTCTGCGCCTCCTTAAAAGACTAGCAACGATATAAATTGGTTTGACTGATTCAACCGACGGTTTCATTCATACCTGCATGAGATTCGACGGTGTGTTGTCCGCTATGTATTGATCATAGCCCTTGGTTGTATATGTGAGTAGTTGATCAACCACGGAGTGCCCAAGAGTCAAATGAAGGCGACGGTCGACGCGCTGATGGGATTTTTCGATCTGACAGAAGAGGAGAAAAATGAGTTCCAAGGGAAGCACGTCTTGGATCCCATAACATACGGCACGAGCTTCAAAGCTTCGGTCGACAAAGTGTTCCTCTGGAGAGATTTTCTGAAGATGATGGTGCATCCAAAGTTTCACTGCCCTTCCAAGCCAGAAGGCTTGAGGTATCCATTCTCTCTCTCCATCGGTTTCGCGTGCAAGTTCTCAGTTTGCATATACGTACTGAAATTTCTGTTTTCTTGATACCATTTGTCTATTTAGTTCTTTTCTTCTTTTTGTGGGTGAGTGATCGTTAGGTTACAAATAGTGGCAATGACAACAATATTTCCTTACTGTAGCTTTGATGCTACAGTTCAAGCAGCAACAGAGCCTTTCTGTTGACGACATTTTTTTGTCAATCGAGTATAGTATAAAATTGAAGAGTACGTATGTGGGTACAGCAAAATAAGTCGTTACTCTTCTCAACGTGTCATGCTAAAACAATGTTCAGAGTTATCAATCTTTGACTTGCTACTTCAGAGTTATCAATGCATCCAGATCTTAGTGCGCAGTGTAATTTTGTCAGGCACATCAGAAAAAGAAAACATGATGAGGAACTTGAACAAATTCTTCTTGGTAACACGAGAATCCGAATCTTCAACTTGACTATGTCCAATCTCTGTCCATGTATAAGACTCTGTCCACTTGGGTGGTAGATTCTGTTGGAAGTTTGTTTGTAAAACAAACAGAGTGTGCTTTTCCTTATCCCACATAGGAAAGTTGGAAGGAGATGAGACAATTTAGAAGTGTGAGCCTTCTCTAAATTGTTTAAAGAAAAGGTTGGGGTGTGGACTAGACCTCACAATTCCCACGGCTAGGTGTGTGTTTATTAGGCATACTTAACACTTTTGGAAATTATACTTGTTTAATTAGCACTAACCTCTTTATATTTATTTTATTTCGTACAATTATCTTATTAACATTTATTAGTTGAAAGGTTGTTTTTTGTTTATTAAGTATTTTTGGAAATTATTTTTTTTATTATTCCGAATTTTATGTGTCTTTTCAAGACAACTTTTGGAAATTATACTTGTTTAGTTTGTAATATTTCCCTAAGGATTGCATTTGTTCACTTTGCAATCTTTTGCGAAAAGTTGCCTATGTTCTTTAAGACTTATTTATATATACATGTCATTTTTGGATGAATGAGTATGAAATTATTTTTCGAGTCTTTCCAAAAGTACAGTCATCTTTTCAATTATTTCTAGAAAGACCTTGGAGAAATACTAGAATTGCTATTTAATATTTTCATTTAAGACTTTGTTATATCTTGGAGGATATTTGCCAATGACCATTAGCAACATTGTGGTCTAACTTAATTACTCTATTGATTTGAAGTCATTATTTTCCAACAAATTCGAATTCTAAAGTTACCTATACACGACACAACGTGATTTGGATACCAGATTTGCCTTATCTACAGGAAGCACTTGACCACTCAATTAGTCATGTGGATCTGATCTTGAACAACTTCAATGCATCTGATGCGCGAGCTCTTCAGCATCTTTGGTTCCGGTTTGTTAGTTTTGTATGGTAGATCTATATTTACCTAGAAATCTGGCAGTTTTGAATTATAGCAATGGAAAGTACGTGATTCTTTTGTTAGGATACCGTTATTTTGGATCATCTTGACGTCAAACAAGAACAATTTTGTACGCCTAGAAAAACAAGTAAAGTGCGGATTCAATTTGATAGGGCAAAATAATTGGTAATACCCTAGATAAAAGATAGAGTTACAGACGCCTGTGAAATCCCTAAAGATAAAAAGAACTCTACCACGGCATTTCCTCTGATAAATGAGAGCAATGTTTGTTGCAGTGAAGTTTTAGCAGAGTACTCTGGGGAGCTCCGGAAATTAGCCAGGGAATTGCTCAAGGGTATATCGGAGAGCCTAGGACTCGGACTGGGCTATATTGATGCAGCAATGAACATGGATTCAAGCCTACAGATATTAGCAGCAAATCTGTATCCGCCGTGCCCACAGCCAGAACTTGCTATGGGCTTACCCTCGCACTCGGACTATGGCCTCTTGACCATCCTATTGCAGGATGATACTGGCGGCCTCCAAGTGCACCATGACGGGAAGTGGATCAAAGTTGATCCCATTCCGAATGCCTTTGTGGTCAACACCGCTGATCAGCTCGAGGTAAATGTGCAGATATCCACGTTTTATCTTTCTAATCTCCCTCATCTGTTCTGTAAGAGAGGTCCAATTAATTTCAAATCTTAATGTGTACTGCGTGCCTTGGTTTATAGAAGGTAAACTGTTATGCATAGAACTATAGATGCAGGTACAGTGTAGGTACTTATAGAAGGAAGATTGTTTTAACATAGGAATGTAGAAAATACAGTTGTCTTTTGCTGAAACATACTCTATCGCCTTGGTTTCTTTAACTGGATATTAATCAGCAAAAAAGTTGATACTAATCTCTGTGATTTGCTATTGTTTGGCCATTGAACATATCAAGCTTATTGCAAATACTATTTCTTTTTGTTCTTGACGCTTTTCAACTGTGCAAGATTATGAGCAATGGGAAATACAAGAGCGTTCTGCATCGAGCTGTCGTGAACAACAAGGCTACAAGGATATCGATCCCTTTTTCTACTGGACCGTCACCCGATACTGTCGTTGTGCCAGTGGAGCAGCTGGTGGATGGCAAGCACAACCAAGCCACATACATCTCGATGAATTACAAGGACTATTTGGAATTTAAACAAAGCAGATCCCTCAATAAAGGGTTGTGCCCGAATCAGGTAGAGATATGATGTTTGCAGCCTACTGTTGCGCTGTATTCTGTTAAAAATGAATGTATGATTGTCTACTGCTTCTAGTCTGTTTGGACCTGGAGAGCAACCTTATAGAACGTTTCTGAAATGTATCTTCTTGGCATAATAAATGGAAGTGAGAACTGCATAATGTCTGATTAAACACCGTAAATTTGTACAGC
This sequence comes from Eucalyptus decipiens, assembly GCA_014182575.1. Lineage (NCBI taxonomy): Eukaryota > Viridiplantae > Streptophyta > Magnoliopsida > Myrtales > Myrtaceae > Eucalyptus > Eucalyptus decipiens. Next base: position 19,879,845 of record CM024615.1, on the reverse strand, counting down.
TATACCAAATTATGACGGTTAGTCAGTATGAGCATGAACATTTGCCTGTCTAGATTTTCACGGAAATGGCCCCTTGATTGGGCGGAAAATATCAAGTACTCGCCACGACTCAAAGAACTTATTTCGAATGTAATTTCCTCGACAAAAATAATGATCTGATTTTTTCTTTTTTTCTTTTTTCTTTTGGTCTGAAATAATGATCTGTTTGGGCGGAGACAATGCGTTGAAATTAGTATCATAACCACAGAGGCATTAAAAATTTCAGAGTTTCTTTGAGAGCTTTGAATGAGTGTGTGTCCTCATAACGGATGGTGGAGGGGTCTATTTATAGGCTTTAAAGGTCAGCTCAAATTAGAATTAGAGATGTTGTGATAGAAATTTTAAGGATAATGTGTACAATATGAATCAACGGTGAAGATCAAAATGAACATAGGATGGACAGCGAGAATAAGATATGGTGGTCAATCAAATTAGGAAGATACCATTGCAATTTGATCCAATGGTGTGTGTACATGGGGAGAGTTAGGTAATCGAAGCAACCGCTGGATTAATTGACAACTAAGTAATCAAATTTTATCAACAATGTGTAGCATAGTGGAGGAAAATCCCCCTATCTGGCCGGCCACCTAAGGGCTTGATTGAGCATGCGATGGTTTGCGGTATCATCCATAGAGAGGTCACCTAAGCACGTGTACGTCATGACTTCCTATGCTATGCACTTATTCTGGTGTGTGATAGTTCATGGAGATGTAACGGAATATCCGTGTGAATGGCACATGATCGAGTCGTGTGAGGCATGTGACCATTGACCATGCGAGATGCACATGTGGCCAAGAATTTCCAAGGCTCGTGGATGCCCGGATCTTGTCACGTGGTGACATGCAATGCTGCTTATTTGTTATGTCCATACCTCATCCGTCTCTCAAAATCTTGGAATCATTCAAGTTTCTATCCAAGACCCCACGATTCCCACATTCTTCAGAAGATTATTGTTGATTTCACCCTACCTTTCGGCTTCAAATTTACACTCCAAGGACATAGGAAATTCAAATCCCGATCTTATCTTTAAAGTTTAGGTTTCAAGAGTGTTGAAACTCTTAGTTTAAGCTCATCTCCTCTCCATGATCACGACTTTCTCTCCGGGCCACTTTCAACTTAACCACTGGTCCGTAACATGGGTTAGTCCTAAAATGCAAGGAATGTAACCTAGAAAAAGATGCAATGCAAATATGATGGTGTAAATGATATTTTTGTTTATGAGTTATGATAGATCCCTATTTCTCTAATGCAATATATGGGGGAGATAAAATTTAGATGTCAACATCTAAAAGACACCACATGTATTTTGTAGGGGTGATCGGTTCCGGTTAGGTCCGATTCCACCTAGGAACTGGGAATAGGACCGAAGAACCATTGCCCAATTTTTGGGGCCGAGAATCGGATTGGACTAACCTAGGACTGAACTGATTGGTCGGTCTCATGGAACTGATTACTTAGCAAAGAAAATTAAAAAAATTAAGAAAAACACAAGAATTGTTACTACTTTTAAGTTTTATTGCTATTTTAAAAAATTAAAAAATATATATATTTTTAAAAGGGTCAGCCCGATTCGGTTCAGTCCTCTCCAGAATCAAGAACCAGACTGACAATATGATTGGTTCCATTTTTATGGAACCAGGAACTAGACCGATCCCTCTAGGAGCCGAACCAAACTAGCCAATCTGGTCCGGTCCGGGCAATTCCCGATTTGGGCGGTTCTCGATTTGGGTGGTTCGGCGTGCTCACCCCTAGTATTTTGATTATGTTTTTTAGAAAAGAAAAAGAAACTCGGTAGATCCGTCGGGTTAATATGTTTGGAAAGTGCAATTTAACAATTGAACATTGTACTATAAAATAAAGTGACTCCCATGGAACATTATTTTTATCGTGGATAATAACACTCAAAATGGCCGGACTATGATTATTTCAATTGTGATCCAAGCATGCAAATTTGGTAGATCCATCGGGTCAATATCTTAAATTTTATCTAGCTCAGGTTTGGTTAAACTGATATTTCGTGGGTTGGAAATTTTTTCTGCAAGTTTGAATGGGCTCATAGGCTTGAATTACGTTCAAGATTTTTCTTCTTTGACATATTCACCATACAAGAATACATTTAGAAAGTGCGCCACTAATCAACCAATTGCCGTGACACCACTTGTTTGGTCAACACTAGAAACATGATACCTTCGCTTGAGAAGATCTCCAAGAGAGGGCCTAAGATTAAGCCAATTAACATATTCAATTGGACTTATTTTCATGCCAAAGTTTAATACAATGGATTACGGGTCAATTGCGATATATTATTTGTGTTATTTACACTATATCGCCGATACAAGACTATTTTTATCTACTTAATAATAGATAGATCGATTAACAACAACCCTTATCAAAGAATAGACAATATAATAATTTGGAAGGATTACTATAACTTAGGCTCATAATATGAATATTTCTCACGTACTCTATTCTATACCATTTTTGTTTCTGATAATACAGAGCATGAAGCTTAACGAGGAGCAAGACTTAACTCATAGGCTAGAGGGACTAAAGCAAATAGCCTTTATAGCGGCCCACGGTATGCCATAAGGGGAGATTTAAATGGCCTCTCCTTTCGCAGAATTAGACATATAAGAAATAATTTGTGCATATCTAATGTGGACATCGAGTCATATCGAGGAGGAGGTGCTAGGGACCCATTGTCTATTCCTACTGGTTCGATTACTCGAGCGCGGGCCAAACAATTCAGGCAAGCTGTTGGCGTCATGGTTCGTGATCTTTGGCGTGAAGATGGCCTTGGATCAAATCTTGAAGAATCTTGGAAATCTTGGTGCAATTTAATTATCTTGTTACCAAATAATTGACCAAGTCAATTTATATATATATTATTGTTTAAGAATATTCTAAAATAGGAATATTTTAGAATATAACGCATTAGATTTTTTAGGGTTGGTTTTAGGGTTTGTGTGGCAGCCTATATAAAGGATTTGCTAATTTTCTTTGGGGACAGATATATTTTATTTTGAAGAAAAGAATTGAGAGGTTCTCTTTTTTTTGTTCTTTGGAGGACTTGACCTAATCAAGATTCTCTTCGACTTATCGAGCGAGATAGCGAATTCTTTCGCTCGTGGCGTCTATAACGTTGGTTGGTTGACACGTGTTTGTCAACGGGTCACGTTTATACCGAGGTTGCCAATCACGGAGGTTTGATTGGAGGTCGAGGTTTGCAATTCGCACCATCCGGGCCTTCGTAGAACGATCCTTCCGCAACGATTCTCATCAGTTTGGTATCAGAGCTTGCTTCTACAAGGTCTATTTATCTTTAATTTTCTGTTGATATTTAGCAATTTGAGATTTATTGAGTTAGGGTTTTGGTTCTAGTTAATTTAGGGATCGATTGCTTTTGTGCTTCTATACGTAGTTGTTTGCTGTTAGTTTTAAATTTTCTTTTCTAGCATCTTAAATTGTATCCGAGTTCGTCAAAAATAAAAAAAAAAAAAAAAAATAAAAAAAAAAGAAGAGAAAGAAAACGCACAAAAAAAAAAGCGTGCAAGAAAGAAAAAAAAAACAGCTTCGGAAAAAAAAAAAATTAGCCGAACAAAAAAAAAAAAATCAAGAAGGCGACTCGTTTGTTAGTAGACCAAATTGAAACAAAATCAGTAGTGATTTGTGCTTCAATTGGAATTTCGAAAGTTGTACTTGTTGGTTTGAAATTGTTACTTACTGACACAAAATCAATAGTGATCTAATCTTGTTTGATTAGTTTGATTGATTGTCGTGAGGGGTTGAGAGACAGGTTTTGAGTCCAATAAAGAGCTTGTGAAAAGAGAATACAAGAGGAAAAAGGCAAGAGTGTGTAAGCTTAATTGAGGGTAAAAAAAGCCTAGACTTGAGTTAAACACGAGAGGAGTGACAAACATCTCGAGAGAAACACGTGAGGGAGCGATTGGTGAGGATTTTTTTTAGACTAACGTTTACTTGCAGGTCTAAAATATGTCGCGCGAAGAAAGTGTGAATCAATGGGAGGTTGACCCCATACGAAGGGATGAAGCGCTCGTGGAAAGCATCCAGCAATTGAGGGTCGTAGTGGAGGAGCTTAGTGGCCGAATGATGGGGAATGGCATGAGGGTTGATGGTGACCGAGAGATACCCCGAGGAAGGCCGCAACATCAGTGAGATGCCTCTAGAACACAACATAGAAGGCAGCGGCAATATGATGATGATGAGGCCGACATGGAGGATGATCGAGATGCTCGATTTGAAAGGTGGAATGGAGGCCGAAGGTTTAGACACCAAGGAGATGATGAACTTGGCAACATCAAGATGAAGATTCCTTCCTTCCAAGGGAAGAATGATCCCGATGCGTATCTAGAGTGGGAGAAACGCATGGAGATGGTATTTGATTGCCAACGATACTCTGAGCTCAAAAAGGTAAAAATGGCAGCTGTTGAATTTACTGATTATGCTATAATTTGGTGGGATCAACTTGTGACTAGTAGGAGGCGCAATGGTGAAAGACCGATAGAGACGTGGGATGAGATGAAAGCAGTGATGAGGAGGCGTTTTGTGCCAAGTCATTACCATCGAGATTTGTTTCAAAAGTTACAAAACCTCACACAAGGCAATAAGAGCGTGGAAGAGTATCACAAGGAGATGGAGATTGCCATGATCCATGCTAATGTGATGGAGGATCGTGAGGCCACAATGTCAAGATTTTTGAGTGGTTTGAGCCGAGACATAGCAAGGGTGGTAGAGCTGCAACACTATGTTGAATTGGAAGAATTGGTAGACAAAGCCATCAAAGTTGAGCGACAATTGAAGTTGGACCGAAATCACAAGAGTGGAGGAGGTTCAAATCAGTGGAGATCCAACTGGAAGAGAGATGAGAAGCCAAATTGGAGAGGAAACAACACCAAAACCGAAACTTCAAAGGAGAAGGAGAGGGACGGTAAAGTTGGAACGAATCCGATTTCAGGTAAAACCGAAAATCCTAACACTAGAACTCGTGAAATTAAATGTTTTAAGTGTTTAGGCAGGGGTCATATGGCGAATCAATGCCCTAATAGGAGGGTGATGATCATGACTGGACATGGTGTTATTGAGTCCGAAAGTGAAAGGGAAGAAGATGATGAAGAGATGCCACCATTGGAGGATTGTAGTGATGGAGAAGTGGCTATAAAAGGAGACTTATTGGTGGTTAGGCGTTCTCGAGTGTGCAAGTAAAGGAGGAGGAGCATCACCAACAAAGAGATAATTTGTTTCATACAAGGTGTGTGGTGAATGGTAAGATTTGTAGTATGATAATTGATGGAGGTAGTTGTGCGAATGTGGCAAGTTGTATTATGGTGGATAAGTTGGGCTTGAAGACAACAAAGCACCCTAGGCCTTATAGACTTCAATGGTTAAATGATAGTGGTGAGGTGAAAGTAACGAAGCAAGTTCGAATTCCATTTGAGATAGGGAGATATAAGGACGAGGTAAAGTGTGATGTTGTACCTATGCAAGCGGGTCATATCTTACTTGGAAGACCATGGCAATATGATCGAAAGGTACATCATGATGGGTATACTAATCGTTATTCATTGATGATGAATCAAAAGACTAATACCTTGGTACCAATGACACCTAGTGAGGTGTATCAAGATCAACTAAAGTTACAACGAGAAGCCGAGAGAGAGAGAAAAGGTGAGAAATTCGAGGGCTTGCGTAGTGTGTACGAGACGCAAGGAAAAGGAGAGGCCGAGAGAAAAATTGTGGTAAAAACCGAGGGAAAAGAAGAGAGGAAAGAAAGAGGCAAAATAATTTTTATGCAAAATCAAGTGAAGTGAGGAGAGCTTTAGTTCTAGATCGACCAATGCTTGTACTTGTGTACAATGAGGTTTTATTTTCTACTAACGATCTTGACCCAAGTTTGCCTAGTCCTGTTGTATCTTTATTGCAGGAATTTGAAGATGTCTTTCCTGATGAACTTCCTGGAGGGATACCACCGATTCGAGGCATAGAACATCAAATTGACTTGATTCCTGGTGCGCCATTACCTAATCGACCTGCATATCGAAGTAATCCCGAGGAGACAAAGGAACTTCAGCGGCAAGTTAGTGAACTATTGGAACGGGGGCATGTGAGAGAGAGTCTTAGCCCGTGCGCCGTCCCTGTTTTGTTAGTACCAAAGAAGGATGGAACTTGGCGAATGTGTGTCGATTGCCGAGCAATCAATAATATTACGGTAAAGTATCGACATCCTATTCCTAGGTTAGATGACATGTTGGATGAGTTGCATGGTTCTTGCATTTTCACTAAAATCGATTTGAAAAGTGGTTATCATCAAATTAGGATGAAAGAAGGTGATGAATGGAAAACTGCATTTAAGACCAAGTATGGATTATATGAGTGGTTAGTCATGCCATTTGGATTAACTAATGCACCGAGCACGTTTATGCGACTTATGAATCATGTTTTGCGTGCTTTTATTGGTCGATTTATGGTTGTCTATTTTGATGACATCTTGATTTATAGCCGAAGTCTTGATGACCATATTGAGCATGTGCGAGCTGTCTTGCAGGTTTTAAGGGCTGACCAATTATACGCTAATCTAAAGAAGTGCTCTTTTGTTACCAACAAATTAGTATTTCTAGGATTTGTTGTTAGTGCTGATGGTATACAGGTTGATGAAGAAAAGGTCAAAGCAATCCGTGAATGGCCAACGCCTAAGACCATAGGAGAGGTGCGTAGCTTTCATGGATTGGCGAGTTTTTATCGACGATTTGTGAGAAATTTCAGCACCATTGCTGCACCTTTAATTGAGGTTATCAAGAAGCACGTGGGTTTCACGTGGGGAGAAGAGCAAGAGAAAGCATTTAATCTGCTAAAAGATAAGTTAACTAATGCTCCTTTATTATCTTTGCCTTATTTCAGTGCTACTTTTGAGATAGAGTGCGATGCTTCTGGTACAGGAATTGGAGCCGTGTTGATGCAAGGAGGGCGTCCCATAGCTTATTTCAGCGAAAAGTTGAGTGGAGCAACATTGAATTATCCTACCTATGATAAGGAGATGTATGCTTTAGTGCGAGCTTTGGAGACTTGGCAACATTATTTATGGCCAAAGGAGTTTGTGATCCACACCGACCATGAGACCTTGAAGTACTTGAAAGGGCAGCAAAATTTGAATAAAAGACATGCCAAATGGATGGAGTTCATCGAGACTTTTCCATATGTGATCAAGTACAAGAAAGGTAAGGAGAATGTGGTAGCCGATGCACTTTCTCGAAGGTATGCGATTCTAACTATTTTAGAAGCAAAGTGTCTAGGTTTTGAGCATATCAAGGGCTTATATATTGATGATGATGACTTTGGGAGAGTCTATGAAGCATGTGAACACGCCGCATTTGATAAATTTTATAGGCATGAAGGTTATCTTTTCGTGAAAACAAACTATGTTTGCCTAAGTGTTCTTTGCGTGAATTGTTGGTGCGAGAAGCGCATAGTGGTGGTTTAATGGGGCATTTTGGCATTAATAAGACTTACGAAGTACTGTATGAACATTTTTACTGGCCACATATGAAGAGAGATGTCACACGTGTTTGTGAGAGATGCATTGCTTGTAAGCAATCGAAGTCTACAACTAAACCGCATGGCTTGTATACACCATTACCTATTCCAACGCATCCTTGGATTGATATTTCTATGGATTTTGTGTTAGGATTGCCTAGGTCTAAGTATGGTAGAGATTCTATTTATGTGGTTGTTGATCGGTTTTCAAAGATGGCTCATTTTATACCATGTCATAAAACTGATGATGCATCTCATATTGCTAATTTGTTCTTTAAGGAGGTTGTACGTTTGCATGGCATGCCTAGATCGATTGTTTCAGATCGAGATTCTAAATTTCTTAGCTACTTTTGGAAAACATTGTGGAAAAAACTAGGAACACGGTTGTTATTTTCTACTACTTGTCATCCATAGACCGATGGTCAAACCGAGGTAGTTAATAGAACTTTAGGGGTATTGTTGCGTGCTATTATTAAAAAGAACATAAAATCTTGGGAAGATTGTCTGCCACATGTTGAATTTGCATATAATAGGAGCATGCATTCTGCTACTAAATTTACACCATTTGAGGTTGTCTATGGTTTTAATCCATTAACTCCGTTAGATTTAACCCCTTTACCTGTTGATAAGCGTGTGGATTTAGATGGAGCAAAGAAAGCTGAATTTGTCAAGGCGTTGCATGAGAAGACGCGCACAAATATTGAGCGCAAGACAGAGCAATATGCAAAGCAAGCTAACAAAGGGCGCAAGGAAGTGGTGTTTGAACACGGAGATTGGGTTTGGGTTCATATGCGAAAAGAGAGATTTCTGAGCAGCGACATTCTAAGTTATTACCGCGAGGGGATGGACCATTCATGGTTTTGGAAAGAGTTAACAATAATGCTTACAAGCTTGATCTTCCAGGTAAGTATGACGTTAGTGCCACATTTAATGTTTCTGACTTGACTCTTTTTGATGCCAGTGATGATTTGAGGACAAATCCTTTGCACGGGGGAGGGAATGATGTGGACATCGAGTCATATCGAGGAGGAGGTGCTAGGGACCCATTGTCTATTCCTACTTTTTTGGTTCGATTACTCGAGCGCGGGCCAAACAATTCAGGCAAGCTGTTGGCGTCATGGTTCGTGATCTTTGGCGTGAAGATGACCTTGGATCAAATCTTGAAGAATCTTGGAAATCTTGGTGCAATTTAATTATCTTGTTACCAAATAATTGACCAAGTCAATTTATATATATATTCTTGTTTAAGAATATTCTAAAATAGGAATATTTTAGAATATAACGCATTAGATTTTTTAGGGTTGGTTTTAGGGTTTGTGTGGCAGCCTATATAAAGGATTTGCTAATTTTCTTTGGGGACAGATATATTTTATTTTGAAGAAAAGAATTGAGAGGTTCTCTTTTCTACTGTTCTTTGGAGGACTTGACCTAATCAAGATTCTCTTCGACTTATCGAGCGAGATAGCGAATTCTTTCGCTCGTGGCGTCTATAACGTTGGTTGGTTGACATGTGTTTGTCAACAGGTCACGTTTATACCGAGGTTGCCAATCACAGGTTTGATTGGAGGTCGAGGTTTGCTATTCGCACCATCTGGGCCTTCGTAGAACGATCCTTCCGCAACGATTCTCATCAATATCCAAGTGATGTGGCACGTAGTCCCCACTCTAAGGGGGTCCAAACAATAGGTTTTTTCATTAAGCACAAAACTCAATAATACACCAACAAGTTTTAACATTGACCTAGAAACTTCCACGGTGAATTGACATTGATGATTATTTATTTGAGTAAGGACACTGCTAGTATACCCATATGGTTAGTTTAATCTAGTATCCATGCAAGGGCAATCACACATTTCACTTTAGATGGAAAGAGCAACCCGCATTTCACCAAAAACGTAAACAAATTATGCTCTGCAAAGATGATTGTGGACTTTCACTTCTTCTTTTTTGTCAGTATTTACATACACAACAACAAAAGTTAGGGTCAAAAAAAAAAAAAAACAACATAAGTTATTTTATTTACACGTTAAATTTAAATTAGTCTTTCTTTCTAAAAAAAGAAAAGTACCAATCTCTCTTAATTTTCTCAAACGAAAAATAAGAGGTATCTAGCATAGAATTTTTGTTATAATATGTCAACATATTTGTTTCATCTTGAAATAAAGATGATAAAATTAATCTTTTTAAATATTTTTCAAATGAAGGAATTCGTCCGACAATAGTTTAATTGACAAAAGTTTTGTTATTGCAAACATTGAGACAAATTATTCAATTTTAGGCTAAAGTACACTGCAAGTGCCATCACTTGGCATAGGTGACAATAAAGTGCCCAAGGTTTCAAAAGGTACATTTAAGTGCCACTTTTTTTTAAAATTGGGACATTTAAGTACCAACTCCCGTGGGGATAGCTAGAAATTCTACGTGACTTATAAGAATAAATGTGATCTACGTGGCTCGCCAGAGTTGTCTATTGAGCAATCATTGTGCAAAACGACATCATTTTGCCCCAAAAATTGATTTTTAATATAAATACTAATTAAATTACAATAAAAATTATATTAAAAAAGGGAAGGGGCAGCATTCGATGAGGGCCTCCACGACCCTTGCCTTTGCCGCCGCCCCACCATTGTCGAAAAGGGCCGACAATGGTGGGACAAGGGTCGTCTGGGGTCACCAAGCTCTAGCCAGTGGCCAATCACCCTAGCTGACCGTTGGTGAGGAGCCCGGATCGAGCAAGGGTCGTCGACCCTCACCTAGTCAGGCCAAGGGTAGCTACTAGCTAGGGTAGGGTCACCCAGCCCTACCACAGCTAGCGACGACCATTGACCCCTTTGGGTGAGGGCTAACAATCCTCGCCAAATCTTGGGGAAGGTTGCAAGCCCTCACCCAAATTTGGGTGATGGCCTGTAACCCCTCACCAGCAATCAACCAAGGTCGCCAACCACTAGCTAGGGCTCGACAACCCCGATTGACTTTTGCCCCACTACGCTAGCCCTTTCCAATAATGGTGGGGCGGCAGTCGCGACAAGGGCAATAGAGGCCTTCATTGAATGCTTCTCCCTCCTTTTTAGAAAAAAATATATTTTTACTTTAATTTAATTAATATTTATATTAAAAATCAATTTTTTAGGGCAAAACGACATCATTTTGAACAAGCTAGCCGCATCAGCACTGTGTGGATAATTTTTTTAAAAATAATTGTGTGGCATCCTCGATTCAAGTCAGTCAATGGACATGTATAGATTGATTCGGCTGAAGTATATACTGGTCGTGGGTGATGCCGTACATTCAATGTACTGTTCGTGAATGACCTTAATCTGATCCAAAACAACCATGAGTCAGGGTAGATTGATCGATCCTATTCGATTACATGATAACCAAGGGTCATTCATGGATTGACCAACTCAACTGAAAGTCACGCGTCAAACCTTGGATAGGCATTGAACTTAGTTTGAGTTTAGTCGCGTGAATTCTACCAATGCCACCTAAATTTGCGTAGGTCGCGTTAAGCTATTTTTGATCGAAACTTAGCCATAAACCCTAGTCCAATTGTGAGTATCTACTATAGATGTTATCAAGGCATTTCTTTCCAATTGAAATGATTTTAGTGAGCCCATTAGTACATTAATTGGAGAAATGCACTAATTTGAGGATAGATTTTAACAAATTTCGAGGTGAGACCAATTTAGCCTATTAAGATTTAAATTGAGATGAGACGAACTTTGTTAGGCCATGGACAAGGGATAGGTGCCACTTTTTGGGTAGACAAGAGAAATAGACCAAATTGCCCTCCTTGAGTCTATCCAATAATTGAATTCCAAGAAGCAATCCTAGCCCTTAATCTTGGATAAGGACTTAGGCAAGATGGATGGCCAAGATTTTCTCTTGCTCTCCAAGTTTGATTGTTATCATGGGAGGAGGACAATAATTCAAGAGCATTTAATGCTTGCAAGACAACTTTCTTCTCAAGTTTCTTCTTCTTCTTCTTCTTCTTCTTCTTCTTCTTCTCATTCTCTCTCCCTCATTCACGCCACCCTCATCCCCCCTAGGTCTCATGCCTCTCTCCCTCATTCTCCCCCTCGGTTAGCTCGCCATCGCCACCCCTTGCCGTTGCCTTGCCGCACGCCATTGCCATCATTGCCACCATGAGCCGCGAGCCGCCACCATCTGTCCCTCATTCGTGTTTTGATTTTTTATTAGAATCCCTAACCCTTAGCTAGGGCGATATGCTACATTGTTGGGCTTGGTTATGTCCTTATCCGTGCTTAGTTGTATGCATGTTAATGGTTGTTTGTATGGTTTGCTCATGTCCTTGGATTTGAAAGTGAAATTTCAATCTTTTATGCTATGTTGATTTGCTCGTTGAACATATTGATGAATTTGTCTTTAATGTGCTGGTTTTGGTGTGTTCTTGAATTGAAGTTTGTGTGACCAAAGCTTTGAGTGGTTCCTTAAGTTTTGACTTTGACTTCCGTTTTCAAAATTATTGGACTCTCGTTGTTTTCCAATTTTATAGAGTTTTTTGTTGTCCGAATTTGGTGAAACTTCATCATGAAAGTTATTCCAAACATCTTGACCTACAACATACTTTAATTTCATATTTTTTTTGAGATAAAATGTTGGTACAAAAGCCCAATATTTTGCCATATGAAAATTGTCCAGTGCGGTAAAAATGGTGACTAGTTTGTATTCTTGATTTTTTATATAATTTTCAAATTTGGACATGCTTCCTGCATAAAATTTGTAAAGGACAATCATGTTTACAACATATTAAAATTTCTTAGAGTTTTATGAAGATTTGTATTTTAAATAAGTTTTCCTCTACAGTCATTGAATATGTCTTATAGACAAAATTTTGAGTTGTATTCGGTGATTTGGTGCTCTTTCCATAAAATGAATTAGGCTTGGCTTCCTTCATAAAAAAAATGTTATTTAAGGTCTTCTTGACAATATATTAAAGTTTTGTAATTTTTCAAGCCCGTTTGATAAGACAATGACACTAATTTCAAAAATTGCTTGAAGCAGTTATGTTCTATTCATTTTTGAAAATTTACGAATTTCTATTTGAAGCTTGGTCCTATTATCTTTCGAGCCTTGGTTGCATCCGCTAAGATGAAAGATGACAGAACCGACTTATGTGATGCACCACATGTGATCACCTAATGAAAAATGAGAACTGTCACCACTTGAGGTAGTGACGATCCCCCCATGCCAATGGCATGACTGGGTTTAAGCTCGGAAGCCTTGAGAAGCTAGCTTCAAAAAGGCTTGGTGGCTTGGTCGAGCTGAAATGCCCCGATTGAGTCAGAAGGCCTAGCATGAAACTAAAAGCCTTGGTCGAGCCGAGAGGGCTTGGTCAAGCTAGGACAAAGTTAAATGAATCTTTTATGCATGTCAATATATGCATTAATATCGTATGTTGATGTGTTTATTGAAAAGCTAAAGATGAACATACACTGAAAGTATGCTATAATGGACATTTGCATGTTGTCAAGATAGCATGGTAGTATGGGATGTCATGTCATTCTCAAGGTGCTAAATGTGTGCGAAGCATTTGAGTACTATGTGCATACTTAGAAAGTTGTTTAATGGCTCGTGCATGTTAATCATGGGCTTATATGAAATGCATGAGACACATGCATAATTTCATTATCATTTTTAGTGACTTGGAATATATGTACATGCTATGGTTGAGGTTATTTATGAAGTGAGAGGCATGTGAATGTTTTGAAGGCCGTTAGTTGAGTCTTGAGGGCTTCAATAATGTTTTAAATGCTAATATCCGACACATGTGAATATTATTCGCTATTAATTGCACTATTTAGGGAAAGTGTGGATTTGCATGCCTTTAGCTAGGACTTGAGAGGCTTAGATAGAGAATAGGTTCCTCTATGTACATAGTTAAGGCAAAGCTTAGGCTTAGATATTGTTCTGCCCTCGATACTTTCGTGCGAGTGATGTTCTCATGCTAGGTTCAACGATGAGACATCCTCCTATCTAAGGATTAGTGATTCTACTTACTGAGTCCATAACTCACCCAATTGTTTTTCAGAATTGTATGCATGGAGGTCTCACACTAGTTTTGGAGTTGTAATCTAGCTAAAGGAGCTAAGGTTTATCTGGTCTTTTTGAGTATAAACATGTAGTGGATGTAAATATAATGGCATGTGCTAAAATGGCTTGTAAATATAAAAGGGATCTGCGTGAGGGCCGCAAGCCCTTGCCTAGATTCGGCGAGGCTCGGTGGCCCTTACCCCCCCAGCGGGTAGCGGCCCTTGGCCCGATCGAACGAGGGCTTCATCGACCCTCACCGGATCGGGCGAGGGCTCGCGACCCTCGCGTAGAAGCCCTCGCCCGATTGGGCCAAGGGCCACCGCCCGTTGGGGGGGCAAGGGCCACCGACCCTCGCCAAATCTAGGTGAGGGCATGCGACCTTCACGCAAAAACGGCGAGGGCTCATGGCCCTCGCCCATATCCGGTGAGGGCTCACGGGCCTCGTTGGTGGTCAGCCGGGGTTGCCAACCCCTGGCTAGGGCCCGGCGACCCCAGCCGACTCTCCCCCCTCCATCACCGACCTTTCCCAGCCCTCGGCCATCTCCCCCCCCACCTTTTTAATTTTTTAATTTTTAAATATTTTATATATATTTTTAAAATGTTTTAAATAAATTTAATTTTAATTAGTTTTTATATTAAATTTGTTACCATGTCGCATCAAAACGACGCCGTTTTGGCACTCAAGTGTCACTTTCGTAAGTTATGACACTCTAGGGGTCCGCGTCTCATTAACGTTCTCAGTGTCTAATTTTTTGTTGGAACTTGTAGAACAAGTTTTCTCTTAAAGTTCCTTTAGCTACAACATGAGTACTAAGGAACCAAGGAACCCAAGAGGAAGGACTACTCAAGTCCAATCAAGTTCAAAAGAAAAGTCAAAAGAGGACCCCCATCTAAATAGAATTCTAAAGCTTTTGAGACCATAGGAAATATAATGGAACACTAAGCTCAGAATCAGGCTATTGCTGCCCTAGTCAATGCCCCATAAGCTAGAATCAGTTTGGCAGTAGGAATGGTAGACGGCCAATGCATGGACTAGTCTTGAAACTGTGGCCCTTAAATTTTTCCAGGTTAGGTGATCCCAAAAAGGCAACTTCATGAATTGACAAGCTAAAAAAAGTCTTTGCACTCCTAAAGTGTTCGAGCAAAGACAAGGTCACATTGGCAGTGTACTAACTATAAGGAAATGACAGTCATTGGTGGAAGGCTAGGAAGGAAAGAATATTTCTTAAAGGCACAGTCCCAACTTGGGATGCCTTTTTTTAGGCATTCAATGGGAAATATATTTTCCAAGTGTGTTCATGACATGAAGATGATAGGATTCTTACGACTCTGACAAAACAACATGACGGTTGATCAATATAAAGCAAAGTTCATTAAACTATCAAAGTATGCCTCTAAGCTAATTGAAGACCTAGTATATAGAGCGAAAAGATTTCAGGACGGCTTAAAACCCAATATCTAGAGTCAGTTGATGCTATTGAACCTCAAAGATTACAATGAGCTATATGAGCAAGCCCAATTGATCGAAAGGGATTCGTTGGAACAAGCCACTACATCTCGGCCATATTATCCAACCCCTCAATCCAACCAGCATCATGGTAAGAAGCAGATATAGGAAGGAGAACATCCTTATAAGAAGAATAAGAATCTAAGACTAGTTTCCACTTCAAATGAGATATGCCCTAGTTGTGGGAAGCAACACGGAAATGCTCCCGTTTGGCTCTAGCGATATGCCCTAGACCGTTATCATAGGGACTTGATGAGTTGAATGTTCAAATTGTACTTTGACCATTTTGTTGCAATATTTATAGACAACATTTTGCTATACTTGAAAAGTCCAAGTAAACGTGAGCAATATTTAAGAAAGGTCTTGCAGACACTTCAAGAACATTCATGATATACCAAATTCAGCAAGTACAAATCCTAGCTAAATCATGTGTTATTTATGGGTCACATAGTGACCAACAAAGAATAGTAATCAGAGTAGCACAACAGATTAATGGCGGAGCCGAAGTTAGAAAACATGTTATGAACTCGTGTCCTAGACTTCAAAAGAAGTTGGGATGAGTAGTTAAACTTCGTTAAATTTGCTTACAATAGCAAAGCAATGGAATGGCACCGTTTGAAGTACTTTATGGTCCAACTTGCAGAACTCCAATCTATTGGGATGGGGTCAGGGAAAGAAGGACCATTGGCCCATAGTTAGTCCAAATGTCAATTGACGTTGAAGTACTTTATGGTCCAACTTGTAGAACTCTAATCTATTGGGATGGGGTCAAGGAAAGAAGGATTAGTGGCTCATAGTTAGTCCAAATGTCAATTGACGTAATGAAGGTAACTAGAGAAAGACTTAGGACCGCCTAAAGCCATCAGAAAAGTTACGTGGATAGGCAATAGAGACCTTTAGAATTCCAAATAGGTTATCACGCTTTCCTTAAGGTGTCACCTATGAGAGGTATGTTGCATTTTGGTAAGAAATGACAGCTACATCCGAGGTACATAGGACCTTTAGAGATCTTAAAATGAATAGGAAATTTAGCACACAAGTTAGCACTTCTGCTCAGACTTGCTCAAGTGCATGACATGTTCCATGTATCTATGCTAAGAAAGTACAGGCTAGATCTAGCAAACATACTAAACTTCGGAGAGATGGAAGTGGACGATAGAGTGTCATATGTCGAATGGGTTGTACAGATCATGGATAGAAAAGAGCAACTGGTGCGGAATAAAACCATTCCCTTAGTTAAGGTTATTTAGCAACATCGCGGGATGGAAGGAGCCACGTGGGAAAGTAAGGAATCAATGAGGCTCCTATATGTACACCTATTTGAAGAATAAAGTATGTCTTCAAACTTCAAGGATGAAATTTCTTTTAGAGGGAAAGAGTTGTGATATCCTCGATTTAAACCCCTATCTAGATTGCAAGGGATGGACTAAGGATCGGTATGTTGGTAACAAAGATATGCTTTGACTCAATCCTAGGGACTGTTCACGAGCTAGCTAGCTAATTAGGGGCAATGCAATTTAGGATCATGGTTGCGATAGACTAGAGCATTCAACCATAAGAATCACTATGGACAATCATGTGCCATCACAAGTCAATCAATGGATGGGTATAGATCGATGCAACTCAAGTATATACCGATTGCGGGTGATGCCGCATGGTCAATGTACTCTTCATGAACGACCTTAATTTGATCCTAAAAGATCATGAGTCAAGGCAGACTAATCGATCATACTCGATTACATGACAACCGAGGGTCATTCATTGATCAACTAAGCTCAACTAAAAGTCACGCGTAAATCCTGGACATGCATCAAACTTACTTCGAGTCTAGTCGTGTGAATTTTCTGCTAATGCCACCTAAATTTGCATAGGTCGCGTTAAACATGTTTCCGATCGAAATTTAGCCACTAACCTCCATCCAATTGCAGGTATCAACTATAGATGTTATCAAGGCATTCCTTTCCAATTGAAATGATTTTAGTGAGCCCATCAATGTATTAATTGGATAAATGCACTAGTTTGAGGATATAGACTTTAACAAACCTAGAGGTGAGACCAATTTAGCCTATTAAGATTTAAATTGAGATGAGACAAACTTTGTTAGGCCATGGAAAAGAGATAGGCGCCACTTTTTGGGTAAACAAGAGAAATAGACCAAATTGCCCTCCTTGAGTTTATCCACTAATTGAATTCCAAGAAGCAATCCTAGCCCTTGATCTTGGATAAGGAATTAAACAAGATGGATGACCAAGATTTCATCTTGCTGTCCAAGTTTGATTGTCATCATGAGAGGAGGACAATAATTCAAGAGCATTTAATGCTTGAAAGACAACTTTCTTCTCAAATTTCTTCTTCTTCTTGTTCTCTCCCTCACTTATGGCCCCATCATTCCCCCTTGCTCTCACGTCTCTCTCCCTCTTTCTCTCCCTCTTGATTTGCTCACTACCGCCATCTTATGCCGCCATCCACCGCCACATTGCCACATGCCGTTGCGATCATCACCACCGTGGGCCACAAGCCGCCACCGTCTGTCCCTCATTCGTGTTTCGGTTTTTTGTAACTAGAATCCCCCACCCTTAGCTAGGGCAATGTGCTATGTTGTTAGCCTTGGTTATGTCTTCATCCATGTTTAATTGTATGCATGTTTGTATGGTTTGCTCATGTCCTTGGATTTACAAGTGAAATTCAATCCTTTATGCTATGTTGATTTACTTATTGTACATATTGATGAATTTGTCTTGAATGTGCTGGTCTTGGTGTGTTCTTGAATAGAAATTCATAGGACCAAAGTCTTGAGTGGTTTCTTAAGTTTTCAAAATTACTAGACCCTCCATGTTTTCCAATTTTATAGAGCCTCTTTTTTTTTTTTTGGTTCAAATTTGATGAAACTTCCTCATGAAAGTTGTTCAAACCATCTTGATCTACAACTTACTTTAATTCTCATTTTTTTTCTGAGGCAAAATGGTTAGTATGAAAGCTCAATCTTTTATCGTGCGAAAATTGTCCAGTGCGATAAGAATGGTGACCTATTTGTCTTCTCGATTTTTTATAAAAAATTTCCTTTTGAATCTGGATATACTTCCTTCACAAAATTGTAAAGGACAATCATGTTTACAACATATAAAAATTTCAAAGTATTTTATGAAGATTTGGATTTCGAATGGGTTTTCCCCTACAATCATTGAATCTGTCTAATAGACAAAATTTTGAGTTGTCTTTGGTGATTTGTTGCTCTTTCCATATAATGAGTTAGGCTTAGCTTCCTTCATGAAAAATGTTATTTAAGGTCTTCTTTACAGCATGTTAAGTTTTTATAATTTTTCGAGTCGTTTGAAAAGGTAATGGCACCAATTTCGAAAATTGTTTGAAACTATTATATTTTATTCATTTTTGGAAAGTTATGAATTTCTATTCGAACCTTGATCATGTTATCTTTTGGCCCTTAGTTGTATTGGCTAAGATGAAAGATGAAGGAACCGACATGTGTGATACACTATGTGTGATCACCTAATGAAAAATGAGAACCATTGCCACTTGAGGTAGCAACAATGGCCTAATGCCAATGGATGCCTGGGTTTAAGTCCAAAAGCCTCGAAAAACTAGCCTCGAGAAGCCTCGATTGAACCGAGATGCCATGGTTGAGCCACGAAGCCTAGCTTGAAGCTAGAAGCCTTGGTCGAGCCAAGAGGGCTTGGTCGAGCCAAGAAAAGTTGAATGAATTTTTTATGCGTGCCAATATATGCATAAGTATGGTATGTTGATGCATTCATGGGGAACTTTCTGCTACAAAGTGACGCCTTTTAGTCTGAAGAATGCTGGGACAACATATCCAAGAGCCATAATCACGTTATTCCATGACATGATGCACAAGGAGATCGAAGTATACGTGGACGATAAGATCGCAAAGTCAAGACGAGGTGAGGACCATGTTGAAGTCTTGCGGAAAACTGTTCAAACATCTTCGAAAGTTCAAGCTAGGCCTCAATCCCGCGAAATGCATTTTGAAAGCGAAATCTAGGAAGTTGTTAGGGTTCATGGTCAATAACAAGGGCATAAAAATTGATCCACCAAAGGTTAAGGCCATATGTGATTTACAACCCCGACTACCACCAAGGAAGTTCGCAGCCTGATGGGACGGCTTAATTATGTGGCAAGGTTTATCTATCAATTGTTTGAAATAGCAAAGCCATTCTTCAAACTCCTAAAAAAGAATGCAAAGATCGAGCAAGATGCTGAGTGCAAGGGCGCCTTTGAAAAGATAAAACACTATCTCATTCATGCAGCAATTCTAGTACCCCCACTCCCTAAAATTCTCTTGATTTTGTACCTGACCATATACGACAAGTCACTGGGAGCCGTGTTAGCCCAAAAAAGACCAAATGACGGAAGATAATGCACAATATACTACTTGAGTAAGAAGTTCAAAGTTTTCAAGATGAACTTTACATAAGTTGAGAGGACTTACGTGGCCTTGATTTGGGTCTTGCACAGGCTGCGGCAATACCCATTCCATCACCGAATCTTGTTGGTGACCGAAAATGATCCCATCAGGTACCTCCGAGAGAAGCTGACACTGGTTGGCAAGTTAGCCAAGTGGCAAATCTTAATTTGGGAATTTGACGTTCAAAGATTCGGGACAGAAATCTATTAAAGGTCATGCCATAGCAAACATGTTGGCAGTGAATTCCGAGAGGTCAAGAGCATCCAATGAGGATAGTGATGCAGAGGAACGAATCTTACTTGTATCAAGTGATCAATGGACAATGTACTTTGATGGTGCAGTTAACTTTGCTGGGTTGGGCACTGGGGTAGTTCTTATCTCCCCAAACGGACAACACTACCCTGTCATCGCTAAATTGATGTTCCCTTACACAAATAACATCACGGAGTATGAAGCATGCATTCTCGGCCTCCAAACTGCCATTGACATGAAAATTTGGAAGCTGCAAGTTTTTGGTGATTCAGCCTTTATCATCTTACAAACTAACAGCAAATGATGAACGCGAGATTCTAAATTGATTCCGTATTATGAGTTCCTGGGAGAGTTGATGGAGGAATTCCAAGAAATATCATTTGAGTACTTACCAAGGTCTCAAAATCAGTTCGCCAATGCCCTGGCTACTCTATTTTCAATGTTACAAGTAATTGGAGGCATGGACATCGAACTGCTGAGAATTGAGATCCTTAGGCGTCTGGCTTATTACATGACGGTCAAGGAAGAACCTGATGGACAGCCTTGGTATCACAACATCTTGAAGTACCTACAAATGGGCGAATTCCCCGAAGGAAGTGAAGCAATCGATAGGAAACATCTGATGAAGTTAGCATCAAAATTCTTCACTAGTTGAGATGTCCTCTACAAAAGGTCCTTCGACTCAACATTGCTAAGGTGCGTCGACGCTAAAGAAGCAAATAGTTTGATGAAAGAGATACATGAAGGAGAGTGCAGCTCCTATATGAATGGACATTTCTTGGTGAGAAAGATCATGCAACTTGGTTACTATTGGTTGACCATGGAGTCCAACTGCATATAACACGTATGACATTATCACCAATGCCAAATTTATGGAAATAGGATAAATGCCCCCCAAATGAGCTTCACCAAATGTCCCAATCCTAGCTCTTTTCAATGTGGGGAATTGATGTGATGGGCCCCCATTAACCCCAAAGCTTCAAATGGGCATCGATTTATCTTTGTGGTGATAGACTATTTTACAAAATGGATCAAGGCACACTCATATGTTAATGCCACCGCCAAGAATGTGGCTAGGTTCATTCGTCGTGACATTGTTGCCCATTTACGGGTTGCCGGAGGCAACCATTACTGACAACGGCTCTAATTTGAACAACAAAGTTGTAAATGGCTTGCTCGATGAGTTTTAGATTAAGCATTTGAACTCGTCACCGTACCGTCCTTAGATGAATGGAGCGGTGGAGGCGACGAACAAGAACATAAAGAAAATTATGTTAAAGACTGCTGAAAATTATTGGGATTGACACGAGAGGCTTCCTTTTGCACTAATGGTGTACCGAACTTCAATCCGCACCTCTACGGGGGTAACTCCTTTTTAACTAGTGTATGGGATGGAGGCAATCTTGCCTGTTAAAGTCAAAGTTCCTTCACTAAGGGTCCTTTCCTAGTCAAAGCATGATGAGACCGAGTGGATACACCAAAGACATGAACAGCTAAATATGATCAATGAGAAGAGATTGCAAGCTATGTGTCATGGTCAATGCTATCAGAGGCGAGTTACAAAAGCCTTCAATCGAAGGGTGCATCCTAGACACTTCGAGGTCAACGACCTAGTGCTAAGGAAAGTACTTCCAGTTATACTAGGCCCTCGTGGAAATCACTCCAAACTATGAAGGGCTGTTTGTCATTAAAAAGATTATTCCTAGTGGTGCTATGATTTTAGTTGAAATGGATGGCGATGAACTACCTAGACTTGTAAACGCTAACGTAGTCAAGAAATATTTTCCATGAATGAAATCAAGGCCGTAGAGCTATTTCATGCACAATCTGAGTTGCATAGCATCATAGATATCATGAATATGTTACATACACGCATATCTATTTATATTTCAGGCACCCTGACGTTCGATGAGGAAATGACGGAGGAAAAAGTCGATTCAAGAACCCATTGCGTCTCTGTACGTATGGCTAAGTATCTCATCTTCTTAAATGAGAGGTAAATTGGGACAGTGGAAATAAAAAAGATAAATAAAAGATGATGAAAATAGAAAAACCAAATGCATGGCATCATCCGCATGACCTACTTCTGGCATCCCCTCGCGTACATCATGTCGGTGATCCTTATGAAAAGGACCTCGTGAAAATGATTTCAATCGAGTAAAGGATGAAACATTAACCATGCCAAACAAGAAGTGCTTAGGATGAAGAAAATGAAGCCATTTCCAAACACATCCTTCAAACACTTTTGAGAGTTGAGTGGGAAGCGACTTTCTCTTAGGACAAATGATTCATTCACATTGAATACAAAGATCGATATGATAAAGGGTTTCCTTCATCAATCCCAAGCACCACACTAATCTCTTGCTAACCCTTTCAACTGAATAAAAGTGATCCTTCAAAATACCCCTGTTGAGAACAACCATACATCGGGGTAGCATAGGAGGTTACGGTTAAAATGTAGAGCGAAAGATTAAGAAATATTTTATTACTTTTACTTGCATCAATCTTCTAGTGATAGTTTTAGAGGAATTCTCATCAAAGCTTGACTCATCCCAAGGTGAAGAAGAGCGTTTCCTTCTCTACCCAAATATCGATACCTGTTGCTTAGACAAATTCGGGCCTGATTGTTCATTTCTGAAGCCCGAGCAATGATCATCTCCCTTAACTGGGGCAAGGCATAAGGATTGACTACATACAATTGACATTTACGAGAAAATGTAAAAAGCATCTCAAATGTCATAAGACCTCCAAAAGTTTAAAGAGCAAAAAGTTCGACAAAAATTAGGGGGCATGAAAAAGCAGTGTGCTTGGTAAAAAGTAAGGCCAATGTCCATCAAGAAAAAGAGCCAAAAAGGCCGCATCTTATGTGAAAGAAAAGTTATCAAAGTCAAATGCTTGCATAATAATAATATAAAAAAAAATCAATCATCACAAGTGCAAAAAAAATTAGAGAAAGGAGCAAAGCTCCCATGCGGAGATGATAAGCTAAGGGACTTTCGAGATGTGCTGCATTTCAAAAGCCAAATGATTTCGAAAGATTGAGTGACATGATCACGATGCCATGATGATCACCAGCTTTTAAAAACTCTCTTGAAAATTTTAAGCCTTCCGAGCCTCTTCTAATCCAACATTACAACCCTCTTCCAAAGTCTCTTCTGATTGGGATGGTTCGAGTGGAAATGGAATTCCATAAAGAAGCTACCACTTGAAGGAGTGAAAGTAATTCTATCTTATCTTATCTTCCAAGTTCTTGACTTGTAAACCCGATGAAGATAGCAACAAATGTTCCTTTATTGGCTCCAAAACAATAATCCCTTGTGTAAGCCCATGACCAAGCCTATATTGCGGTCCTTTCAAAAGACCTTTTTGATCGATTAGATTGTGCTTATCGCAAATGTTTCCAAAAGACTTTGACATAGGTTATGTGAGATACCCTCAACCACCAGTTATCTCTCACATAAATAGATAAGGGTCAAACAGCCATTTTATCAAGAATATGTGAGAAACTCTTTTTGACTAAGAAGCTCTAGTTTGGCATGCTTTATAAAACTTTTTCACGAATAAAAATCATTTTGATAAGAGCTTGCTCATGGAGAATTTGATGATTAATGATACATCCCCGAGCAAGATGATAATTTTGCATTACATGATGCTAATTGACATCGAATGCTCAAGGCAATCAGACTTAGCTTGATTAGCTTATTCAATTAATACTGCAATATTGCCAATACATCTCTTGATGCCGTCCCTAATGACATTTGTTGAAGCTGAGTTTGACAGGATCCCCTAGTGAAGTAATGCAATTTTCAAGGAGTTAGCAGATGCTTCCCTAAAGACTAAAAGGTTCATGGTCAGCTTTAAACTATATCATCTACAAAGTTCATGGTCAGCCTTAAACCATGTCATCTCCAAAAATTCATGGTCAACCTTAAATTATGACATCTACAAAGGCTCATGGGTTTTCTTCAAATTATATATTTTTAACCCGGTCAAAACCCATTATTACACTGTGAGACTTCCTTTCTCTCTTCTTCCTATAATACGGTGTGCTTCTATAGCCCAAGGTCTCTCTTTCTTCCTATGACACGGTATGCTTCTATAGCTCGGGGTCTCTCTTTCTTCCTATGACACGGCGTGCTTCTATAGCCCGAAGTCTCTCTTTCCTATAATGCGGTGTCCTTCTGTAGCCCAGGGTCTTCCTTTCTTTTTCTTATCCATGAAGTGTTTCTTAACCCGGAGTCTCTTTGGTCGATCTGGCATGTGCCTATGCACTTGGGATCTCTCTTTCGCCAAAATAATTTAGGTGTTTTCTATCTTTAAATGCAACCTCTTCGAGACTATATACAAAGAAGGGTAGCTATTGACACCTAATTTGTATGCTCAAATACATATTAAAAAATTAAAATTATTAAAGAAAATTAATTAAATTTAATTAATTCAAAAAGAGGCAGCTGTTGACACCTGCAAATGTAAGGGTACTTAAATCGCTTGTGATCGTGTTCATCAAGTTATCCTAGTAGGTTCAAAGAGGCCGAGGAGCACGAGAGACATTTGGGGATGGTACTCTTGAGTGCACTTGGATTTTACAATAATTTGTGTTCCTAGGTCATGTGATTTCAGGAGAAGGAATCTCCGTAGACCTCGTTCGAGATTAAAGCAATGATCACTGGCCAATATTGACTATATCCAAGTTTATGAGGATTAATAGGATAAAGTAGAAGGGTTTTTAGCGTTAGCATTACCGTTGGCAAGACTACTGAGAAAGGAAGAGAAGTTCGTATGAACGGGTAAGTGCGAGTGTAGTTTTCAAGCGCTTTATCGCACCCGTGCCGACTATTCCATCCGGTCCTAGAAGTGATGAGATCTACATGATGCGCCTTTGCAGAATGAGACCCTCGGGAGTTGAATATGAGACAGCTTAAATGGAACTCATTAAGGATTATGACTATGATATTTTATATTTCGGGAAAGGTGAGCAAAGTGCGCATGTCGAGTCGAGAGTCCTTAGTTGCACAGCTTGGTACTCAAGGATTGGATCGTATTTGAGAAAATTCGATTTTCAAATCTAAGGTAGGCCACCTTTTCTGAGCCAAGAGTACAGAGCAAAATCAAATCAAAGGGAAAAGAAATTCAAAAGACTTTATAAGAGAAATGAGAGAGATGTTGATCAGATTTCTAAAGACACGTAACGCTAAGATTCCGACATGATTGTGCACTGACGAACGTAGATTAAAGAAGAGATCTTATGGGAAGCTCATCATAGCAACCCGCCGCTGTCTAGACAAAGACGAAGATGAGTCGACATTCCTGGATTAGATCGGTATGAAGATAGATATCTCGTAAGTGAGAATTTGGTAATGTAAACTAGGAAAGCTTTTTCAAGCACTTAAGAGAGAGTTGGGAATACATGATGAATGTTATGCTTATCAAGGAGTCGAGAAGAGTATTGATTCCTATGGGGTTGTGGTCGATGATGAAGTCAACTCACTTTAGTACAAAGACGAAAAGATCTCGATTAGAATAGGTATATCGAAGTGTGTGTATATCATATACTTTATCCGCATGGGGTGCCGGGATGAATTGTATTTCAAATCGAGATCGATATGTTCTAAGTTGGCAGAATGGCAAAGGCATAGCCGAGAGTGCAGAATTTCGATTGCTAAGATGAAGTCAGGAAAGAAAGATCGTGCCTGGTCAATATAAGAGTTAGTGATTGTAATGAAATCAATGTCGAGTTATATAAGATCTTGACCAAAGGTGCTTTTAGTAGATTCATATAGTTTAAGAGTGTTCTCTTCGCTTGTCGAGATGAGATCACGGATCATAAAATGTCCGAGTTAGTTATTCAGTTGCAATTATTAAGACCCTTAGAATCGCGCTGGCTTCAGATTTTGTGTTGAAGACCTTTAAAATTTTAAGTGAGCTAGTGTTTAGTATTTTGGATCCTTTGGGCAAGATAGCGGTGATCCGAGAAATAGAAGATTATATACGGCCGTACCCCCACCTTTTGGTTTAAGGATTGGTGTAAATGTTTAAATTTCAAGAACGAAATTTTTATAAGATGAAGTGTCACATTTTTTTTCTAAATGTTCAAATTAATTGAGTCGGCATTTCATTTGTGCTCTTTGGCCACTCATGAGAGGACTAGCCTATTGGACGAAGCAATTAAGGGATTTTAACGCCTCAAACTTGGGAACCGATCACCCTTAGGGCTGATGCAAGAAAATTTCCCCGAAAAGCTACCCTAGGTTAGGCGTGGGCCGAATCGCACCCATTGAATTCAACCGTAAAAAATTGGGATTGAATTTAGTTGAAGCTTGGTTATGTCACACATCTTATTTCATGGGATAATTTTTTTGTGGATTTTAAATGCCCCGGCGGAAAAACAAAAATGGACCCATTGGAAAATGTTGTGGAGGATTTGAATTAGTGGAAGATGAAATGAAGGGCTAGCTGAGATCTCGGGTCTTCCTTTCTTTTTCTTATCCATTATGTGTTCCATAACCCTGAGTCTCTTTGGTCAATCTAGCATGTGCCTATGCACTCGAGATTTCTCTTCTGCCAAAATAATTTAGGTGTCTTCTATCTTTGAATGCAACCCCTTTGAGACTACATACAAAGAGGGACAGCTATTGGCACCTAATTTGTATGCTCAAATACATATTAAAAAATTTAAATTATTAAAGAAAATTAATTAATTAATTAAATTAATTCAAAGAGAGGCGGCTGTTGACACATAATTTGTCTTTTCAAATACATATTAAAAAATTAAATTATTAAAAAAAAGGACAAGAAAGGCCGAGTTGGGCCGATTTGACCTTGGCCTTGGCTGCCTCTCTTTCCTTTCACCCGCGTTAGGCCCAAGCCCTTTTCTTCTCTTTTTTCCTTTTCTCCCATGGCCCAAGCCCTTCCCCCTTCAGCCTAGCTTGCTCCCTCTAGCTTGTCTTCTTCCTTAGGATGGCCTTTGTGTGACCTGCAGAAGGGAAAGGACGGAAGGACGGGGGAGCAGGGAATGTCGCACGGTTTGCAGGCGAGGACGGCAAGGATAGCCGCTAGCTAAGGCGTCCTCGTCGAGCAAAGAGAGAGAGTGGGGATAAGAAGGAATGAATGGGGACAAAGAGAAAGGAGGAGGGAGAAACGAAAGGAAGAAAGGGAGGATAGGCATCGAGAAGAAATCGGAGGAGAAGAAGAGTCTTCGAGACGCCTTACCATTGCCAGTGAGCCGCCAATCAATGATGATAGCCACCATTTCCTTTGGAACTAAAGTAGGCATTTTGTCAAACACTTGGTGCGCATTTGGTGATACCAAGCCGGCTGGAGCTCCTCTGACCAATTCAAGTGGGCTTTGGCCACCACCCATCTCTCATTGCATTCTTTGAATCCTAAATAGGCCTCACTAGTTCCTTAGGTTCGCACTCGGGCCTCGGTTGAGCTAGAAGCCGTTATTTTCATGAATGCCCTCCTCCACCCGCTCGCTAAAATGTCGAACCGAAAACCAATTTTTGATTCTTCTATTCAAAACCTTGATAGGGTCGATTAGGTCACTGGAAGGAGTGCTACCATTTGGCTAGAGGATGAGCATTGTGCTCTACCTAACCAAGACGGCGCCATCGTACCTTGGCTAAGAACCACCTCGGGCACACGCCGTCCCGGCATCCCTGGTCACGACCGAGCAATCGTAACCAGAGGGTGCAAGCCGAACTGGCCAGATCACAAATCTGGCCCACTCGGCCTCTTGCACTTGGGCCTGTGGGGGAGCATTTTTTTATAAGGGGATTGGGCCTATTATTTGGGCCCAATTCAAGCCGAGTGAACTGGTCAGGCCTAACCCACTCGGGCGGGTTGACCAGCTTACCCCCAACTGAGTCGGAGCTAGGCGAGTTTGACAGTTCCACCCCAACCAGGTCGGACCTGGGTCCGGTCTGACCAAACCTGACCAAGCTCGCCCAAAAATTTTTTAAAAAAAATTAAAAAATTTTGGAAATAAAAAAATGCAAGAATTTGGTTGGAAATTGCCATGTCTTGCCTTCTTAGTGTAATTAGGCCTTTGTTTGCTCACACATTGACTATGTCACAAGTTTAATTTACATATTTAATTAAGTTTGCAAATATTTAGTTGCACACGCTAATTTTACTACAATTAGGATCTTGGTTGCTAATTGTTATTTTAATAATTACGTAACCGCATGATCACCTTGCGTATTAGTTAATTAATCTAAAATTAATCCAAACTGCCTTACAAAATTTTAAAAAAAGAACAAAATTGAGAACCAAAATGACACTAATTTGTTAATTAGTGTAATCAAGTCCCCGACCCTAGATTCTCTGGTTGTGTAGGAAGTAAGGTACATTCTCATCCCTCACTTGGTTTCTAGTCGACCCCAATAGGCTAGTGGAGAGTCCTTATTGCGAAATTCTTAAGAACACCCCAATGTCGCTCGAGGTATGGGGTTGGGAAAGCCCGTGCCTAATCATGGGCCTTAGGTCCATCCTTTAGGCAATATCCCTAAACCTATTCCCTCCCCCCGAGGGGTAGATCGCGACAATTTATTAAAAGGAAACCAATCTATACATTATTATTAGTTATAATGTGAAATTTTAAGCTATCTTATGCATTCCCGATTAATTGATCACAACATGAACATGATTGTCAAAATCAATGAGATCATTTGGATTAAACTCCTTGCATATCATATAACTTGATGGAAGATAAATCCTTGCTTGACAAAAGATGAAATATTTTCTACTATTGTCCATGGTACTTTTAACAGCCCAAATTCAAATCAATAGACTATTCAAAATGAATATTCATAATACATATTGAAAACTCACAAATCATAGATTTATACCGACATAATAGGACATGATAGGGTTATAAAGAAGGATTATCTTTTAGATTGTTTTGCAAGCCCTAAAGTATTCAAAATTCAAAAATGAGCAGAGTATGATAGAATGACAACGAAAGGCAAATTAATAGGTAAACCCCACTTTTATTAAGAACATTTCTAGGAAGAAGTGGCTAGGAAGTATAAGCCATAGTGTCAGGATCTTGCTTGAAAAGAGCCATCTCATCTTGGTTTACAGTAATCCAAGCATCAATTCCACCATCAATTGGCCTATCCACAAGACCAACTAACCTCAGAGGAGGGCTTGCGTGGCTCACCGAGTCCGACTTCGCCCACCCAAAACCACTGTCGTAGGGTGGGAATCTACACTAGCAAGTGATTAGAACGACATTTGCTCCATCTCTGCCCAACACACTGAGATAATCTCTCAACACACCTGCCACCGCCGAGCACAACACACCTACGTCTGCTATCGTGGCGTACTTCACTTTGGCATTCCTAAGTGTGTCACCTATCAAATTCAGTATTCCATTGAAAGAGGGCTCTCTCTATTCTATAGTTAGTGGAGTGGTGATGTGAGCAAAAAGTTGCTGCACATGTTCATCGACATCTTTAATTGTACACTCTCGCGCAAGTTGACAAATGTGGAATACATGGAAGGCCTCGGCAGGCCTTTTGTCATGTGATCGACACTGATAAGAGCCTTACATAACAATGCAAACATGATTTCCACCCATGACCTTAGGATGTTATTAGCTATTGAATCTGATGTGTTGGAAGCATTAAAAGCAACTTTCAATCTCGACAAGGCTTGGCCGCTAAATTTGAGTCTAACCAGAGTGAAGTTTTTCCTGAATGGGAGTGTAGGCCTTTGTATGAGTGCAGGTTCTTTCACTAGGAATAGAGATGGCTGCTCGAAATTTGGGAGGACTACTATAAGAGTTTTTCTGATGTGGGCTACATTAATTGATATTATAATTCACCGTTTTACAATTACCGTTTTATGAGGTTTGATCTAAAGATGAGATAGAAGGTTTTTAGTTAGTTTAATATGGGACTAACTAGTGTGGGCCGAGTTGAGCCTAGCTTATAATAGGGGGGCCTAACTGAAAACTCTATAAATAGTGCTCAAGTCTCTCCTCTAACCCAATTCTCACATGTATCCTCACATAAAAAGCGTTAATCTAGCACTAAAGGGTGAGGGGCCGTCTCATTGAGCCCGTGATATGAAGGGCAATAGAGGAGAAGGATTTGCGCAAAAAACATCAATTTTCCGCTTCCGCTTCAAGAACAATGAATCCCAAAACAGGTGCGTTAATCTTTCTGCTCAATTATGCATGTTCTTATTCTGATCATAGAGATCTTGGATTTACACAATTTGCATCCAACATGTGGTATCAGAGCAACCATAACCCTAGATTCGAACGAATAGAATTTTTGTCATAAATTGTGATTTTTATGATTTTTTGTTCAATAAAAGTAAAATTAAATCACAAATTTGGACTAGGCTAAACGAGATGAGTAGATCCATGGGCGGCGTGTCACCAAGGGATGCGCACGCGCCCTCACATGCGGTCACATGCCACTAGGGCGTTAGAGACATGCCCCCACATGTGGGGTGCGGCTCACACGTGCAACGCACGCGCGGAAGCTAACGTCATCGTGACGTCAGTGACCAGACCCAACCCATTGACCATTGACCTTGACCCGACCCCTTGACCGTTGACCTTGACCTGACCTGGTCAACGGTGGACTGAACCAGTCGGACCAGTCGGTTGGACCTGGTGGTCAAGCTAGGGCAGATGGAACCGCTACCGGTTGGACCGGTTTTGACTGGCCTTTAACGCCCGGGTGTGAGCTCCACGCGCGGCACACTTAGGTGGTGCATGCGGGCGCGTGGAGTCTTTGATCGACGCATGGCTGGCGGCGTTAAGTTCGTATTATCTTTCTCTATCTTATGGTGTATTTATTTTACATCTTTTATGATTTTATGGATGTGAAAATACATACGGAACCCTAAATACGTGTATTTTTAGTATATTTTAGGGTATCTTTCTTGTATTTTTCTATGATTTTGGAAATACAAGTGTTGGGTCACATAAAAGTTATAAAAGTGTGATTCATTGATAATATATATAAGTTTAATTTTTATTAATGAATAACGATATTATTAATGAATAAAGCAATGTAATTAACATGATATGTGATTTTAGTGATTTACTGCCCCTATTACTAAAGTTAAAATCACATGTATATGGTGTATGTGAGAAGTAAATTTTATATCCCTAGAATTTCAAGGATTCAATTGAGTTGTGACCGCCAAAGTGGCACGCTTGATTAGGTTTGAGAAATATCGGTCTCGTAAAGGAGGTGATTGTGTATTAGTTCATGGAGGGATACATGATGGTGTGGTGTAGAAGTGACTAATCATAGTAGTTAATATGTCTAAATGTGATGAATTCACGAAAATTAGAATATATTCTCATGACCGCTATCATGTGGGGAGTGTATAACTACATGTTATGTATTCTGTCCAAAGGTGATTATATGATTTTACGCGTAACTCTCTAGATATGTACTTATGCCTCAAGTTACATAGTACTCACATGATACTTGTACGTCAATAGAATTTGTTTACTATCAATGAAGCGTTCCATTCAGGAACACTTGAAAAGTGGTTTACCAATTGACTGCATTGCTAAAATATATTGAAAGTCTTAGTGGCTTGAAATTATGTCTTGTCTAATACCAAAATTAGGACACATTTGCAAAGATTGTGTTTAAAACATAATGATATATACGTCTTATATACGGTTGAAAATGTTGTTTCCAAAAGTTTTCTATTTAAGGAAAATAACCGATATAAAGAATAAAATAATTACAATTAGTCTTAAAGGTTGTCAGGCCTAATAGTGGCGGTGGGCATTTTGGCGAGTATGACAATGCTGAATAACTTAAAGGGTCATTTGTCAAATACTTGATAAATTATATTGTGGTAATTTAATTTACTATGCCTGTAAATCCTAACCAATTGATTTGGCTGAAAATGTATAATTGCACCATAATTAACATGGTGATGAGTAAGACTAATTTATTTGATCTACTATAGGCTGATATCTTGAAAGCAACTCTTTTCATATACAAAAACGTGTTTCTTATCAAAAGTTGTTCCCTAAACTTCTTTTGAATTATAGAATCACATATAGTAAAGTTTCTAGAGATCAATGTAATTGTAGAGAATAGCTATTCTCAGACTATTAAAAGATAATAGTATGATGGAGGTTATTGTGTCTTTATCTTTACTTATACAGATAATTTTGAAATCTCTTGTACCATAGACTAAACTTGTTAAAGTTCAATGTACTATTTTTAATAGAGTTTATAATGAAGTTTCTCAAACCTCTCAAATGCAGAATGAAGTGGTTGTAACTTTATTCAGGAGATTTGTTAGGAAAAGACGATCAGTTATACTATTAGACTATATAGTCTATCTGTGAGAGCATGACCGCAATATCGACTATAGTGTTGATTTAGCAATATATATAAATGTTGTTTCTTATCCTCAATCAAGTATGTGATTAAATGCCATAAAATGTGATATGCAATCTATGAAACATCATAATGTTTGGAAACTTACTAACTTGCCAAAAAATCACAAGTTCATTAGTTGCAAATAGACGTACAAAACTAAATGGAGTTCAAAGAAAGATTGTGAACTTTAAAGCTAAACCGATAACTAAAGTTTTCACTCTGAAAGAGGGGTGTATAGTTAATAGTGAAGAAATAATTATTTTTTTTAGGATAATTATTTTTTTTTTTTTTTTTTTTTAAGATTCTTTCACAATGAACATGTGTGGCATCCTAGAAATTCAAAGCCAAGCCATAAGGTGTGTTAAAGTCTTTAATTAGGTGATAGAATTTCCATGGCTTATGTTTTAGCCATTAGTCTTTTAATTTGATGATTTGTGCTTGTGATTGTGGAAATTTAAATTTAATATATTAATGCTTGGCCATATGATTTAAATTTCAATAATAAAAAATATCCCAAGACTTTGGCCAAGATGAAAATTGGAATTCAAGAATATTTATAAAAGAATTTCAAAAAAAAAAAAAGGAAAAAGGGGGATTAAATTCGAATGCGCCTTGGGCCCATTGGCCTAAAGCTTGGTGGGCCAAGCTAGTCGGCCCATTAGAGCCCAAAGGAGGCTGTCGACCAGCCCAAGAGGAGTGGCCGGATGGCCCAACTCCAAAAGCCCAAGCCCAATCAAATTCAAAAATAAAAATGACAAGTGGCAAGGGGCAAAAGCATGCATTGGTGGGTTTTTAGGCAAAGCAATCATTATCAATCATGAGTTTTAGGGAGTATAAGAGGGAAGGAGAGAGAGAAGGTGGCCGGTTCTTTGTCCATTCGGCCGAGAGGGAGATAAAGGGTGAGAGAGAGAGAGAGAGAGAGAGAGAAAGGGAGGAGGAGCCGAGAGGAAGGAGTCTCCGCCGCTCGCCGTCCGTCCGCCCGTGTGCCGCCCGATTCGCCGCCGTGTGCTCGTTGCTAGTTCGGTTTAGAGGCAAGTGGAGTCCTCTAACTTCTCTTGCATGTTTGTGTATGGTTTGCATGTTAGATTTTGAGTGTATTTGTGAGAGAAACCGAGGTAAGGGTCGGTTGTTTTCAAGCCATGTGACTGTTCTTGCTCGGTTTGTGGAAGTCAGTAGATTGTTCGAGCTTTCATGTGTGTTTGGAGTCCGATTTTGGCTTCGTTGTCTTCATAAAAGTTGAAGCTAACATCTTGTAGTATAACATACTGAAATTTCGTAGAAAATGATGGAGATTTGAGGGGTCAAAAGTTCTATCATACGGAGACTTTAGATCTGCGAAATCTTCACTGACCTCTTGTTGATTTCTTGATTGCATGTTGATTTCTATTGGAGATCTTACTTCGTTGTCCTCATGAAAGTTGTAGGTAACATCTTAAACTTCAACATACTCAAATTTGAAGAGAAATGAACGAGTATAGCCTAGTAAATCGGCTAGATCTTGGAGATGATTGATTCTGGTTGTGTGTTCCGAGACACCCGAGACTTCATGGACTTAAATGGTGACCATACTTTGGTTATTTGACCTAGATCTCTTCATGAAACTTGTAAAGGACACCTTGATACATAACATATCAAAATTTCAGAGGAAATTAAAGAGAATAGATGGGTGAAATCTTAATATTTCGGTGATGTGTATTCTGGACGATGCGGTAGTGGTTCCAGAAGCTTCGTGAGGATGTATAAATTAATCTAAAAATAATCTGGCTTGGAGTTCTTCATGAAAGTTGCAGGAAAATGTCTTGGATATCACCCTGTAAAATTTCGTAATTTTTGGAGGCCTATGAATATTTTAATCGAATTTATTTGAAAACTGTGCATTCTGGTCATTATCCGAATATCATGAGCTATTTTGTGGAAATTGTGAAAATTGTGTGAAATTCAATTTGGCCATGAATTTTGTATGAAATTGTCATCCTATTGGTTTGTTTAATGATTGTTTGAATATTATGATTTTGGGAAAATCATAGATATTAAATTTAATATTTATTTATGAAAATAAATAAATATAATAATAAAAATAATAATAAAATAAAAAGGGATTATTTTATTGGCCATAAATTCCATTGAATTTATTATGCATTGTTACATGTGTGATAAGACATGGGTGTATGCATGATCATGAATTGTGATGCATGTGTGAATCATATGCCATGTAATAATGAGATTAAAAGGATGATGAATATGGAAAAGTGATATGTGAGTAAGTGGTTGTGGTGGAGGATGAGGCCGGAATGTACAGAGATGCATTGCCGGAATTCCCTGGGAGTTTCAGGATGCTCGAAATGTGGGGGGCCGGATGTTCGGTTGTATCTTGGATACATGCCCAGAGATGCCTCGCGACACCAGGATTTGGGTGTGGGATGCCTGGCTAGAAGGGTAAAGGCCGGAAGCCCTGTTGGAGGTTTCTGCCCGAAGGGAATGCCTCGTGATGCTAGATGAGATGCGAGATGCCTAGAATGTGGGGGGCCGGAAGCCGTGGCACAGGAGGCTGAATCTTTGGGAACCCCTGTCGGAGGTCTATGCCCGAAGGGATGATGAAATTGATAATTGAGAATGGGTGATGTGGTGATCAGATTTAAAGATAAAGATGAGAATTAAATGATGTGATATGATGATCACCTATGATGATATATGCATGATGATGATGATGATGTGATGTGATAATCACCTATGATGATATATGCATGATGATGCATGATGATGATGATGTGATATGATGATCACCTATGATGATATATGCATGATGATGCATGATGATGATGATATGTGATGTGATATGATGATCACCTCTGATGATATATGCATGATGATGCATGATGACGATGATATGTGATGTGATATGATGATCACCTATGATATGATATGCGTGATGATGCATGACTGAAATGCGTATGATTTCAAGGTAAGAAATGCCTGCAATGTATGATGATATGCATGATGCATTGGGTTGTTATTGGATTTCCCTATCTACTGAGTGGTTGTACTCACCCTTTTTGGGGAATAACATTTCAGATTAGCAGTATGCTGCTTCCTGCCGTCTCGCGGGGGGTGTTTTATGGTCTACCGTCCGATGTAGAGGTCGAGTGTGCTGAGATAGATTGTCCCTCTGTTCTCAGACTGACTTTTATTCGAGTACGCTATCTAGTGATGTATGACATCGGCCTGGCTGGGGGCCCTGTCATTCAGGAGTTCATTTATGTGCACGTTCGTTGGGATGGAGCTATGCGAGGGATGTTGCCGCCGCCACCGCCTGATGCACCGGGTTGGGTGTGAGACCTGCGCACGATGAGGAGGAGCTGGATCTTCTTTTTGATGTAGATAGTCGACACTTTCGATGGGGGGTTGTGCTCGTATGATGTTAGGGGTCGAGGTTTCTTTTTGAGATTTTAGGCAGGATATGGCAGAGTCCTAGCCTTTCTTGTTTTGTACCGATCTGAAGGAAATCCCATCTTGCTATATATATATGTAAGAAAAGTGTCGACGGTTGTTTATAAAAATTCTGATGTTTAGCTGATGTGTATTGGTATCATGGATTGGTAGGGGGATAGATGGTGATGTTTAATTTGCTTCCGCTATGAGTCGCGCTGGGACCGCTTTAAAAAAAAAAAAATGCTTGCGATTAATGACGCTTGTTCTAAGTACAAGATAGGAAAAATGTAATAAAGTGTAACATCGGCGCTGGTGACGACCTGCGAAGGGTTCGGGGTGTCACAACATGGCATTAAAAGCTTATATTTTGATATGGAGTTATGCTAAATAGATACAAAATCTATATAGTGCAACCGAAGGATTTTGCAATAGATGATTTAAGTAAACTTGTGTGTAAACTGAAAAATCTTATTCATGGTCTTAAGCAAGTTTCCTAATAATATTATCAAATTTTTATAGTGTTGTCATTTCATTTAGTTGTGAACAAAGTAATTTAGTAGATATATATTGCAAGATCAGTGGGAGAAAGTTTATTTTTTTTTCATACTCTATGTACGTGATATTTTGCTTACAAATGGTGACCTTGTGGCATCTTTTGTCCTTTGCATTAAGATCCGTAAGGATTGTTCTCGCCATATATATAGGATTTATCTCAAAGGACATTTGTTGGAAATATTCAATATACGTCATTGTAAGTCAGGAATTGCTCATGTCATTAAAGGTAATGGATTGAATCTATTAGATTGTCTTTATTTAAATATTGAGAAAATCTAATTAAATGGTGTACCTTATATCAGTGCACTTAAAAATCTAATGTATACTCGAATTTACACTAAACTAAATATCGTCTTTGCGATGGAACTTCTAAGCAGAAATTAGTCAAAGTCAGGACACGATCACTAGATTGCTATCAATAAGGTTTTAAGATACTTAAATAGGACGAGAGATTATATATTGATTTACAAACATGTTCAATTCTTGCAGCTAGAATGGTAATTAAATGTAAATTTTGCTGGCTGTTAGAATGACATGAGATCAATAGCATAGTACATATTTATATTAGCAAGAAATGCAGTAAATAAGGTTTTATGTCATCTTTTACTATGTAAGCAGAGTTAGTAACATTCTTTTATGCTATTACTTGAGCTATTAAGCTCCAGAACCTCATGAAGGAGTTGACCGTTTTTAATTTTATTAATAAACACATACGGTTGTGTTGAGATAATAAATTTGTAGTATTATTTATTCACTACAGAGGTCTCAAGAGATCTAAATATATGACAGTCAAATTTGTGACCATAAAGAAACGGTACAGAAATGTGACGTTATAATATAGCATATTTCCATAGATGATGTGGTTGCAAATCCACTAACTAAAGGACTTCGTTCTTTTGTTCTTGAAGGACATGTCCTTAATATGAGCTTAAGAGCATCATGAGATGTTGTTGTTTAGTGGGAGCTATTTTGGCTTTATTCTGATAAATGTTTCATCTGTGTTCGTTACACTTAATAATGGTTTGATATGTATCAACTTTCGCCATTCAATAAAATATTTTTGAATATGTTGTCATTATATTGAATACATATTGTTAAAAGTATCAAGGTATTATATAAACCTTGAATGAAGGCTAGGGGCATCCGGTTATTAGCCTTATGCATATGTCTTGTTATATATTTAAAAAAAAAAGTTAACCGTAAGGACAAAGCATATGTGGGTTCATTGGAATCATAAAAACATTTTTTAGTTACACGAGTTTTTTTTGTGATGCTTAAGGCAAGATAATGGTAACTAACAAATGAGATTTTTTTATAAGAGATGTTATCCATTTGCCACACTACCTTATTGAATTCATATCAATAAAATTGAAAGCATTCGTGATCATGGAAAGCTCTGTGTGTATACATACAGTTACCGCCATGATTCGGTGTTTGAGACTTTATGGGATATGATTGATTATTAAGAATTATCTATAGACCAATTGCGTACATACAGTACAATTTTAATTAATATAGCCCAAGTGGGAGAATGTAAGAGTTTTCCTGATATTGGCTACATTAATTGATATTATAATTTACCGTTTTATGATTACCGTTTTACGAGGTTTATAGAATGTTTCTTAATTAGTTTAATATGGGATTAGCTAGTGTGGGCTGAGTTGAGCCTAGCCCGTAATGAGGGGACTTGACTGGAAATTCTATAAATAGTGCTTAAGTCTCTCCTCTAACCTAATTCTCACATATATCCTCACATAAGGAACGCTAACCTAGCGCTAAAAAGTGAGGGGCCGTCTCATTGAGCCAGTAATACGGAGGGCGATAGAAGAGAATGACTTGCGCATGAAACATCGGTTTTCCACTTTCGCTTTTAGAACGATTGATCCTAAAACAGGTACGTTAATCTTTCTACTCAATTATGCATGTTCCTGTTCTGGTCATGAAGATATTGTGATTGCGCAATTTGCATCCAACAACTACTTCATGAATTCCAATCCGGCATACGGTGGCCCACTAGTTCATGGATGTGGCCGTAGTATACATGTCACCTATCTTGTGAGAAAAGCTCAGGCCGATTGCCAATCCGCCACAATGGAAGCTATTCACTTGAACTACGACCAATGGAGTGTTTGGTGCTAGCAGCGGGAATTTGGACAAGCTATTAAAAAGGTCATGGTCAAGATCTCCTTGGAGGAGCTGATCTAGAGTGCCATCCACTTTGGCCTGGATAACTTCCACTCCTTGGTTGTTGTAGTCGATGAAGAGCCCATCTTCGATGTATTGACTAGCTAGAGGGTAAAAGAGGGCTAGTGTTTCGGAAAGCGACTCCTCCAAGCAGAGAAGCCTCTAAAGCGTATGGATCTCATGCGTACTTTTGCGAGCTCAATAGTAGAAAAAGATTCCGCTAAGCTTTCGACTTTGGTTTGGCGTCAGAGCAGATGGATGGACTAGTTTCTTGGACTATACTGCGACCTTCATGTTTGATGCACTGCCAGATCACTTCGGTACCCGTTTAGGTATTTCAACGGATCTTCTTTATGCACATTTTGAGGTTATCAGCCAGAAATGAAGAGAACACAAGCCTTTGAGTTTATAGCGGAGGAAATGTAGATCATTCTCATTGACCTTTATTACCGGTTGTGCAGACATCTTTCGGTGTAAAGGCATCAAAATGATGTCGGCGTTGGTCCCTACTTTTTCCTTTTCAAAGATCCGGAGTTCTCGTGACCCAGGAACTCAAATCCAGATGCCCGTGCTACCTGGAGGCTAATGTAGTACTCTACAACCCTCATGAAATCGGTTAAGTTCGATCTAAAAGTCCTATAAGCCCCAAGAACCCATTAATATCATGTCTTCGGCTTTTATAGGTGATTCTAACTCAAAACAATTTGCACATGATTAATGAGAGAGCAATGAAATCATACAAAACTAAAGAAATAATATGAAAAAAAAAAATTGAATCCAGATCGAATAGTTCTAAAATGTACATTTATATCTCCAACAGCAATTTTGGATGATATTCTACTTTTATTGACATATTAGTCTTGGGCATAACTTGGACCGTTATATCTTCTTATTGACAAAGCACTGCTCATGCCAATAATGAGATGCCTTTACCAAAATTTGCTATTTAAATGAGTCAATCTCATCTATGGTGCCAAAAAGAAGACAAACCTAGAGAAGAGAACGACCCATCCTTGGTTAAAGGTTATCTGAATGAAACCCCAAATCAAATCACAATCAAAACTCAAGAGTAAAGTCCGGCAAATGTGCCGAGAAGAGCATCTTTCCATTGAAATTAAAGCTACGACATTGTCGGTATTGCAAAAACAAAAGGGTTTTTGGTAAGAATATTATTTTTTTTTGGTGAAATGTAAGAAATATATTGATAACTTTGGACAAACAAGAAACGGCGCCAACTTACACTCTGACCGCGCAGCAGGAAGAGTGGAAGGGAGTCGAAGGGAAAACAAAAAAAGAAGAAAACGTCCACAACCCGGGCCGAGGTAAATCCAAACCTAGCAAACCTCTACTACACTCTTAAAAGCGGGACGAGAGAACTAGGATGGTACAAAGACAAGCACCAACAACAACAAGCAAAGCTACCGAGAAAAGACCGAGGGGTCGAAGCCCCAATTCCTTTAAAGTCTTCTATTTCTTGGGGTAGGAGGCACATTCTTGAAGGAGAGAACTCTGTCCTTGACAACTTTGATCAAATGATTTTTTAGAGCTGACACAGAAATGGTTTCACCCTTAAAGATGATGCAATTTCTCTTCTTCCAAATTAGATAACACAGAGCTCTAAAAGAGAACCTAGCAATTTTGTGGAAGAAATCCTTACTCCATAAAAACTTTAGAGCCCAAGTGGAGGTCTTGGTCCATGGTCTGATTCTCCAAGGTAGGTTGCACCTAGAAGCCCAGAAATAAGCCAGGGTAGTAGGGGTTTGACAGTGAAAGAAAAGGTGATCAATAGAGTCCGGCTGAGTTGAGCAAATGGCACAGACCGAGTAATCAATCCTACTGTAAAAAAGTAAGAGTGATTGAGTCGGTAGGCACTTCTTGGCAATAAGCCATAACAGAAATTGATACGTGGTGCCAAGGCATTATCCCAAACTGGAGTCGCCCAAGGAACTCGATCTTTTTTACCTTTGATTAAATTCCAGACCGAAGCAACCGAAAAAAGGCCCGAAGAATCACCGCACCAAAGGAACCAGTCACAAACATTAGAGAGCGCCGTCAAGGAGAAGCCCCAACTTTCCAGGCAGGATTTAAAGGCCGGGGCAGAGGTGTACAGTTCAGAGACAGCTGCCTTCTTAGATAAACCCGAGTCCTCCATTACAGTGGAAGAAACAATTGTGTCCAAAGGACCACACGAAAGCCAGTTATCATGCCACAGAGATGTTTGCATTCCGTTGCCAATTTTCCAGCGAAACGACTGGCGAAAGTAGGGCCTAAGCTGCAAGATTTTTTTCCAAGCCCACGAGCATAAGGTTGGTTGAGGAGAAATCCAGAAATTCCCTCTCTTTAAGAAATTCGAGTGAATCCAACGACACCAGAGTGACTCCTTATCAGTAAATAAGAACCAAATGTATTTGAGCAAGGAAGCTCTATTGCAATCTTTAAGGTTTCGAATAGCCAAGGCGCCCTTAGATTTTGGCACGCAAATATCTAGCCACAAGACTTTGGCCCCGCCTTTTCCCAGGGCGGAACCTTTCCAAAGAAATTGTCTCAAGATGCGCTCAATATTCAAAAGAATAGCAGCAAGTAAAGAAAAGACACTGGCCCAAAATGCCTGAATGGAATGGAGAACGGACCTTATAAGTTGGAGTCTCCCCGCAAAAGAGAGAAACCGATGAGCCCAAAATTGGACTCCTGCTATAATACGGTTGATCAACTCAATGTAGTCGGTCTTGGTCAATCTAGAAGAGATTATAGGAACCCCTAGATACCGAATAGGGAGTTTGCCTTCTTGAAAATCAAATGTAGATAGAATATTCCTCTGAAGGGAAGAGGAGCCCCCCGATAGGAGAACATCACTTTTGTTTCCGTTTGATACAAGACCGCCCTAGGAGGAGAACGTGTCAAGGCTCCTTTTAAGCACCACCGCCGACTTCCAATCCGCACGGCAGAACAGGAAGACGTCGTCAGCGAAAAAGAGATGGGAGAGTCTCGTAGATTTACATCTCCAGAAGAACTTGAAATCTTTGATGGAGCTCCTCAGATTGATGATGCCCGAAAAAACTTCCATCACAAGGGTAAATAGATAAGGAGACATCGAGTCTCCTTGCCGGATGCCTCTACCACTAGCAAAGAAGCCGTGAAGCTCCCCATTGATAGAGATAGAGAACATAGGTGTGCGAACACAAACCATGACCAGTTTAATAAACCACTCCGAAAATTGGAAGGCTAGAAGGGTTAACTCCAAGAAATCCCAATCCACGGTATCATAAGCTTTGCGAAAGTCAACTTTAACGGCACATTTCGGAAGATAAGGATCAAGGTGAAAATCTGCAAATAGCTCCTGTGCTAATAAAATGTTGTCTCTAATCCTCCTACCTTTGACAAAGGCGTTCTGAGCAGGATTAATAATACTGTTTAGAACCATAGCAAACCGATTTGCCAAGATTTTTGTAATGACCTTATAAATAGTATTGCAGCACGCAATAGGTCTGAAATCAGTAACCTCGCAAGCATTAGGTACCTTAGGTATTAACGCCAGAATTGTAGCATTAACTTCTTTCAGGAGACGACCCAAGGAAAAAAAGTCCTTCACAGCCCGAATCACCAAAGGTCCAACAATTCTCCAATTGTTTTTATAGAATTCAGCAGTAAAGCCGTCAGGGCTCTGAGCTTTACTTCTTGGAAGAGAAACAAGGGTGTCTTTAATCTCAGAGTCCGAGACAAGTGCAGCAATAGAGCAAACCTAGGCATCCGAGAGTGGGCTGCAAATAACTTGCTGCAAGTCTTCCAAGGATGGCTTGACAAGGGCAGCATGGGGGGATAATAGATTCGAGAAAAAAGAGACAAAAACCTGCGGTACCCGAGTTGGATCGGAGATAAGAGAGCCAGAGGAGTCCTTAACAGAGAGGATTCGATTGGTGAGGTGTCTCGCCTTCACAAAATTGTGGAAAAACTTTGTGTTGTGATCTCCCTCCTTAAGCCATTTAACTCTTGATTTCTGGTGATAAAAGGATTCTTCTTGACCACGAAGGTCTATGAAAATACGCTGCTGGCATCTTTCAAGTCCTACAAGATCAACATTATTAGGGCCAGATTGGAGACCAACCTGAGTAGACCGAAGAGCTTCTCTAGCTTCAGTAGTTCTAATAGAGATGTCCGAGAAAGCTTCTTGGTTAAGCGATTTGAGGCGAGCCTTTAGAAATTTCAATTTAGAGACAAGCCTAAACATGGGACAGCCAATCACTGGAGAGTTCCATCCTTGCTGGACAATAGTTAGAAAGTTTGGATACTCATTCTAGAAGTCAGAGAATTTAAAAGGCTTCTTCTTGGACGGTGGATTAAGAATTTTTTTTTTTTTAATATCACAAAAAAACCTCAAATTGGAACACTTATAATAAATTTACTCTAAATTAATTTTATGACCATAAAAAAATCAGAACTGGCACACTTGTGATAAATATACTCCAAATTGATTTTTTTACGACAAAATCCATAATTGATACACTTGTTACAATTATACCCTTTGTTAACTTCCGTCAAGTTTTACTATTAAATTTGCTTATGTAGATAACGTATTATTGTGACGTGGCAAGTCCACGTGGAAATCCATAGGGTTAATGTCACGAAAAATCATAAGTTTTTCACAGGTATACCATTGAATTTATTACATGAGTACTATTAAATTTGCCATAGATGTATCAATTTGGGATTTTTCATGATATTTACCCTATGGACTTCCACGTGGATCATAACACATCACCATGCATCACCTAGGTCAGCAAATTTAATGATTAAATTTAACATAAGGTAAATTTATTAAGTGTACTAATATGGAATTTTCATGACCAAAATATTAGTTTAAGGTAAATTTGTCAAGTAAAATACTAAATCTTTATTTTTTGTGACATTAACCCAAAATAAAAAGGGGACACATTAAATAATAGTGATCATTTGTTGAAAATAAGTCATGATTTTTCATGCATTCTCTTTCAAAGATGTTCAGTCGAGTTTTTGCTAGCTGTGTCGAGGGCAATCATGGCATTTGATGTCAGAAATGGACTTTAGACCAAACCCCGCGTCTTCATATCTGTCTCCACCCAGACAACCAAGCACATGTTTCTTCTCTGCAAATGGACAAAAGAGATATGGAACGATCCATGGGTGAGAATCAATTGCGAACCAAATAGAATATCCCGCTTTGATAAATGGCTACTGGACAGATTCGAAGAACAAAGACACCC
The DNA here is from genome assembly GCA_014182575.1 of Eucalyptus decipiens. Lineage (NCBI taxonomy): Eukaryota > Viridiplantae > Streptophyta > Magnoliopsida > Myrtales > Myrtaceae > Eucalyptus > Eucalyptus decipiens. The sequence continues at coordinate 19,836,222 of CM024615.1, read as the reverse complement.
GCCCGAGAAAGAGCTGCTAGCGATGATCCTCTGGTTTGTCTGGAAAGCACGCAACAACTTGATCTTCAGAGGGCAAAAACTGGAACCGAACACCATAGTTGACCTGGCGGAAGCCCACCTCCGAAATTTCAGCAGATGGCAGCCAAAAGAAGTAAAGAAGAACTCAGATCTGAACTTACCGAACCAGTGGAGGCCATCGGAGGAAGGAAAGCTGAAGATGAACGTTGATGGATCTTGGAAACAGGGGGAACAAACTGGATCAATTGCTGGTATTCTGAGGGACCATGCTGGACAAGTGATCGACGGGTTTGTGCGGAAGGTTCGAGCCTCATCCCCGATTCAGGTGAAAACCCTAGCGTTTCTGCAAGGGTTGAAGACGTGCAACTTCGAACAGACCTGCACGTGGGAGAGAAAGAACTCGGGCAAGTACAGCAAAGTGAAATGGAGATCCAAACTGATTGCTTTACCGCACACTAAAGCATCTTGGGCTGGGCAGAGATTCCATGGCAAGTGAAGCCCATAATCGAACAATGCACAGGCCTACTCGCTTGTCTACCACTCACGAAGCTAAGTCACTGTCCTCGGAATGCTAATAGAGCAACTGATCTCTTAGCGAAACTGCATAGCAAGAATTCACTGCCTCAAAATTGGAGGTCCTTCCCTCCTCAAGCCCTTTCGGAGATTTTATTTTCGGAATATCATCTATTATCTTCTTGTAAGTCCTGCTTAGTATGAATGAAAGTATCTATCATTTCCGACCAAAAAAAAATATATATATCTGTCTCCACCCTATACTATGGTTTAAATTAGTAATATCTATTTACTCTTTCAAACTTTGCACGAGGTATTTTCTTCGAAACCTGTATGTAGTGATTGTCTTTGGCAACTACCTTTTTTGCAAGATAAAAAGTCCATTTCATTTTCACCAATAGCTTTCATCTCTCTTCAAAGTAGCACCGATAGCAACACGTAATATGTAACATGACACATTATTTCTCAAAAAATAAAAAATCTCAACACATCGAGAGACATTGTATATTAAATATATATTCTTTTTATGATTATTTCAGTCAAATTAATTTAATTTAAATTTACAAAAAATATTAAACAATAAAAAAGAGCTTAGAATGAATTTACACTAAAAATCCTAAGTCACGGTAAGTAAGAGTTAGAGAGAAGAGAAGATTAGGTTTTTCTTCTTTCCTTTTATTATTTTTATTATTTTTTAACTTTTAAATATTTACATTTCAACCCCTCATTATTAATTTTTTTTAAAATTAAATCTATGTGTATCGAAATTCTGCACTCATGTGTCGGGAGAGTTGACCATGTGTTAAATTTTCTGACATTTATTTACTATATGTCGAAGTCTGTCGGATATGATATGAAAATTCTTGGAAAGTGGCGATACTTCTTAGTCTCTCTTCTTCTCCCTCTTTTTGAACGCTAGGGGGTCTAACTCCAACTTTATTGGACGGAAGGGTTCCATTAATGTCTATTATTCTCGATAAATGATGATAGAAGGCGAGTCTTTACACCTAACTATTATTTTTTTACTTTCCTAGTAAGTCATATTTTGGCTTTTGACATGCCATGATCTTGGGATTTTGGTGATGGAAACACAACTTTTCGCCAAATTATTTGATTATCAACAGCAGAGTTTTAGAACTAGAGATCCAACAATTTAGAACCTTAGCAAAGACCTGAATCATGAGGTAGAAAGAGGAGTTGGGTTTAGCATATGGAGCTCATTAACCTAACCTTAGTTAGGCCTTAACTAAACACCAATCAATTCCTTAGGCATAGAAATGGATGCTTTTCTGCATTATTGTTTCTTCACTAGTCATCATCATCAATGTTCATGTCTCCATCCCTTCCTCCACCACTAATGGACAGACACTGCAGAGTTATCCATCATTTCATCCTTTGCCATCCACAATGGTCCTTTCATCCTTTTTCCACCACTAATAAATTAGGCCTAATGCATCTTTCATCTTTTCTTCCACCATTAACGGACAAAATTTGATTACGTACTAATCCTAGGTCTGCTCCTTGCATGGGTCAATGAAATCATATTTAAAATATAGAAGCAACATATAATTAAGCTAATCGTTCGATTAGAATGTCAATTGTAATTATCGAAACTTCAATTAGAATTATCATTAAACTTTCTCTGTTCTTTATTAACATTTTAAACATGTTTGCTTTCTTAAATACTGCTATTCTTTAAAAGACAAATTAATATTAGACATGATTGTAAGCTATTGACACGTGACGACCCGTTTATTATTTATTAATTGCATAGAAAATTATTGATTAATTTTTAGCTTCTGAACAAAGATAATTTTCATTAAATTGCAAAGCATATGGATATTATGAGTATTTTCATTCCCAATAATAGAATCTATTAAAATTTAGTTAAAAGAAAGAAAAAAAAAGAAAATAATTTTTTTTTTAAATGAACCAGGCCGGTTTGACCTGGCACGCTTAAGCTCGGCCCACGAACCAGCCGGCCTCCTTTCCATTTCCTTCCCCCTGCTACGCTTTTGAGCCTACGATTTCTTTTTCTCACGCCGAGCCTCTGGAAAGTCACGGTCTTCATTCGATTTCCCTCGAGTTAAGTCGTTTTCTGAGAATCTCGGCTCGGAGGCATGCGATACGATTATGCGTAGCCCAATTTGATAAGCTCGCCCTCCATTCGCCATCGCCGGTAACGACGACACCCCCCATTTCCCTTGTAGGATTCTTTGTTTTGCCATTGTCTCGACCAACCGAGGCCGAGACTCGCCGGCGCCTGTTCACGCTCGGTTTCAAGTGTCGGCAAGCCTCATTGTCTGTTGTGGTGTCGACCGTAGGCGTGGAGTCGAGCTTTAATAGACTCGATTTTTCCCTTTCTATTCCCGTCTATCGGGTGTTGCCTATATGAATTTCATTGCCCGTCTTCTTTGCTCATGTTCAAGTCCAACGCCCGTGTTAGGTGTTTTGGGAGCCAATCCAGTTTTTGGGGCCATTCGTGGTGTCATTTCGTCTCGGCCTCTCTTTATTTCGTCATTTCTGGTGTCTGGCCGGGAGTGGGGCTCTCGATCGGAGGAGTTGAGCCGACCTAGCAGTGGTGACTCAGGCTGGTGTCGAGTAGTGGTTGTGTCGAGGCCGGGCGAGTGGTTGGACGTGGCCGAGGCTGAGCAGAGTCTTGGCCAAACTTTGTGAGTGAGGAGGCCAAGCCTAGTCTCGTTTAGTGGCAGTGGCTGGACGGGCGGAGGGCGAGCCCTCGGCCTAGGCTGGTCGAGGCGATGCCTATGTGGGCATGCAACCAATTCCAGACGAGCGGTGTCGCGCGCTTCGGGCATTCTCATGGAGGCCGCGAATAGCAAGGGGACGCGAGGGCATGTCGGGTTAGGGGTTTAGTTGGACTAATTGGGGTTTGGTTCGCGGGCTGGGTTGAATTGGGCTTATTTTGCTTTCTTGGGTCAGGCTTAATTCATTAAGTTTTGTAGGAGGTTGGACCCATTTTTTTTTCTTCTTTTTTTTTTTTTTTTGAGCTCGATTGGGCCTGTGAATCAAGCCTAGTCTGACTGAGGATCCTATGACCTAAATCGTTTGATCCAAGCTGATCTCGAAATGGGCCGGACCGCATGTCCGACCTGATTCCCTATTTTCGGGGTAAATTGATTTTTAAAAATTCTTCCTCAAATTTTTTAAAGCTTCTTTTTATATTTTTAAAAATTATTCTTTTATAAAAATTCTTTAAAATTTTATTTCTTAAAAAATTAGAAAAAACCTTAAAAATTAGTTTTTGAGTACTTTTCTTTTAAAATATGCAAATATCCTTGATAAAAACTACGCTCAAAATTGAACAAACTCTTTTTGGCTTTGCCATAAAATGTAAATGTTCTTAGAAACAAATGTTAACTTGTTGTTTGTGCATTTCTATTTCGATTATCACTTTATTGCACACTTCCAATATGTTGATTGTGGTTCCCTTTAGCTTAGTTTGGATTTGCATTTTTCTTATTTCTTAGCGTTATATTCTTGCTTTTCCTTTACAATTTATTTAATGCTTCATTGGTTGTTTGTTGTTATTTTAATAATTACGCACCAGCATAATCATCTCGAATATTAGTGGATAGGTTTAAATCAAAATGGCCTGACAAACTTCTTATTCAAATGAACAAATCTATTTGCCTTTGCATCCTTTACACTATCTATTATCACACATCTTTTTGCTAGACCGTAACCGTTGACAATTGCTTTTCTGGATACATGTTGGCAGCCGAACAGGAACTCTTGTTGCAGCTTATTTGTTTCTTATCCTTGGCTTGATGGGTCTGACGTGGGTATCACTAAAGGCAGGACATTTGCGTGCGATGCTGTTGCTCACTTGTGCTATTGTCTGTGGTTATATATATAAGGCAGGTACTCGGAAGTGTTCGTAAAAACTTGTACTTTGTTTAGTTGGAATGCGCAAGCGTCTGATCTGACCTTGTGAGGTTGAAAGTATAAGATTGATGTTCAAAGGGCAGCAACTTCGTCTTTCAAGACTCATCACTCCTTGATCCATTTCAAAGACTGTTCTTTCACATTTACTCAAATTTTCCCATCTGCAGTGTCCACCATTTCGATTAAGCTACCATGGACTTGGAGAGCCATTGTGCTTCGCAGCATTTGGACCTTTTGCTACTACGGGCTTTTACTGGTTAATGGGCAACAACAGGTGATTGTATATGATTTTCGACTCAAAATCTGCTGCTCCACGATCATGACAGGTGTTTTGCTTATATGTTTTTATTTGACAGTTAGCGTTAGCTATCTTCCCTTAACTGGAACTGTTCTGTGCGCATATCTCCTTGTTGGCTTCACAACCTCTTTAATCCTCTTCTGCAGTCATTTTCATCAGGTACTTTCTACTTGATCCAGATTTTCTTACAATTCTTGGTATCACAAATTAAGACTCACTGTCGGTCATTTTATCCTTCGGGTGGAAGAAGATACCGAAGTTGGAAAATTATCACCTCTGGTGACTTCTCTGTCCCTTTTATGAGGTTTGGTAAAACAAAATCATACATTAGCGCTACAATTTCATGTGTAGGTTAGGCTTGGCACAAAGAAAGGTTCATCAGTCGTGAAAGTGGCAATCACAGCACTCTACTCTCTTCTGCTAGCTTTCAGTCTCAACAGAGATCTTCCTTTTAGAATAGCTGACAGTGGTCCACATAACATAATTATATATTTAATCACACTTTCTTCTAACATAGAAAATGCCACATGAAAAATAAAATGACTCACTAATAGGACTTTCTTAGGAACATAGACCAAATGCAGGTCGCATTATTTACGCTAGATTGGGCATGTGATGCCCATTAATGTTTGTCAAGTTTCTCCATATTATTATAAATAAATAATATGTAAACTTTCAGATCTTACATTGAAATTGCAGTATCACATTGTTTGCTTCACGTTAAGTGTATTCTACTCTCTCATTTCATTATTGGCTGACAAATTAATATCGTGAACATAGGGAACCATTGACCATTTAAACAAATATTGGGTGACACTTTTTTGAGTATGACGCGCCTTGATCTAATAACTTAAACTTTTAGAATAGCTAGCAGTGGTCCACATAACATAATAATCACAATGTCTTCTAACATAGAAAATGCCAAATGAAAAATAAAATGACTTAGTAAAAGGACTTTTACGCTAGATTGGGCATGTGATGCCCATTAACGTTTGTCAAGTTTCTCCATATTATTTTAGATAAATAATATGTAAACTTTCGGATCTTACATTGAAATTGTAGTATCGTATTGTTTGCTTCACGTTAAGTGTATTCTACTCTCTCATTTCATTATTGGCTAACAAATTAATATCGTGAACATAGGGAACCATTGACCATTTAATTAAAAATTAGGTGACAACAATTTGAGTATGGCACGTCTTCATTTAATAACAAAATAGCTAGTAGTGGCCCACATAATATAATTATATATTTAATCGCACTTTCTTCTAACATAGAAAATGCCACATGAAAAATAAAATGACTTAGTAATAGGACTTTTACGCTAGATTGGGCATGTGATGCCCATTGACGTTTGTCAAGTTTCTCCATATTATTATAGATAAATAATATGTAAACTTTCAGATCTTACATTGAAATTGCAGTATCATATTTTTTTTCTTCACGTTAAGTGTATTCTATTCTCTCATTTCATTATTGGCTAACAAATTAATATCGTGAACATAGGGAACCATTGACCATTTAATTAAATATTGGGTGACAACAATTTGAGTATGGCACCACCGGCTGCGGTGGCTCCGCTGGATAAGGCTATGCTGATTCTCAGTCCAGAAGTGAAGGGTTCAAAACCCAAGGGAGGTTCTAGGTATATTAAGTGTGACACTAGAGGTGGTGGGTCATCCTGCTTACGTGTCACCTTGAGGTTTACGGCGCGGCTGTCGGCTACAAGTCGGTTCCTCCAGCACCAAAAAAAAAAAAAAAAAACAATTTGAGTATGGCACGTCTTCATTTAATAACAGAATAGTTGGCAGTGGTCCACATAATATAATTATATATTTAATCACACTTTCTTCTAACATAGAAAATGCCACATGAAAAATAAAATGACTCAGTAATAGGACTTTTACGCTAACCACTAGGAGTTCGCCCCAGTGGCCACCCTTCCATCACGGAATGGGGAGGTGAGGGGTTCAAATCCCCACTTTCTCGGGGGGGGATGAGGGTAGGGACGCGTAAGTTTTGAGAGTGGGTTGCGACTCCCACGCCGCATGTGATGCCCATTGACGTTTGTTAAGTTTCTCCATATTATTATAGATAAATAATATGTAAACTTTTGGATCTTACATTGAAATTGTAGTGTCATATTTTTTGCTTCATGTTAAGTGCATTCTACTCTCTCATTTCATTGGCTACAAATTAATATCATGAACATAGGGAACCATTGATCATTTAATTAAATATTGGGTGACAATTTTTTGAGTATGGTGAAACGAATAATCCTAACAAGAGCCCTGTCTTAGTTAAGGGTAATGTTATTATCAAAAAGATTGCTACAATCGATAACCCGATAGACATGATGATTAAATATGTTCCTTTAGCAAAATTCAAGCTCTACTTGAGCTCTATTAGCGTCTGTAGAGAGTGAGCACCCGTCGAGGCATTGGGAGAGCAGCATGGATGACAAGAACTATAACTTGGCTTTAAATATCGAGCTAAGGTGGGGAATTGTTAAATTAATGCATCGAGTTTGAATTCATATGGTGATTTGTTAAATCGAATTTTATTGATAAAGAATTCTCAAGTAGAAGAAATTTCGTCGATCTCCACAAAGGATTACAAAAATAGGAAATAAAAGGAAGATACAAATTTCTCCTTTTCTATTGAAGCTTGCCGAAGGTTGTTATCCAGGTGAGGCACAAAAGTCAAGATCTTGACTTTTGGGCACACCAACACACACAATATTCACGTACCCCTGAGTTTCCTTTTTTTTCGCGAATGCAAATTAAAGTGGTGGAGCCCAAGGTCAAACTTTTGACCTTGGGCGCGCGCGCACACACACATATATATATATAAAGTGGACATATGAGGGAGGTTTTTTCTTTTGCTGCTGCACGTGTAAGCCAAGAGAATAAGGTCGACTTTACCTCTTCTGAGGTAATTATAGTACGCCCCTGTAAAATGCTCCCATGACTCTAGTAAAAAAGCTAATAACATCATGCCCTGTTCTTCATCATCAAGTATTTTATAGACGTTCTTCAAATTCATCATGAGTTTATTAAATTTATCTAGGTGGGTTCTGATAGATGTACCTTCAGTAATCTAAATTGAAACATTTTGTTCAACATGTACAAGTGATTGTTCAAACATTTCTTCACATAGAGTGCTTGAAGTTTTGCCCATAATGCTGTGACATCTTTCTCTTCAACAACCTCTATTAAGATCTCATTCGATAAATTTAACAGGATTGTACTATTTGCTCTTTCTATTAGCTCTTCCCTCTCAGAAGCTTTCATTATAATCGGCAACTCATTTTCACCATCCAGTGTGTTAGCCAAATCTTGGATTATCAATAATGCCCGCATCTTGATGCTTCATAACACAAAGTTATTGCTCCCGTTAAATTTCTCAATTTTAGATTTCCTCTCAGACATAATTGCAATAACAGAATTTCCAGATAATAATCAGACAAGCAAAAGCTTCAAATCACAATCAAGAAATCCAATCCCAAGCTTTGACACCAATTGTTGGGATAAAATATGCGGAAATGACGGGATCTTGCAATTTACGTTAATACGAAATCATTAGAAAAATAAATAGGAAATAATAAGGATACTAGAAATTTACGTGGTTCGGTTTGAGTATCACTACCTATGTCCACGGGAAGAGTTAGTAGCAAATAATCCACTATAATCGGAGAATCGAGTTTACAATCACTTACACGCTCGAATGTTTTCCACACATAAATTTAACCTCAAATCTAATGTATTTATAAATAAACAACTTACTTATATATAAACTCATGATATAAAATTACCGTCACAAGCATTCAAGCTCAAACAAAACACTCAACGTACGGCTTCGTGTGGCTTCTACGTGCTCCTGCGTGCAGCTCCTTTTTCACTTGCATGACTGCAGCGGCTCCTTCATTCTCTCGGCTTGCACATGCAGCAGCAAAAGAAAAAGCCTCCCTGGGATGTTCGCTTTATATATATATATACACCCAAGGTCAAAAGTTTGACTTTGGGTCCACCACTTTAATTTCCATCGGCCAAAAAAAGGAAACTCAGGGGTATGTGAATATTGTGTGTGTGCATGCTTTTGGGCCCCACCTGGATAATAACCTTCGGCAACCTTCCGCAGAAAAGAAGAAATTTGTATCTTCCTTTTATTTCCTCTTTCTTAATCCTTCGCGGAGATAGACAAAAAAATTTCTACTTGGGAAATCTTTATCAATAAAATTTAGTTTAACAAATCGTCATCCGAATTCAAACACGATGCATTAATTTAATAACCCAAGTATTGACACTATATAAAACGATCGACTCTTGATGTCTAAGAGCCACAAGCTAAGTTGATGAGAGCAAAGTTTAGATATAGAACAGACTGAAAAAAGAGGTTAGAAATAGAGAAGAAGAGGGTCAGCTTCGCCTCAAATGGATACCGTCTCCCCAGTCGCACCACCACATCAAGAAGCTAGTCCTCAGCTCAAAATAACCAGTGCGAAGACTCTAGCTGAATCTACCAACCTCGCTTCCATTCCCTCCCACTACGCCTTCACCACCCCCACTTCTGGTGATCAAGCCGTTCATCACGACCACGATGACTCCATCCCCATCATCGACTTCTCTCTCCTCTCCTCGAGTAATCCCGATCAACGGTGTAAAGCCGTCTCGGATCTTGCCAAGGCTTGTGAAGACTGGGGCATCTTCATGGTACACATGTTCCTAGCTTGTTCATTATCTGCTTCATAGTAATTTTCTTTATTTATATTTTGTCGCGAGCATCTGAAGCAAACAGTCGGTATCTTTGATGAGCTTTCGCTGGTCAAACTTGTTTAAAATACTCAAAAGGCTAGGAAAAATATAAAGTTTGGGACACTTGGGGTGCGTTTGGCAACTTGCCAAATAATGAAAATTTCTATTCTTTTGTTCTCGTAAATAGATTTTGAATAGAAATCTGTTTGGTAAAATTTTCATTTCTGAAAACAAATTTCTATTTTGTTGTTCTCGAAAGTAGGTTTGGAACATAATCCAGAAGTTAAAAAAAAAAAAAAAAAAAGTAGATTCTTTGTTTCCGAGAACAATTCCAGAATCAAGCCAACCCATATTTTTTCTTTTCTTTTCTCTTCTTCTTTCCTTCTTGTTTTAATTCATTTTCTATTCTTTTTCCACCACCACTGCCACCATCAGCTGCTGTTGCAGCCTCTGATCGCTGGCGACCGGTTGGGCGAGCTTCAACAAGCCTCGCCTGGTTGAGCGAGGCTCGGTAGAGTCCTGGTTGGCCTGGGCAAGGCTCGACTTCACCCAGATCTGGTGAGGCCGAGCTCGCCTAGCCACCAACGGGGCTTGACCTCACTAGGCCATCGCAAAGTTGATGTCACTCAACCAAGGCGAGGCCGACCTCGTGGTGGCGCCACGAGGTCGAGCCTTGCCCAGCTTCAACGAGGCTCGACCAATGAGGCACGACCTTGCTAGGGGCGACGACCCTTCAATGAGGTCGTCGGCCCTCGTCCGGCCGTTGTCGGTGATCCTAAGGCCGACGATCGGCTGAGGAAGAAGAGAGAAAAAGAAGAAGAAAAGAGTAATAAAATTATTGAAAAAAATAAATAAAAATTGATTTGGAGTAGAAATTTTGAGAACAATACTAAACACAATTTTATTCCAAGAATAAAAATTTTGGACAATTATCAAAAGCCATAAAATGTTTAGAAATTGTTCTCGGTAACAAAATAAAAAATAATCATTTCTTATTAGAAATTATTCATAGGAATAGAAGCATTACTAAATGTGTCCTTGGAGTACTAAAATTTGGCACAAAATGACACTTAAGTGCCAAAAGTTAGGAAAGTGACACTTAAATGCTAAAATCATAGTAAAATAGATTAGTTAGGTACCAACGATAAGAAAATTTGGCCAAAATAATGATATGACGATTTTCCGGATAGTTAAGTGCAAAAAACGACGTCGTTTTTGCATGCTAACATGAGTAAATAATTAATAAAAAGATTAATTAAATTAAATTTAAAACCATTTTCTTAAAACAAAAAGGAGGAAGAAGGCAACTGGCGGCTAAGCTCCTTTTTTTTTTTAAAAAAATTTGATTTTAAAATTAGTTTAATTAATTTTTATATTGAGCAAAATTAATAAAAAATTGTCACGTAAGATTTTCAGTGGGGTTCATCGGATGTGGCACTCAAGTGTCTCATTTTAAAAAAAAAAATTAGCACTTAAGTGTCACTTTATTAACTTTTAACATTTAAGTGTGTTCTTATGGCAAGTTTTGGCACTTTTGGTATTTTTTTTGTCGAAAAATATAAATAGGATTGGCTGATTCAACCCATGATTGTTCATTCATGCCGGAGCTAAAGAGAAATAATGATAAACTATTCTCCTGAAATAGCATGCATGAGATTGGGCGCTGCACGTAAATCAAACCAGACAGCTTTTGTCTTTTTAAATCTATTTGTTGTAATTGGCATCAAAGCTGGAGTCATTCCTCGTCATCAGTATGACATAAACTCTTTATACATGATCCGACAGTGTGTTGTTCGCTATGTATTGATCATGGCCTTTGGTTGTGTATGTGAGTAGTAGATCAACCACGGAGTGCCCGAAAGTCAAATGAAGGCGACGGTCGACGCGCTGATGGGATTTTTCGATCTGACAGAGGAAAGGAAGAATGAGTTCCAAGGGAAGCACCTGTTGGATCCCATAATATACGGGACGAGCTTCAGAGCTTCGGTCGACAAAGTGTTCCTCTGGAGAGATTTTCTGAAGATGGTGGTGTATCCAAAGTTTCACTGCCCTCCCGAGCCAGAAGGCATGAGGTATCCACTCTCTCTCTCCCTCTGTCGGTTTTGCGTGCAAGTTCTCAGTTTGCATATACGTACTGAAATTCCTGTTTTCTTAATACCATTTGTCTATTTGTTTATTTATTTATTGTGGGTGAGTGATCATTAGGTTACAAATAGTGGTAATAACAACTATATTTCCTTACTGTAGCTTTAACGCTAAAGTCCAAGAAGCAGCAGAACCTTTCCCTTGGGGACAATTTTTTGGCAATCGAGTATAGAATGAAATTACAGAATCTTGAGGGATCGAAAAATTCTAGAGTACGTATGTGGGTAGAGCAAAATAAGTTGTTACTCTGCGCACCGTATCATGCTAAAATAATGTTCAGAATTATCAATCTTTGACTTGGTACTTCGTAGTTATCAATGCATCCGGATCTTAGTGCACAGTAAAAGATTGCATCGAGATCTTAGTGCACATTGTAATATTGTCGGGTACATCAGAAAAAGAAAACATGATGAGGAACTTGAACAAATTCTTCTTGGTAACACAAGAATCCGAATCTTCAACTTGACTAATTCCAATCTCTGTCCGTGAATAAGACTCTGTCCGCTTGGGTGGCAGACTTGAGTTCTGAAGTTACCTATGTACAACATGACGTGATTTGGATACCAGAGTTGCCATATCTGCAGGAAGCACTTGACCACTTAATCAATCATGTGGGATCTGAACTTGAACAGCTTCAACCCATCTGATGCGCGAGATCTTAAGCATCTTGGGTTCTGGTTTGTTAGTTTTGTATAGTAGATCTACTTTTATCTAGAAATCTAGTAGTCTTGAAATAAGTACGTGATTCTTTTGTTAGGATACCATTATTTTGGATCATCTTGATATCAAACAAGAACAAGTTTGTAAGCCTAGAAAAAGAAATGGGCAGTGCGGATCCCATTTGATGGGGCAAAATAATTGGTAATACCCCAGATAAAAGATAGAGTGATAAAAACCTGTGAAATTCCTAAAGATGAAAAGAACTCCACCACGGCATTTCCTCTGATAAATGGGAGCAATGTTTGTTGCAGTGAAGTTTTAGCTGAGTACACTGGGAAGCTCCGGAAATTAGCCAGGGAATTGCTCAAGGGTGTATCGGAGAGCCTAGGACTTGGACCGGGCTATATCGACGAGGCAATGAACATGGATTCAAGCCTACAGATATTAGCAGCGAATCTGTATCCGCCGTGCCCACAGCCAGAACTTGCTATGGCCCTACCCCCGCAGTCAGACTATCGCCTGTTGACCATCCTCATGCAGAATGATATTGGCGGCCTCCAGGTGCACCATGGCGGGAAGTGGGTCAAAGTTGATCCCATTCCGAATGCCTTTGTGGTCAACACCGCTGATCAGCTCGAGGTAAATATACAGAAATCCACGTTTTATCTTTCTAATCTCCCTTATCTGTCTTGCGAGAGAGGTCCAATTAATTTCAAATCTCGGTGTGTACTGTGTGCCTTGGTTTATGGAAGGTAAATTGTGATACATAGAACTATAGATGTAGATACAGTGTAGGTATTTATTGAAGGAAAATTGTCATAACATAGAAATGCAGAAAATACAGTTGTCTTAAATATTTGCTGAAACGTACTCTATCGTCTTTGTTTCTTTAACGGGATATTAATCAGCAAAAAGATTGATACGAATCTCTGTGATTTACTCTGGTTTAGCCATTGAACGGAGGAAGCTCATTGCAAGTACTTTGTTTTTTTTTTCTTGAAACTTTGCAACTGTGCAAGATTATGAGCAATGGGAAATACAAGGGCGTTTTGCATCGAGCTGTCGTGAGCAACAAGGCTACAAGGATATCGATCCCTTTTTCCACTGGACCGTCACCTGACACCGTCGTTGTGCCAGCGGAGCAGCTGGTGGATGGCAAGCACAACCAAGCCACAGACATCTCGATGAATTACAAGGAGTACATGGAATTTAAACAAAGCGGAGTACTCCATAAAGGGTTGTGCCCGGATCAGGTAAATATATGATTTTGTGCAGCCTACTGTTGTGTTGTATTAGTAAAAAATGGATGTGTGATTGTCTACTGCTTCTAGTCTATTTGGACTCCTCGGAGAGCAACCTTATGGAACGTTTAATATATGCGAGGTGCGAGAACCGTACAATACTGATGGATGTAAGCTGAACATTTCTGAGATGTATCTTCCTGGCATAATAAATGGAAGTGAGAACTTCATAATCTCTGATTAAACACCGTAAGTTCGTATTGCTATACCAAATTATGATGGTCGGTCAGCATGAGCATGCAAATTTGCCTGTCTAGATTTTCACGGAAATGACCACCTGATTGGGTGGAAAATATCGAGTACTTGCCACAACTCGAAGAACTTGTTTCGAATATAATCTCCTCGACAAAAACAATGATCTTTTTTTTTCTTTTTTATTTTGGTTTGAAATAATGACCTGTTTAGGCGGAGACAATGCGTTGACCCCTGGCATCATTGCCACAGAGGCACAGAAATTTTCAGAGTTTCTTTGAGAGGTCTGAATGAGCGTGTCCTCATAACGAATGATGGAGGGGTCTATATATAGGCTCTAAAGGCTAGCTCAAATTACAATAAGAAAGGTTGTGATTGAAATTTGAAGGCTAATGTGTACAATATGAATCAACTGTCAAGGTCAAAATGAACAATAAGATGGACGGTGAGCATTTGATACGGTGGTCAATTAAACTAGGAAGGTAAGATTGCAGTTTGATCCAATGGTATGTGAAGATGGGGAGAGTCAGGTAACCAAAAGCAACCGCTAGATTAATTGACAACCAAGCAATCAAATCCTATCAACAATGTGTAGCATGGTAGAGGAAAATCCCACTATATGGCCGGCCACCTAAGGACTCGATTGAGCATGCGACGGTTCGCGATATCATCCATAGGAAGGCTATGTGATTTGCATGTGACAAAAGCATGTGCACAGCACATGACCTCCTATGCTATGCACTTATTCTAGTGTGTGATGGTTCATGGAGATGCAATGGAATAGCCGTGCGAATGGCACATGATTGAGTCGTGTGTGAGGCGTGTGACCATTGACATGCGAGATGCCTATGTGGCCATGAATTTCAAGGCGTGTGGATGCCCGGGATCTTGTCACGTGGTGACATGCAATGCTGCTTATTTGTTATTGTCGCAACCCAACCTCTGTGCCCCTCCAATCTTGGCGAGTGAACAAGTGTAAAGGTAGGGTTTAGAGATGGTTAACCGTAGGAGTTCCCTCGCAACATATAACTTTAAGGATGTCATCACCTCATCCTTTGGGATCAATGCCATGAAGTCGCTTGATCATGATCATGAGCTCTTCCACGCTCACACCTTGCATGACAGCAGGATTAGTCGTGACTCTACCTCGACGCCTCAACATATCTTGATTGACAGTAAGGTCAAAAGGAAACTGCACATCCTAATCGATGGTTTTGAAGATGATAGCTCTCTCATAGTACACTATTCCAAAAGATGTCATCACCTCATCTTTAGGGATCAACCACATGAGTATATTAAATCATGATCGTGAACCTTTCCCAAAGGCTTATAGCCCTCACGACGGTTTATTTATTATCTATGAGTTGTTTAAGACAACCTAGGTGACATTTAGGAGTCGCCACTAGCCTCATTTTGGTGGTCGGCTAGAATATCCAATTGAGGGCTGGGCATGATTCATAGATACATACATAACTGGAGATCTAAGATTCGAAGACTTGAGTTACGCTAATATCGCTATTAGCGTCCTTTTGGTACCTAATAGTCAATGTGCTATCTAAAGTGTTCATACATTTCTTATTTACATTTTTGTGTAAAGTTTAAGAAAGAAGTGATCATGCATGGATGGTTCTTTCATGCCATTCTAATGTATTCTAATTACTAAGAAAGTGAAAAGGCAAATCAACCAAGTAATTGAAATTGCAGTGCGAGTAAGTAAACACCCAAGGGTAACACAAGAGTACAATGCAAAGAGTCTACACAATTCTAAGAAAGACAAAAAGGACACTCGCAACTCATCAGGTGTTTATACAATGCCAAAAAAACAACTCGAGACATATGTCAGGGAATAAATATTACAAATGAGATGTCAGATTGGACATCGTCCATTCGTCATCTTCAAGTTTTCAAGATTGCCATTTCCATGGGCTTATCCTAATTCTAGTCTAATGCTAGAACTAAATTGAAAATTCAAAAGGATGTTTTATGTGTACGATACAAACAACAAAACAAAACTTCCAAGACATTAAAAGAGAACACTGATCAATCATAAATGGCCTCGGATTTGGCCTTTGAATTTCACACAACAACTTGTCTAGGACACCTACCCAATTCATTTTAATGCGAGTTATAGCTATTAGCCATCATTTGTGTTCGTCCATGATGGGTAACACTAAAAGTCCATAACGCGGGTTTTAAGTGTCATCCCAAAGTAATCTCATGTGATCATGCATCACATCTAAATCATAAATCTAAAAAATCACATGCGAAGCATGCATGAAAGCATACATGCAGGTCATACGACCTTGTTTCTCAATCAAGGCAAGGAAATAAGCGAACTAGTGGGGGTTTACTTTATTCAAACACATATGCCATCAAACATGCTCATGCAACGAATAGATTCATGACAAGCAAGACAATTGATATGTAATTCATGTGGTGTCCAAACATATATTGTAGACAATCGACAAGAGAAGACATCGTTTCAAAAGGATTTGATGAAAAGATAACATAATTTCATCAAATCAAGGAACATGTATAGCCATCAAGGCAAGTCTGGATGCATCGAGGGCACAAGTGATCAAGCTTTGTAGATGTTCTAAACGTGAACTATTATTTCTATGAAGATCATGTCAAATCTTAACTTGAGGTAAATATCAAATAGGGACATGACTTTATCAAATCAAAAATCATGTCTAGTCATTAAAGTGAGCTCGGGTGCATTAAGAGCACAACTAGTCACCCGTCTCAAACGTCCTGCGTGTGAATCAAGAACTTAATAAGATCATATCAAATTATACTTCGAAAAATGTCAAGGAACTTTTCCTATGGGCATCACATGAACTATCAAAACTTGAAATGATTTTGAAATCGTGTTAGGAAATCAGAATTTTAGAACATCCTACAACTTTCGGATGAATGGTAGAAATATCAAATCACATTTTTATTTTGTAAAATTTACAGTGACAAAGTAAAGCATATAACAATCAATTCTCAAGAAGACATCAAGACCTAATTCATCTCACATGATTATATTAAAATTCACAAACAAAAGCATGTCAATTAGCCAAAACAAAGACCATAGAAACAGGGCATTGATGTGAAATCTATAAATGCACGATCAATGACTACCTAAGTCAAGAATTTTTATGGCAAGTAAATCAACATGTGAGAAACAAGTTCCATGAGGTAGTATCTCCAAGTTCCTAACACATGATTTTATAAAAATCATAGAAACAGATAGGTCAATCAGGGATAAAACAGGACAGGAGTAAGACCTGAGTCCTAAGGCTACTCGACCCTGTCTAATGATGCTAAAAAATTCTCAATTTTTTTATAAGTGATAGACATGGATGTTATGGACAACTTTCATTAAGGACTTAGCCTTAAGATCAGCAAGCATAAAATCATACAAAATCGGCAAAATAGTCGGACTCGCAGAGACATAGCAGTATTTCAGGTCAGGACAAATTCTAGATTCCAAAGGTCAAATTTGAAAAAAAAAATGGAAAAAAGGGCAAATAGTGGGCAAATTGGACAAAGTAGGCATTATGAAAAAGCTTAAGATGTCCTTTACGAGTTCTTGGAAGGTGGCAAGTTGTTGCGACCTGATCTCCCCGCCCTCGATCCCAAACCACAAGGAGAGAAAGGGGGGAAAGGTCGGATTTATGGGTACTTGATCACAAGGGTTCCCTCACGGCTTGTGTTCCAAAAGACGTTATCACCTCATCTTTCAGGTCAAACCTTTTGTGAATTCCTTTCATGAGATCGCGAGTTCTCCTAAACTTGTACCCCATGTGATAGTGGAGTGTCACAACCCATACTCACATTGACGACACATTTCAAGAGAGAAAGTTGGATGTGAATATTGAATTTAAGGATACCTTTACCAAGGTAACTCTCTCGATAGTACCCTTCACCCATAAGAATGACATCACTTCATCTTTTGGGGTACTGCCACATCGAATATGCTAAATCATGGTGAGTTTCATCAGAATTCATACCTCGCACGAAGGTTCATTTATATGGTCTAGTAGTTTATGACAACCTAAAAATAAAACAAGTTGCCACTAGCCTCATTCAGGAGTCGGCTAGAAAACCCTATCGAGAATCGGGAGTGTTCCCTCGATTCCTATGCAACCAAAAATCTAGGTTCAGGAACTTGAGTTACGCTAATATTTCTATTAGCACCCTTTCGGTACTTAAATAGTATGTTGTGTTTACCTAACGTGTCCATACATTTCTTCTTACATTTTCGGGATCATTAGTCCTAAACTAAGCAATCATTCGTGATTGGTCATTTTCATACTACTTTATTTCTAGAAAACAAGAAAAATAATAATAATCAATGGAATTGAAATTACAAGACAATAAATATATAATCAAGGAAAGTAGTAAATCTACCATGCAATCCTAGAATATAAAAGAGAAGCACAATTGAAAACGATAAGACGAATTTCTTATAAATTATTTTTGGGAAACATCACATGTACCAAAGTTTTTTTTTTTTTTTTTTTTTTTTTTTTTTTTTTAGAGATGCAATTTGAAAAGGTCAATTTTTTAACAACAAAGATCAAAACATCTAGAACAACTTCTATGAGGTTGATATGGCCTAATTTCATGCGCAAAATAGCCTAAAAGGTATGACTAAACAAACACAATCGAAGATTCACATCAAGAAAATTTTTTATCAAGTAGGATGTTATAGCAAAATTGAATAATGCCCATCAATAATCTAGTTATGAAAAAATTCTCTAATATATAGGATATAATAACAAACAACTTTTGTACATAAATTTTTTATAAATGAGCTACACATGATTTTACAAAAATTAGACAACAAATAATAGCATGTCAGAAAGTTGTCAAAATAGCAAGACACTCAACTAATATCACAAAGATTTGTCCTATCAAAACAAATGTAAAAATCACCAAATTTTCATACGATATAGCCAATATGTTGACAAACAAGTTTTTTTACGAGGCTAAGTACGGAATCATAATAGAAAAAATGAAACAAAAATATCAAGGGTCTATCCAAATAGAGGTTAGAATAGGGATCTAAATTTGATCTCATGTCCATATTCTAATATAGCTTTGAAAAATGGAAAATGGTCCAAACGGTGACGATTTATATGAAATTAGTGGCATTGGAAACCTCTAAGTGTGCCTTATAAATTCTTAGAATGGCTCAAGTCAAAACTAGGTCAATTAAGTGCTCTAAGATCAAAATCTCTAAAGGTGCGCATGTTAGAAAACAAATATACATTAATAAATCTCAAAATCATTTAAGTTATGCACAAATGGCATGAAAAAATCGCATGCAAC
Source organism: Eucalyptus decipiens (assembly GCA_014182575.1). Taxonomy (NCBI): domain Eukaryota; kingdom Viridiplantae; phylum Streptophyta; class Magnoliopsida; order Myrtales; family Myrtaceae; genus Eucalyptus; species Eucalyptus decipiens. The sequence continues at coordinate 19,817,110 of CM024615.1, read as the reverse complement.
ATAGAATTGGATGTGACAAACAATTAAGGTGATCATCTAACCCTAAGTTGGCATAAGAAAATGTCATACAATTCGATGACAATAAGAAATTATTCAAGATTCATAATGAAATGCTTGAGGGTTTTTAGGTAAACATGCACTCTTACGACACATTTTAATCATGCAAAATGAGACTCAAATGGAATGACATGAACATGTACTCAAACCTTGTAACATGTAGTTTAAGTGTCAAGAAGACATTATCGCAAAATTTAGTCTCTAAATGTCTCAAACAAGCATAGTAAAATACATATATGGCAATATTTCATTTCAGCATTAACTTCATAGAACATGCATGATTTCAGCCATCTCAAGACGTGCAAAAATATTACAAAAAAAATTTACATACAGAATATGCAATGATGAACGTTTCTCATTAAGAGTTAAAAACCCAAATGTGATCGCATGAATCGTAGCAAAAATGACAAAACATAGATGCATATTTAAATTATGTACTACTGCAGCACATTTTCACATTAACTCAAGACTTTGCAAAGAATGCATCAATTGAACATATACATCATGTATTTTAACTTTTATGGAGGATTTAAGACCAAACAAACTCATTTGTAGACTCAATTTTATCAAAACACATTTCGGATCAATGCATGGTAGACTATCCTATGTTCAAATCTAAGCAATTTTGACCTAGTTAAACATGTCTAAAAATTTCGAAAAAATACAAAAATAATGCTCTACACTAATACGAGAAACTTTCATGAAGAAATGTTATTCTAGAACTCAACATAAAAATTTGTACAAAAATGGATCAATCAAAGATCAACACGGAATAGACTGACCTAGGCTTGGATCTAAACAGATTTGACCTAGTTAAACAGATCTAAAAGTCACTAAAAAAATTACAGAACATGAAAAAGATGATTTAAAACAAAACTCATGAAGGCAAGATTGTCCAAAAATTATCACAGAACGTTACAAAAAAATAGTAAAATCTCATTTCGGAATAAGAACAAAACCAAAAAATCTCTTAAACTACTCCAGAATCACTCATTGTTGGAGGTGACTTTTGAGGGTCAAATGACACTCACTTGAAGCATAAGACCTATCGTTTCAAAGCTTGAGACGTATATTATCTAAGCCTAAGAGGACTCAAGTTAAATTGAGGTCGTTTCAGACCTTGTTTTGGTCAAAACAGTAGGTCATTCCTAGAATTACAAAATTGCAGATTTAACCTAAATCAACCACAATCATTCAAGTTCATCATCAAAGAACACTCAATTGCAGCCAGTCATCATCTAAATCCATCATCTAGCATCTAATCATCATTTATTTACTTAAAATTGAACCCTAGCCTTGACCGGCTAATCTGGCCTCGCTTCACGGGATTTGAGACAGAGAAATTACCTTTTTATCGTGATTTGGTTGATTTTTATCGAAATCAATTGAAGTTTTCACCAAAACTTCAATCAAACCTCCACAAACCACCAAAGACTAGATCCGGACAGTAAGGAACAGCTTTGAAAGGTGGCTGAACCACTTACAACGAGGGAAAATAGAATCGGTCCAAAACTAGATCGGTTTGGACGCCACCAAAGTAGATCGGGTCACCGATGCTCTTCTAATGACCTATCAATGAGGACCAAACCACAAATAGGTGATTGACAAGCTTGAGGACAAATCGGAGCAAGAGCACCACCAGCGGGGACTAGAATTGGCGGCGATGGCTTTGCTAGAGAAGATTCGGTCAAACCGACGATGAGAGCACAGCCTAGTATCGACACTAAACAATGATCGACTCTTGATATCCACAAGCCACAAGCTAAGTTGATGAGAGCAAAGTTCAGATATAGAGTAGACCAAAAATAGAGTTTAGAGATAGGTATTTATGGAAGGGACATTGCTATCATACATAGAACTATACTACATACAGTCGTCTTAGAAATTTGCTGAAACGGATTTCATTGTCTTTGTTTCTTTAACCGGATATTAAGCAGTAAAAAGGGTGATACGAATCCATATGATTTACTCTTGTTTCTCCCATTGAACAGATCAAGCTTATCGCAACTTTTTTATTTTCTCCACATTTTTCAATTGTGCAAGATATGAGCAGCGGGAAATACAGAGCGTTCTGCATCGAGTTGCTGTGAACAGCAAGGCTACAGGGATATCGATCCCTTTTTCTACTGGACTATCAGCTGACACTGTCGTCATGCCAGAGGAGCAGCTGGTGGATCGCAAGCCCGACCAAGCCAAGTACGTCTTGATGAATTACAAGGACTACCTGGAATTCAAACAGAGCAAAGTACTTGATGGGAAATCGTGGGTGAATCAAGTAAAGATATGATTTTGTGCAGCTTACTGTTATGCTGTATTATTTTAAAAAGACGACGTGTGATTGTCTACTGCTTCTAGAAAGTTTGGACTCTTTGGAGAGCAACCTCATGGAACGTTTAATATTATGTGATGCAAGGTGCAAGAACCATATAGCACTGATGTATGTAAGCTGAGCCTTTCTGTGATGTATTTTCTTGACATTATAAATGGAAGTGAGAACTACATAATGTCTGATCAAACACCGTAAGTTTGCAGTACTATACCAAATTATGATGGTTGGTCAGTATGAGCAAGCAAATTTACCTGTCTAAATTTTCACTGGAAATGGCCACTTCATTGGGCTAAAATATTAGGTACTCGCCATGACTCAAAGAATTTGTTTAGAGTATAAACTCCACGACGAAAATACCGATATGTTTAGGCTGAGACAATGTGTTGACCCCTGGCATCGTAACCACGATAGCATCTTAGGACTTTGGTTAGTCTGACTCTAAAACCTTGGTTTCTTTTAGTTTTCACAGTTTCGACTAGACACTGCACTAATGAAACCTGATTTTGTCCAATCTTGATAGAATGCTGAGAATGTATATTCCCACTATGTTGAGCGATCAAACAGACCGATTAGTTCTTGAAGCAAATCAGGCATTTTTCAGATGTTTCACAAGAGAACCCACCGTGTTAGGACAACTCTCTTAGTCTCTGTAAAAATCTTTCTGAACAAAGTCCAGTATCTTCAGATCCATGCCAATATCGGCGAGGATAGCTCTTTCTCATTCTCTTGATGATAGTGAAGTGTTCAGGCCAATCCTGTGCTTGCAATGGTTTGTGCCCACTGACTACAGTGGAAAGTAGGTCAAAGTCAATCTCATTCCCACCCAATTCCTACTTCTCTTTGCATTTTCCAACACCTCTATCCTGGTAAGATTTCAGTTCTTATTTTGTTCCTCTAGAGTCCCAAAAATGGCTTTTAAGATGATACGATAATCTTTCAATTATAGCCAACACTTTTGGGAAGTCATTTCCTTTTCCTTTTCTCCGAGCTTTTTTATTTCGCCATAATGCAGGCTGTCATTCGAAGGACATGGTTATTTAGGCATTGTAGAATAGAAGAAACATCACTGTACAGACTTTGACAGAGCAAAGGTTTTGGTACTGATTACGATCTTGCTTGTAGTTGTGGCTATTTATTCCCTAAATTATAATTTCGTTGATTCAAACTGAAGCATGACATCGAAACATGAAGAATTTTTTTTTTTTAAATGCGAGTTTACTTCAATAAGTTCACAGGTATTTACAATAAGGTATTGAACGGTTTCTTTGCTAGAAAATCATAACCACCCTGAAATTTTCACTCTTTCGCGGTATATATACTCACTCTTCGCTTTCTGACTGGAATCCAGCAAAATTTGGAAGAACAAAAGGTGCAATCTTCCATATTTCCCTGTAACGTCTTGTGATTCCAGATTAAGAGATGACTATCGGTACAAAAGCCATGATCTTCTTGTATTCATATGGGATCAATAAAAACATAATTGAAATTACAGATATATCATCGAGGCAGTAAATGTGAAATAGTTAATTCATTAGCCGAAAATTTGTTATGCTTGCCGTCGCTTGAAGAACCTGCTTTGGACACAGACGTCTCGTCAAAAAAACCAGGCTGTTCAGGCTGAGGCAATGTGTTCTCACTGCCCAACATCATAACCACAGACGACATATCCGGTCTATCACGTGGATTTTTTTGAACACACAACAAAGCCACATGGATGGATCGTAAAACTTCCACAGGGTTTAATGTGGATGCAATTGACGGATCTACGAGCTTCATGAACTTTTGATCTCTTAACAGTGTCCAGGCATGCATTATTGTGTTAGTCATCTAGAATAAGACTAGAAACTGACTGAAGACAAATAAGCAGAGATCTGAAAAATCTTTACGCTTACATGTCCAAGAAGGCTTAAAGGGTTGTCAGGATGATTGAAACCTCGATTTCTTTTCCCGCTCACGATTTCCAGTACTAAAACGCCAAAACTGAAGACATCTGATTTGACCGAATACAAACCGCGAATGGCATACTCCGGGGACATGTAACCGCTATGCAAAAAAGCCATTGAAAGGACTGATTAGTTCTTGAAGCAAATGGACCAAAATCAGTGGAGATCATTTGTTAAGAGAACTCACAATGTTCCCACCACTCTCTTCGTATTCGCTTCACTCTCATTACCTGCGAAACTCCTTGCCAAACCAAAGTCTGATATCTTTGCATTCATCTCGATGTCAAGCAGGATGTTTTCAGCTTTCAGATCTCTATGAATTATTCTTAATCTTGAGTCTCGGTGAAGGTACAGGAGCCCTGAAGCTACGCCATTGATGATAGTGAAGCGCTTGGGCCAATCCAGTGAAACACCCTCCTCTTGGTCTGCCAAATTACAGGCCTTATAAGTCGTGAAATATAAGCTTCTTCACACATTTTCTATGAAAAAAGAAATGAAATTGTAGGGACTTGAGGGAAGCGAACTGAAAATGAAACAATCCAAGCTCCGGTTGGGCAAGAACTCATAGATTAACATCTTTTCATCTTGTTCAATGCAGCATCCTAGAATCTTGACCAGGTTTCGGTGTTGAAGTTTGGCGATGCAGATGACTTCATTCTTGAACTCAACCTGTCCCTGCCTAGAGTCTTCCGACAGCTTCTTCACAGCAATTTCTTGGCCGTTCTTCAGAACACCCTAATAGATTGAGGTTTGTTTTTATTCCTTCATTTCGTTGTGCATTTGGATAGATAGGCAGATTTAGAATTCCAAAAAATTGACAACAGTAACCTTATAGACAGCTCCAAAGCCTCCCTCTCCGAGTTTGTTATCATCAGAGAAGTTATTCGTCGCATTTACAATGGTTGTGAGGTCAAACAGAGGTACCTCTAGATCCTCACTATGGCTTTGACGGGACAACGCAAGGATTTTCTCTGCAAGTTGAGATTATATTGAGTAAATTTCATCAAATGTAAACAACTCATAACTGAGCTTTAAACATCCCAAAACAGACTCACAGCAACAAACATTTGATTCATTCATATTTTTCACGCCCCTTGGTTCATTCAAATTTCAAAAGAAAGATGATCTGATGAAACTTTGCAATTGATGCGGTGCAGCAACATTTAAAACATAAGGTAACAAGGGTAAAAAATGACTCTTGTGGATCAACATAAAAATTTTGTTTGGAAAGCATAATTATCTGCTAAAAACAACTTTACCAGCTCTCTTATACTTCATGTAAATAACCGTGATGCCCAGAAGAAACACCACGAAGAGCACGATGCTGACAATGATGCCCGTGCTTTTCCTTGTGCCAGTAATCCTACTCGAACTGCCACCTTGATATACATCACAATAAATCCAAAAATAAAAGTTAAAAAAACTATCAAAATTATTTTCAAGCTAATCTCTTCATCGTGTCATCATGTCAAAAGTAATTCATGTTTGAACACATACTGACTTCTGATGCAGCCATCCTTACATAAATATCCTGGCCGTTCTCGTTGAACTGTCTAACATCCATCAGGTCACCGAACCAAAGCAAGCACCCACTTCCTTGTCCTCTAATATCCAAGTTTGAATAAGCCGTGCATGAGCAGTTCCCCAGGCATATGTACTCGCATTCTTGAAGGTTAATGTTCTTGTCGAACCACGAAAACCTTGTATCAGGTAATTTCACTTCAGTGATCTTCAGAAACTTATCTCCTCCCTGGCAATCCAGTTCCGTCCTCCGGACACACCCAGATGACCAATCCCAAAATCCCCAGTCGATCCGGAATTTTGGCACAAACCCTGTCAAGCACCCACATTTTGGTAAGCTGGCAATGTCACAATTCCCATTCGCTCCACAGAATGCATAAGTGTCACAGTCATCAGTTTGTGTGGGCGTATACAGTACCCTAGGGTTCTGGTCTACCCAAGTGGAGCGCTGAATGCTCCCGTTCTCCTTCAAAAACAACATTGACGTGATGGAGCTGTTCAGAATGTTATATTAATAGTAGATTTCATTTTGGTTGAAGACAAAGCCAAACGTATAAATTGGATTAGGCCTCAACTGAGGGACCCCGCTAAACCAAATGCCGTTCCAAGGTCCCGTCCGGAACTGCACTTTGGATCTGTTCCTTAGGATCATCTGTGGATAACCTGAAGAATCGAGTCTATATGTGAAATCACCTGGTGAAGGGTCGTCCGCACTTTTCCATGAGGTGAAGTACCGGTCCAGGCCTTTCTGTCGGTCTATACCAAACTTCATGCCAGCCAGGAATGAATTACAAGGGTAATCAAAGCTCTGCCAGATGGCATCATCCAAGTCATCATCGTTTCCTCCTTTTACAATGAAATTTGCAGAATCCAAAAGCCGTGCGATCGGATTCTGGGCTGGTCTCAACGCATTGGCAGACCAAACGATCCCATTGGTGCGGTTCAGTAGAGTCAGGACACCCTGGGGAGTGAGCTTCAGGACTCCCGAAGAGTCATTCAGGGGATTCTCTCGGTTGGCGACCCAAACCACTGTCCCGGCTGATATCTTCTTGTACCATATGCCCACATACCGATTTTTGGTGCTGCCAGGGCTGAAGAATCCTAGCTCAAAGTTCCGGCTAGCTGAGAGGATCGTTTGGCCATCGGTGATGTTCTGGCCAGCTGAAATGGAGTCTAAAGCATAGCTGATCTGCAACACAAGGGAAGTGAAGCAGAAGCTGTGAAGAAAAAATGGAAGGCACGATTCCATATATTGGGTTGAGCTGATACGGTACTAAACTGACTTCTGATTCACGAGGAAATTAAATAACAGAGAAACTTTGCCTTAGCAATCATCTCTCCGTTTCTGTTGCTATATGAAAGAGGAATCGGCCATAATGTTGGACCTGGACCACATAAAATCATAATTGAATCATGTGCCAGAGCAAGAGCCAAGGAAATTTGCACTAGTAAAACATTTTCCGAAATATGTGATACAATGAAAAATATATCATCATTCAAGAAAATGGACATGTTTCGATGAATAATTTTCGAATCAATATAACCAAACATTTTTTCAAAAATATTTTTCAAATTTCGAGTTTTCTGTGAAGCAAATGCACCATAAATTTACTATTGATCACGTTTTCAGCTTAGGGTTGCACTCGAGAACTCTATCGTGTATGTTGAAAGAACAAGCACAGTGACCAAGACACTATTAGCTATATGCTCTAAAGCAATCATGTAATAGTTATATGTTATGAATTATTTAATGGCAAAGAAATATTCATGCATTGTTGGGCGAAGGACACCAAATGTCATGCCCTGAACCTCGAGCACGCGAATATCCCTTAATGGTCAATAGAATTGCGACGTTTCCAAGACGCGTCGCCAACCCTTTCTTTTTATGCACATGTGGAAGCGAATTCATAATTACCCAACCAACAAACACATGGATAGTAAAAGCATGACAACCAAATATCGCAAACCGGGTTAAACCTACATGTCTATACACACTAGTTTGTCTCCAAAAAGAAACTACTAAGCCACATATGCTCCGGACCCTTCAGCCTTGGGCTCTGGGTTCTCCACTTTAGGGATTTGAAAATATTTAAATCACGACGGGGTGAGAATAAATCTCAGCCAGTCAATACCCTAAACCCCGATTAGGACGAGAATTCACTCAGAGGTGTTCTAAACATGCACCATATAGGATTTACCTCAACTTGGCACGTTCTTGCACATTAGCTTATCACATATATTATATGCACATAGCAGACATATTTCATAACTGGAACACATCTATTCAACTTTCAAATAATCATAGGGGTCTCGATTATTCAAGCGTGTCCCAGTTAATACGGCTTAACAGCCATGGCACCCCATTTGTGAACAGCATCGTCTAGCATCCTCCGCCTAGACAGCACCCCACTGAGGAGCTTCATTTCGGAATCTATTCGTGAACAGCAACATCTAGCATCCTCCGCCTAGACGGTACCCCACTGAGGAGCTTCGTTCCGGAATCCCTCCGCAATCCTCCGCCTAGAAGGTACCCCACTACGGAGCTTCATTTCGGAATCCCTTCGCAAACAGCAACATCTAGCATCCTCCGCCTAGACAGTTCCCACTGAGGAGCTTCGTTCCGAAATCCCTCAGCAATCCTCTGCCTAGACGGTATCCCACTGAGGAGCTTTGTTCTGGAATCCCTCTATGAATAGCAATGTCTAGCATCCTCCGCCTAGACGGTACCCCACTGAGGAGCTTCGTTCAGGAATCCCTCTGCAAATGGCAACGTCTAGAACCCCCGCCTAGATGGCACTCCACTGAGGAGCTTTGTCCCGCGTAAACGCATCAGGATGGGTTCACTTAGTGACCACATGCCAAGAACACTGTGCTTTGCACTCAAATGCCTCAATTTCAAATAATGGACTTAGCAAATTTTCTTCATATTAAAAATTCCTAATAAAATAATTGTGCGCAGTCACACCTTCAATTTGAATCTTCAAACGTGGTACTCTCCCATTTTAAAATCCCACGATTTTATATAATACATAAAATATTTTTGGTGTAAAAAATCGACACCCGGTATTTTTCTATTTAAATACTAAAAAATCAATTTTTGCAATAATAATCCAAAACGGCAACCAATCACTCAATTGCACAATTTAGCAATCAATTTCACAAATCAATTCAACCATGACAATCAACATAAAATTCCACTAACCGACTATCCCGGTTAAATTTCTGCTAATAAAAATTAATTAAATAAATCTTGATTAAATAAATAAATTGTGACTATTAAATTGAACCACTTAATTAACCTAACAATGGAGGCACCTCATCAATCATGTCAACCTTATCCTCCCTCATATAGTCATGAACACCAAAAACCCCTTTTTAAAATTCATTTGGCAACCCCCTCTTTTTTTTTGTTCCAACTTTCCAAAATAAATTTGAATTGGGTCATGTATTTGAAATTAACCCACCAAACTTTGCACGCATCTCGTATAAAACCTCATCATTTTATTGAGCACGTAAAACTTGGCATCCAAACTCGACACCATATTTCTTTTATAATTTCTTCTCCAACCACCCTTTTTGAAAACAAACCTTAGTAATCCCCCCTTTTCTTGTTCAAAATGTTTAGAAATAAATTCATAGATGCTGACGTACTCAAAATTAATCCGTCAAACTTTGCATGCATCTAGTTTAAAACCTCATTGTTTTATTGACAAATAAGATTTGGTGTCTGGACCCAACACTTCATTTATTTTCTATTTAATAGTCCATAAAGTCACATTTTTCAATAATATTAAACAACCAACATAGAAAAATCTATCTCATCATAACACACACAAGTTCTAAACATGCTTAAAGTCAACCACAACACCAAATATGCATTATCCAGCAATCACGACACTAAGAACAACCACAAAACCACAACCGGTCCTAATCGGCAGAAACGGGGCCATTGGTGTGCCTTCAAGTTTAATTTCAGAAACATAATCAAACAAACTCAGAAAATTCTCATATTTTAATATGTTCTAAAACACACTTAAATGAACTTTTTTTATGAGATATCTTAACCCAAATCTTTCTAGATTGAGAGCAGTAAATCGTCCAAACCATTACAAAAACTGTGTTCGTTTCCAGAAAGTCTTTTCCAAAACCAGCTTGGTTTGAGATCCAAACCTTATCCGTTTGATCTGAAATTTGTCTATATTAAACTACAAGATGTGATAAACAACATTTGTGAAGAAACTCTTTCGAAAATCGAACCCTAAGAGTTGATAAAAATCCATTGAACACCAAAATGTCACAAGTACCAGCATAATCCAAGATTCTATTTTATAAATAACAAAGCTGAAATCTCATTCTTTTAAATCCATAAAATCTTGAGTAAAATATATGTCATGGTTGAAAATGTCTAGACTATTTTTCAAGAATGAAGCAACCTCAAAATTGCAGCACATTTTTCCCCACAAAAATGGCAAATGGCGAGTGTCCAATAAACCGAATATGAAATTAAGCTAATCCACTTAACACTAACCTAACTAGGCTAATTAGCACTAACCTAACTAGGTTAATTAACACTAATCTAACTAAGCTAATTAACACTAATCTAACCTCCTAAACGTAATTAACAATCTAATCAAGGATTAGGGAGTTAACTCACTGGAATTCAATGGTGACAGGTTCATGGTGACGGCAGCGCGACGACGGTGACAACCCGAAACTACTGGGTCTCACTTGGAGGCTTGGCGGAGGCTGCTACGCCCTCTCAAGCTCTCGGCTAAAGAGGGTTGTTCGGTGGGGCTGAGGGCCTCGGCTTGGGCTGGTTTTGGTGGAGGTGGCTGCTGGAGATGGCGGATGTACACAAGGTGCTGTTGGATGGGGCTAGGTGGTGCTGCTGGGCTGAGGTCGTGTGAAGACGATGGCGCTGGATGGTGAAGGAGATGGTGCTGGCATGATGTGTAGCGGTACAAAGAAAGAAACACATAATCGAAAAAACTAGGGGAGGGAAAGAACGTGAGGAATGGTGGCTGTTCTATCGGTGGGCATGAAGGTGGGTGGAATTTTAGTGGTGGGATGTGAAGGTGGGTGGAATCGAGGGCCAGCAGGAGGAAGGGGACATGAGGGGAAAGTGAAAGCAGAAGGGAAGAAAAAGAGATGAAGGGGAAATGGCTGCTTCGGCAGGGGGGTGTGGAGAAGAAGAAAGTCAGGCCAAGCAAAGACTTTAAGGGAAGAATATCTCCATTTTCACCATCACCTATACCCCAAAAGTCTTCAAAAAATATCTACACTCCCCCAAATACTTTCCTAAGCTTAATTTTTCAAAATTAAGCCTTTTTGGGCAGCCAAATCCCAATTGGCTTCTTAATCCGAATTTCAATTTCTTGTTTGGCTGAAATTGATTTTTTCGCAAAATCCCGGACTCGACAAAATTTCTCTGAAAGATGAGACAACGTCGTAAAAATGAATCATGACACACTCGAACATCTTATTCTTGAAACCGAATTCAATTTCGTGATTAAAATCGACTGAACACGATTTTAGTACGACCTAACCTATCGGGTAACTTTTAGGGATTTTAACGCGTTTGACCCGTGATCGATAATTTTCTATCCACGTTTATGCATCTCTGATTAGTAAGTGACTCTCGGTTGTCGTAAAAATCATAAGGTTTCAATTACGTATACCAAGTATAAAATTGATAGAAAATCGGGGTAGTGCCGTTCGATGCAAATTTTGCAATCATGTAGAATCACCCACAATTCAATTGTGTGTTTCCGTCGAATTGACCTATATCCAATCACTAGTCGATTATAATAGTGTCATATTGACCCTTGCCAATCATCACGATTAAGTAGTCAATTTCTAATCGAATTCTCAAGTCTGTCGCATTTATATCCCTTAACGGCTTCACCTAATAGATTAGTTACTCGTGAGTGATCAACTTAGAGTAAAATGACTATAGGCGCGTTGACAAAATGCCCATTTCATATTATTGGAACGGGATCGAAAGGTCAAGATGTCGCACCAAAACTGCCTTAACTTGTGTATGGCGCTCACTTTAGTGCCATGACTTTTTGCCCAGCTCACTTAAGTGCTAAAATCAGAAAAAACAAATGATCATTTAAGTGCCATCGGCGAAAAATTTCGGCTAGAGAAATTACATAGCTTTTATAATTAAAATTTTATTTGAGGTGACATTTTTTAGCATCGAAGTGATCACTTTTTTTACTAAAATTGACACTGAAGTGATTACTTTTTAACAACGATTGATACTGAAGTGAACATTTTTTTATAATGACTAGCACTGAAGTGATCACTTCTTAACTTGCTATACGACATCATTTAGGGATTTTTTTTGGCATGGAAGTGATCGCTTTTTCATTAAAAGGCATTGAAGTGATCACTTTTCAACAACAATTGATACTGAAGTGATCATTTTTTTACAATGACTGGTACTAAAGTAATCACTTTTTAACTTGCTACACGATATCACTTTGAGATTATATGCTTACTAGGCATGCCGACAAGTTACGTAAAATTGAGAAATTAAGAAAATATTGTCACGTCAGATTACTGGTGACTCATATCAAAGTTGGCACTTAAGTTATATATATATTTTAAAAAGTGGCACTTATATGAACTGTCAAAAAGTTGTGGCACTAAAGTGAGTGCCATAAGATTAGTTGCAATTGAATCTATTCTAAAGATGTTAAGAATATGTGTGATATGTTTAGTTATGCTGAATCTTTAAACAGTTACTGAACAATGGATATTGAGAGAGTATTGATGATCCTGTTGAGACCAGTATGTTCTCAAGCTTTACCATTTAGTATTGGATATTTGAGAGGATGATAAGTCACAAGTGATTAGGTTTTGTGATTTTTGAGTTAAAACATAGGTGATTGTCTTGAACTCGTTCATTGAACATGACATACATAGAATAAGTGGCAATATGGAAACTTTTAGTAGGGTCAATGAATAATTGTTCATGTTTTGGTGGAGTGTAAGATCCATAGACTTGAAGCATGATGCTAACTCGTATGTTGGATGGCTGTGGTTCACAAGTGCGCATATTGATGCTTTGTTGAACTATCTTTGTACTTGATGGTCATAGTTTGTTCACATATGAAGGCACATGCTCACGCAATATAGAATTTGTGTTCCCGTTATATATAGATATACAAGATGATGTCCTATGCGATCTAATCGTGATATCATTTTGAAATTTTCAGCTGGGGTTGTAACCGAGAATGAATAGTTCATGTCTCGTAGAATACATGTCAATTAGATTTGGGTATATGATCAAATTGGTGGCTTAACATATATGGCATTTGTTCAATCGAGACATGGTGAGATAGAAAAATTAAATTATACAGTCACCAAAGCTAACAGGTTCACTATATGCTTAAAACACTAACATTGTCAAGATAGTCATGACATATTGTTAGATGCCACTCATGGTTTGTAGGAATTAAAGATTGATCAGGATAGTAAGCTCTCTTGGTTGTGATAATATGTTAGTACAAATCTTATTGCTGGCTCAGTGATGAACCTAGGAATATCACATGCCACAAACAATTTAGAATGACGTTTGAATGAGAGAGACAATATTGCAAATGTGTTTGTAGTTGAGTTAATTAGATTGAGTTGGCTAAAAATAAAAGATTTGAAAGGGGTTTCAAACTTTACGATCATATCAAAGATCTAAAGTGAGTTTCGGACTTTATGGCCGAATCAAATATCTAAATTGGGATAAGATTCGATGACCAAATTAATAATTTAAAGTAAGTTCAGAATTAATAGCCACATCAATAATCTAAAGTGAGTTCAGAATCAATGGCATCATTAATGATCTAAAGTGAGTTCAAAATCAATAGCAAATTAATAATTTTAAATGTTTTTAGACTTAATGATTAAATTAAAGATCCGAAATGGTTTCAGATATATTGGTCACATTATTGTTATGAAATGGTTTCAGATTTAATGGCCACATTAATGATCTGAGATAGTTTTAGATTTAACGTTCACATTAATGATCCGAAACAGTTTTAGAATTAATGACTAGTTTTTTTTTTTTTTTTTTGGTCGGTGAATTAATGACTAGTTTAACGATCTAAAGCGATTTTAGATTCAAATGACCAATTAATGTTCTGAAATGATTTTGGATGTAAGGTTAAATTGAAGTTTTGTAACAGTTAAAAAGTTAATACTCAAAATAAAGTCTTCTAACAGTTACAAATTAATGATTGGAATAATGTTATGTAACGATTATAGAATTAATACCCAAATTAGTGTCGAAATGGTCTCAGAATTTACGTCCATCAAACATTACGGCGAATTAATTATTTGAAATGATTTTAGAGTTAATGAGTCGATTTAAATGTGATCTAGGATTGGTTATAGAAAGGCAATTGAGAGAGTAGATCACGAGATGATCGATAATTGACAATCAACAATTGAAAGTATTAGTAGTGATTAGCCAAGTCATTTTCACACGAGAGCAATTGCTAGCAGTGAGATCTCTCAATTTCTCTTTACCATTCGGCATGAGATTAGTGGTTTGTCTAAACTAAAATCTCGACATTTGTGGGGCTAGATCTAAATAACGTTAGAACTTGTGTTACCAAGAGATCAGACACTCGTGATTAGGATTTGAAGAACGTCCAAACCAATATTACCAAAAGACATCAAATGTTCGTAGTCTGAATTTCAAGAATGTCAAAATCAGTGTGACTAAGAGATCAAAGTCCGTTGTCAAAATCTAATGAATGTCAAAACCAACGTTGTGAGGACATCAGTCATTCGTGGTCAGAATCTATAGGGCGTCATAACTCAATTTTGAGCACGGTACAAGGGAAATGTGATTAGTCCCTATATCACTTCTATGTTATTTTATTAAAATGCATGAACAATGCTTTGTAAATACATGTATGTATGTTTTTACTTTTGTTGCGAATCGTTTTGATGTAAATTTTCTTATGCATGTATTCTTGTTTATCGAAACAAATTTCAGCAAACACAACTAATGATGTGCTCCTCATGCAATATCTATGGATCTATGCCGGGAGCTTAAGAAGTTGGGCCGAGGAGAATATATTGGTGAAATAACAAAGAGCCACGCTTGCAAGTTAGCAGTACAATACCAATCGGTTCGATGTTAAAATAAACGATTTCTGTAGAGATGAGTTTGTAAGTTTTGCCTTATTATAACAACTATTAACTACGATTTTTGTTTATGCCACCATGAATCTGTTTTTATTCTCTCTCATTGACGTCTCCACCAAGGGATTATGTAGTCTGGCAACACGTCTAATCTCCTTTTTACTACACCAGCTTCGATCGAGGATATTAATATGTAACTGAAATATATCACGGGGTTTTTCTGTAATTATATATCAATATGACATTCCTAAAGTTAGTCACTCTTATAAATTCATATCGAGCTACCCTAATTATGATTAAGCCCCTGTAAATATTCTAACGTTTGAAGATTAACGGTTGCGGACCATTTGCCACATTTGATATTCCATTTTAGACTATAATGTTGGTAATGATTGCTCTCTATTTTCTAAGGAGTCACATAGTTTTTATGTTTAATATCAAGAATAATGTCGAGTATATTATTCTAGTTTGTGCAATGGATATGCTAACTACATGGGGATAAAGATACCATAAATGTCATTACTTTTATACGGCGTTTACTTAAGTGTCATAACCTTTTTTCGATTGCTTAGTGCAATATAAATTTTCAACCGATTACTTAAGTGCTATACTTTTTTAAAAACGCTTTATACAGGGATAAGGATACCATAAATGTCATAACTTCTCATATGCCGTTTACTTAAGTGCCATAACTTTTTTTCCATCACTTGAGTGTAATATAATTTTTCAATGATTACTTAACTGCTATACTTTTAAAAAATGCTTACGACAAGTGCTATGCCATGTTAGATTTCGAGCACTTGGGAACATTTTTAAAAAAATTTGGCACTTAAGTGATCGATTAAAAGTTGTGGCACTTAAGTGAGCATTTTATGAAAGTTAATAGCAAAATTACATTCCCACCTTGTAATTGGCCATTTATCACATTAGTTTACCAGACTTCTTTTAATATTTCAGTTGGGAT
Source organism: Eucalyptus decipiens (assembly GCA_014182575.1). Classification (NCBI taxonomy): domain Eukaryota; kingdom Viridiplantae; phylum Streptophyta; class Magnoliopsida; order Myrtales; family Myrtaceae; genus Eucalyptus; species Eucalyptus decipiens. The sequence goes on along the minus strand of CM024615.1, from coordinate 19,801,140 downwards.
AAGGATATTACAAGTGCCATAACTTTTGTACGGTGTTCAATTAAATGTCATAACATTTTTTTCAATTACTTAAGTGCCATAACTTTTAAAATAATATTCACTTGAGTGTCATAACTTTTAAAAAGCATTCACCCATGTGTCGAAACTTCGATGTGGCATAAAACTTGTGGTGAACATTTTAAAAAGGTTATGATACTTAAGTGATCAATTGAAAAGTTATATGACACTCAAGTGATATGGAAAAATTTACAATACTCAAATGAACATCAAACGAAAATTATGTCATCAAGTGATCAAAAAAATTATGGCACCGTAGGATGACACTTGTGGTGTTCTCTTTTATATTCCAATTTGCTCTTTTCTAATCAAGCTACTCAATTTTGTTTTTGCTTCTAATCATGTGACACCCTTATTGCAAAAAATATTAATTGGGCTAAAGGTGGAGAATATTTGATTGGGATTGGACTACTGATTAGTGGCATGATGTAACTTACGCTACAATTAAGTGACCGGGGGAATAAGGATACCGTAAGTATTTTAATTATCATACGGCATTTAAAAAATTCTAGCATTCAAATGATTAATCGTGAACTCGTGAAACTTCTATCGTCTTTCAATCCATGCACAGGATAGCCAAAACCAGTCACAAAAGCTAGATCATCGGTCCTAACCAACAATTGCAGCACCAAAACACCATTCTAGAAAATTAAGTATATAACAGGCCTTTTAACCTACCAGTTGAGCGCGAAACAGACCATTCTGCCCCATACCCAGAATAGTAAAAGAAACAGAGGAAGCTTGCTTGACCAACAATTGCTAGACCTTCCATCCTTAATCAACTATTGCACCACAAAACACAATTCCAGCAAATTGAGCACAAAACATTCAATTTACCAACGAAAATTAAAGTTACTTTCCAATAAGTAGTTGAAGCTTTTTTTTTTTTTGGTCGAAAAAAGCATTCGCATTCATATTAACGATAATTACATTCGGAAGTTGCTACATCTGTTGATAGTATTTGAAGGAGTGCAGGAGGAGTTTGAGATAACCAGTTAAGGCCTGGATCCTTGGTACATTGGGCCTTCGCTGCCCAATCCGCGGCCCGGTTCGCATCTCTCAAGCAGTGCAGTAGGGTTAGGTCAGAAAATCTGGAAAGAAGAGCGAGCACCTCCTCCACGATCGGCCGAAGCTCCCACACAGGCGAACGGCATTGGCGCACTGCAACAATAAGCGAAAAACAGTCCGATTCCACCTCAATCTTGTGAGATTGAAGCCCTTGTCACAGCATATGGTGGAGTGTGCAGGTAAGTGCGTTGAGTTCAGTTTCGAGTGGTGAAGTCCCTCTAACCTTGCACGAGAAACCATCCAGTAACCGGCCTTGGTTTTCTCAACCAATACAGGCCATCGATCCCTTGGTGCCACCCTGTTGAAAGGCGCCGTCGATATTATACTTCAGAGTGCCAAGAGCTGGAGGTCGCCACTGGTGCGGGGAATGATGAAGGAGAGGGCCTGATGAAGTTCGGTTCACATCAGGGGAGGTGAATGCCCTGGTCTGCTCAACGGCCAGATCCACGACTTTGCCCGGATCTAGCTGCTGATCACGGAATACGGCGTCATTGCGCATTCTCCAAATTTGCTAGAGAGTATTAACAGTGATCTCCATCTGCAGTAAGTGTTTTGGAGTAGCCGCTCTTGCACTGAGCCATTGATCAATCCTCTGAATTTGCATAGGGGAAATTGGGAATTAAATTTATGATTTTCCCATACAGCTCTAGTCCAGGCGCAATGAAAGAAAAGGTGCTCAACGGTTTCCGGATACTGTTGTCGATAGAGAGGGCACCAGGGATCTGTGGTAATATGTCGGCGAAACAAGTTAGCTTTCGTCGCTATTGCATTCTGACAAAGGGCCCAGGTAAAAACTCTGATCTTCGGTGCCATTTTCATCGACCAAATGTGACGCCATAAGGTTTTATGATTCTGATATGATGTTGATGCTGTGTGACTGTCTATAGTCGTTGCTTGCTGACGTAGCTTATGGTAACAGCTCTTAACTGAAAATTCGCCGTCTTTTGTGCCTGTCCAAATGATGTGATCTTCGATAGGAATATGTCTGAGTGGTAGAGTCAATACCTGTGCTGTGATATCTTCTCCTAATAGTGAGAGGAGTTTAGCTTGATTCCAGGTTTGGTGTGTCGGATCAATAAGATCCGCCACCAACAGTGGATCATCTTTGTTGTTCGGTCCGTATAGAGTTCCACAAGGTAACCAACGGTCGCCCCTTATTTGTATATCACGGCCGTCGCTTACTGACTAGCATAGATATGGAGCAATAGCATTCTTCCCTAATAAGATACTCTTCCATCCCCATGAAGCCCGAGCTACTGGACGAATAGATAGAAAAGTTTGCGTAGGAAAGTACAAACCTTTGAAGAGTTGACTCCATAACGCCAAGGGTTGTTGCAGTAATCGCCAAGCCTGCTTGCCGAGCATAGCTTCATTAAATGCTATTAAATCCCAAAAGCCTAAGCCGCCGTCATCTTTACTCATTTTCAGCAGATCCTAGTTTCGCCAGTGGATACCCTTTCTATTTTGATCATTCTGCCACCAGAATCTAGCAATGTTGTGCTCTATAGATTTGCATATCGACAAAGGGATTTTAAAAATAGACATGGCATAATGTGGTAGGGCTTGCACAACAGATTTTAGAAGTACTTCCTTACCACCTTTAGAGAGTAACTATCCCTTCCAGCTCTCCAACTTGGCATGAACACGTGCTAGTATCCAAGAGAACATTTCCCTCTTAGATCGACCCCAGTCAGATGGTAATCCCAGGTATTTTCCACACCTAGTCAAGATTGGTACTCGTAGCTCACCCGACATATTATCTTGCAAATTAGGTGGACAATAATGACTGAAAATGATGCTGGACTTATTGCGATTCACAACCTGACCCGTAGCCATACAATATTGGTTGAGAATACTAGCTACGTTCTGACTTTCCCGAATAGTCCCATCTAGAAAGAATATAGCATCATCGGCGAAAAAGAGATGGGCTAGGGTTGGACACCATTGATTGAAACGGATACCTTTAATGTGTCCCATCCTGACAGCTTCATTAATTAAGATTGATAACACATTTGCTACCAGAATAAACAAATATGGAGATAAGGAGTCACCTTGTCTTAGACCTCGCGAAGGAGAAAAGTAGCGAAGTGGCTCTCCATTAAATTTCACACTCAAGGAAGTAGTTGATACACACTGCATAATCCATCGGACCCATGTGGGATGGAAGCCCAATTTCAGAAGATAGTCATTGAGGAAATCCCACTCGACCCGATCATAAGCCTTTTGCATGTCTAGCTTGAGGATGGCATTGAATTTTCGTCGTCTCTTCCTTATCCTGAACTGGTAAAGAACCTCTTGCATAATCAAAATATTGTCCTGGATCTATCTCCCACTAACAAAGGCGGACTGTTCCTTGGATATAAGAGAGTTCAAGCAAGGTTTAAGGCGATTAGCAAGGACCTTGGCGATGATTTTGTAGGCGAAGTTACACAAGCTAATGTGGCGATATTGCTCTAGTTTTTCTAGATGGGGTACCTTGGGAATCAAAGTAAGAAGAGTCTGATTAATAGTGGGAGGCACCTGACTTGTCACCATGAAGTGCTGTACTTGGAGCAATAAATCATCTTTAATAATTTCCCAATGTGTCTGATAGAACAAACCACCTAGTCCGTCGGGCCCGGGGCTTTTGTAGTCCCTAATTGGAAGGTGGCCTGTCTCACCTCTTCCATTGTTACCCTTGCAATTAATAGGTCATTCATCTCAGCAGTAACAAGCGGTGGACATTGGGCGAGGATAGGAGCATAATCCCTCGATCCCTGAGATGTGTATAAATTCGAAAAGAAGGCCGTTGTCATATCTTGTAGTACCGTGTGTCGCGAATCCACCGGGCTGTTGGTCATCTTGAAGCATTGTAATGCGATTTCGAGATCTTCTTTGTAGAGTAGATGCATGAAAAAGCGAGTGTTCTTATCCCCCACTTCAGCCATTGTATGTGAGATCTCATAGCCCAATACTTCTCTTCCTGCTGCCAAAGTTTTGTGATATCCTCTTTGAGTTTAGCAGCTTCGTCTTTTTTATAATTTAAATGCTGTTGATTAGTCATATTTTGTAGCTGATTTTGTAGAGTGATGGCACTAGACTTTCCATTTGAAAACTTTGTTCGACTCCAAATATATAGTGCTTGGCTAATATGCTTTAACTTAGGAAGGAAAACTGGCTGGTTGGGAGAAATAGAATTCCATGCCGTAGATATAATCTCGCTACATTCTTCATCATCATTCCAATAGGCTTCATAGATGAACATTTTCCGCCTTCGTTTGATTGGTGCTGAAGTTTGGATTATCAACAGACTATGGTCAGAATCAACCACAGGTATTGCTAACACTTCGGCCTCAGGGAATAGGATTCGCCAGTCCATCGAACATAAAGCCCGGTCCAACCTTTCCTTAACTATCTCTTCCCCTTCTCGATTATTCATCCATGTGTATTGACATCCCTTACTATCTAGCTCCATCAAATCACAGTCATTCAGAACAAAACAAAAAGACATCATACGATGAGATTCAGCTGGTCTCTTACCAAGTTTTTCCCAAGGATAAAGCACTTCATTATAGTCACCTACACATAACCGGGGAAAGCAATTCATTCTACCAATCATTCTGAGTTCATCCCATACTCCCTGTCGTTGGCGATAATTAAAAGGGGTGTGAACCCAGGTTAAACGAACAGTTCTATCTTCCTGTATCATCTTGCAAGTCGTATCTATCAAATATTGAGAAGAGCGAAGTACCTGAATAGATACTTGGTCATTCCACATCAGAGATAATCCTCCTGCAATGCCAATTGGGTTAATGTTATATGAGTGCTGAAATCTTAACTGACTTTGAATCCTTAAAAGCTTTGATTCTGGGTTCTTTGTCTCCATTAAAAAGGCGACATCGGGCTTTTCTTTGGCCATCAAGGCCTTTAGGAGCTGGACTGTCAGGGAATTGCCCAAACCCTGACAGTTCCAACTTTTAAGCTTCATTTGTCGGGTGGTGGCTGTTGAGGGCCAGCCACCAAGGCCTTTTCTTCGGCTTCCTCAGCCACATATACCGGGTCATCCATAAGATCACTATCATCCGCATCATAGAGCAGCAAGTGCTTAGACTCATAAGGAGTATATCTCTTTATTTTTTTGCCTTCCCTTGCTTTGAAGTCAATCTGATATTCTTGTTTTTCTCTGGCTTTAAGGTTTCTATCGCTGGAGTTTGAATGTCTTTTAACTTCTCTGATGTACGTAGTGGAACTGGATGAATAAAGGGTCTAGGTAGCTGATTGAGAGTTGCTGAAACGGACATAGGATCTTCCACAGCAGGGGCTAGCTGAAGTGGTGCAGATGCCTGCGGGGCCTGAAGTTGAGTTGGTGGCGTTTTAGGTACAGTTTCTTCCGAGGTAGCTACAACATCTTGTGGGTGGTAAAAAGCATTCCAATACGGACTATTCTCTCTTACCTCTGCCCGTAGCCACTGCCCATTGATATAGCTAGTGCTAGTACCTAGAGGGGGGGTGAATAGGTATATAAACGATTTTTCGCACAATACTTAGACAATTAAGGAATTGCAACAAATAACATTCAATCATAAGACTCGGTGAATGAAAGAGAGAATTAAACACGGTTTATAGTGGTTCAGCTTGATTCAAGCCTACGTCCACTCTTTCGCACCGATGCCCAATTTGGATTCCACTATGAACAAAGAGATGTTACAGCGTTGATCTTCCTTGATTTCTGGGTGTAGATGAACTACCACACTCACTCAAGGTATTACCAAGTATAGACACTCTCTGTATACAATTTCACTCCGACTGTATCGACTAATAATCAAGGTGCTTCAGACTCTGGAATTTCTCTATCTATCACACTACTTGAACAACTGGAACGTCTTCCTTTTATACTCCTTTATGCCATCATAACCGTTGGCACTTACCAAAGGAATTCCTCCAATCTACCCGTTGGACGGAATCAATCAAGAAGATCATCCGAGCTATTAAAGGAATCGACGATAGCCCATCAATCCCGTTTGCCCATACAATCAGGATCTTGGTTTCCATGAATAGAACCTTCCAAGAATACTTCGTCGATAATCGGATCTTCAATTGATCTAGATATGAATCAAAGAATCCGTTGTATTTGTCCAGCCAAAAGATCTTCTCCAGAGATCAAGATGAAATCCTTAATCATAATCCTCGATTTTGATTTCCTTCGACTAATTGGATCAAATAGATCGTCAATGAGAATAATTTTGAGTCTTAAGTCTTGAGTCTTGAATCTTGAGTCTTGAGTTATGAGTCTGGAGTTATGAGTCTGGTGGTCAGAAAGTCTTCAGACGCAAATAACCAGACTAGACTGATGGAAACGTTTTGTCAGCTTCAAAATCTTCTAGAGCGATTTCTCCAACACCCATAGGCCATTTTCCCTTGACCATCCACCTTTGCTTCTTCAAAAGGTATTTCCTTACAGTAAGACGCATAATGACCCAACCGGCCACATGAGTAGAAGAAATGTGAGAGTTTCTCATATCGGAAGTCTAGCCAAAGAAGTTTGCCCTCTAGTCGAATAAGCTTGCCCGTCTTAAGTGGTTCATGTAAGGGCAGTTCCACCCTAGCACATCTCGGTCTAGCTTATGTTCCTTCCTTTGGTTCCACTCGGACTTCCAAAACCCGGCCAAGATGTTGTACAGCCCTGTTGATTATCGCTTCTGTGCACCATTCTAGTGGTAGGCCAAGTACTTGAACCCAAAATGCACATGTAGAAAAGTCATAGCAATGAAAGGGGGTATTAGGAATCCATGGCTTTAGAATGACCAAGTGTCCGGAGAATAACCAGGGGCCTCCATCCAGCACCTTTTGTTTGTCTGCTTGAGATTGGAACCTGAATGCATAGAGTCCTGCCTCGCGTTGGGAAATCTTGACTTTGTCAATATGCCATACTCGCGTTAAGGTGCTTTGCATAGCAGGTAAATTAACTGAAGGATTTGATAAAAGGGATCCTATTAATGTCCGTGGGCATTCATCTAACTTGGCAGGAGGAAGAGTATCTTCCCACTCATAAATGCACTGCTCAGTGGTTAATCGTCCAAGCCTGTTACAAAGGGCCAATAACCTCGATGTTTCATCCAGGGCTTCCGTCGCCATAATGCCAGCCGGGTCGCATAGATTCAGAGACCAAGACAAACCATCGACCGGAATTCAGAGGTAATCGATACTACTCACCGCACCATTGTTCATAATTACACTACTTTCAGCATCTATAAGAAGACCCATCACTTCTACTCATCAATCAAAACAACACTATCTCTGATTAACTACTTCCGCCTAACTTGATGAGGGCGAATGACAATCTATGTATATGAAGTGTTGCCTGGAGACGGCGGATAGAGGGAACAACCTAAAAAGATGACAAGCACCGCTTCACTCGCATGCATCAATGGAATCTTCCAAGTTCCGAATTGTGGTGGATTCGCTCACAGCCCACTCGCATGCATCAATGGAATCAGATGGGGGTTGCATGCGATGGATCGAGTCATCGCTAGCAGTAATGGGTAAAAAGTAAGGGAAAAGAGGGAGGATTCATCGATGGGATTACTGGAATTGAGGAGAAGAGTATTGAAAAACAGGATGGAGTTGAAGAAGGAAGGGTTTGATTAAAGCTACCATGACGGTAGAAGGGAACTCTTCATTTCGAGAGAAAGTGGGTAAACGATTTTAGTTAATAAGTAGTTGAAGCTTGCTTGCTTGAGAAAATTCATTGTATATTTGAGCACAAAAACAGCACTTCCAGCATAAAATAAGGTAATAATTAACATACAATGCCCATATACAACAACATATCTCAATGATCTTACATTTGAGAATAAAAGAGGTCAAGCTAGACATCAACAACACTAGCAACGCTGGATCAAAGTAGCACTGGCGAGTAAAAAGTATGAAATTAATACCAGGCCCAATTTTCTAGAAGAACCCATGTCTTCAAATAAAAAGTAATTCATACAATGCTTATACCACGGTTGCTTAGCAATAACTTAAACATTTAGTTTGAATTCTCACCAGTATTTACTCTCATAGGCACGTTAGAAAACCACGTGCATAGAGACATTTCGTCTATTCGTTTGTATCAAATAACCACATCACATAACGTAGACAATCGGGCACTGATTAAGAGATTTCCACGTCTTCTGCCCCTTCGCTTAAGCAAGTGAATAGCTTTCCATGGACAAGAACTGAGGAGGGGATTGAACAGGTCAATGCATCATAGACGGCGTAAAAGTCATTCCTGTTTGGACAACCACGCAACGTCACCGTCACTTTTGTCACGAGGTGTTAGGAACATAATAACGAAGTTAACGTGGAGGACGACGTGTAGGAAGACTTCAGAAGTCCAGCTTCAAGTCGACGTCAACTCAAAAGGACAAGGATTTTTCTCCTTCGAACCAAACGAGACGGCAAGAAGAATGCGAAAATTTCAAAGCAAATTTTTCGAAGTCATTTTTGGAGTAGAGCCCTTCTATTTTATTGGACTTTAAAACTCTTATTAAATTTGGGATAAGTGCACCATAAAACTTATCAAAAAAGCAAAATCAAATTCTAAAATTTTTAAAAAAATACGGTCAAGTCCTAAAACTTATCATAAGTATGCAACTAAGTTAGCTCTAAAACTTATCAAGTTAATGCAATCAAGTCTTAAACTTATCAAATTGGTGCAATCAAGTCATAAAACTTGTCAGCATTTTCCGTTTATCAAGTTAGATTGAGTTAATAAAAAAATTGGTTGCACAAACTTGACAAGTTTTATGATATAATTGCACTATTTGAAAATTTTAAGACTCAATTACACTTTCGTGATAAGTTTTAAGACTTCTAGTAGGGCATCTCTATTAAATTCAATTCTCATCAGAGAATCAGTTATTTAGTGAATGCAGGGGCTTAATTCAATTTGCTCTCTCTATTGTCAGATGGTCTTATGAGCTAATAAATAATGGAACGACTCTGATTGACTACAGTGTCGTTGAAGGAGAGAACAGCTCAATGAGATGAATTGTTAGATTTCACTCTTTGAAAAATCTAGAACATACCCAAAGATATGCTCACGAACCATGAAAATAATTAAGACGATGTTAGAGTTATACTGTCTGTCGCAGGTGGAACCCAAATCCTTCCGTCAGTGGAATACATTAGAGATTTCAACTGATTGAATTAGTTGCTCATATCTTGTTATAGTCGATGTATTGGAAATTCTTGTAAAGGTGAGCTAACATTAATCGCATTATATTTTAGTTTGTGAAAAAGATGTTGCTCGAAAGCAAACAAATTATATGAGAAATACTACATAGCCCCAATCCGGTTACGTGATCACATTATATTGGACGAAGCACATTTTGAATACACTAATAATATTTTTGGGCGATCAGTGTATGCTAGTATTTTAACAATGAGCCGTGATGGATGGGCCTTTTAAAATATTCAAAAATAGGCTATGTTCCTGTTTCTCCTCCTCATTCAAAACCATTGTGGTTTATCCATCAAGACCATCTAAGGGAAAAGGAGACGATGGACTAGGTCCTAGGGCTTCATTTGTATCGATGATTCAGCGACAGTAATTAGCTAAACTAGCTACGCTTTTTCGATTCAATCTTATGTATTCTAGATTCAGTATATGGGTATTAGATAGTTGATTTCTTTACGCAAAATTTATATCTGTAAGTGATGTTTCCTTTCAACATAACAACTTTAACAAAACTTTTTTTTTTTTCGTTCTTTTACATAGGATAGGGCTTTCTTATTATTTTTCCTTTACTCTAACGACGGTGGAATTCCGACTCTGTGGCAGACGGTGTAATAGGCCATAAAGTCTGATGCTTAATTGATACCCTCAGACCTGAAGAAGCAAGTTGAATTTTCACAATCTAATGTCATGTTAGACATAGTGTAACTTACCAACGGGGCTTATTGTTGCGACATCCTAGGCATGTCGGGGACCCATTTCCTTCTTTTTGATTTTATCTTGTTCTTATGAGTATGTGAAAGCGTGTACCACAATCATCTCCTAGACAACGCAACGATCAAGCAGCCAAGGAAAACACAGCACAAAACACACTACTTCCATTCAGTGTCAGTATATTTACAAGTCCTTTTCCATGAGCACTTTCTTATTTACATTAATCTTCTATTAGTTGTAGGTTGGGGGATTCCTATCTCCTCTAGTGTGGCCTTGGCTCCAAAAAAGTGAGACTTTCATACCTACAAATCTGAGGAAAGACAATGGGATGAGTTGAGGACTCCGTAAGTAAAATCACTAAACCTCGATTAGGAGGATATGTCATCATTGAAATCGAGTATATGAATCTCAACCTCATTAAGGCATCAATGACATATCAATAGCAAATTGATTGCTATATCTTGACTATATGCATGTGAGCAACTCGGCTTACTTGTGATGCAAGCACTGCCAAAATCGTCAAAACAAGACAAAGAAACATGCCCTGATCCTCTGAGCGCGTGCCCATCCCTTTGCGGTCGATTAATAGCGATGTCCCAAGACGCATCGTCGACCCTTTTGTTTTAATATGCATGTGGAAACAGATAGATAATACCTTGATAATAAAACAATGGGATAGAAAAATAGAGTCACAAATTTTTCGAATTGAAAACACAACCACACACACACACACACACACACACACACACACACATATATAATACAAGGTGGTCTATTTATAACGTCTACAAAATATGGGGGTTTCACAAAACTACGGGTCCTCATTTTTTATTTCACCTTCTTCCACACTCCAACTGGAGCCTTCAGCAGATTGCATCGGGGACTCTAGTACTTCAAGAGCCAAGTCTACTGCATCTACGACCGAGCCTTGAGGAGAATCTGCTATGCCCTTCCCAAAAACGACCTCCAAAACATACAAAGGAATCTCAGACTCCGGTATGGGACCCCCTCTTTGGCCATCATGAGCCTAGCTGTACCACGATCTGTATCGGTGGGGCACCTTATGGGTGAGACCCGCATTGACCTAGAATATGGACCTTACCAGCTCATAAACCTAACCCCTAAGGCCCTTATGCATCGGAATATAAGAAGTATGCTCTGTAACCTTCTTAGGTTGTCCAAAAAAAAACTCATGAGCTATCATCTATGGACCTAAAATGTTATCCCACAACAGAATGAGACGACGTCTCAGCAAGTTTTACCCCCTATGACCTGACTAGGAAGAAAATACACCATGAGGATTGCCTAAGCACAAACACGAGTTGGAGGTCTTACCTTTGCTTATGTTCTTTCCTGTAAGTCAGTATAATTGATATTTCAACCAATCATTTCAACACATCAAGACATATCAAATTCGTGCATGAGCAACTATTGAGGTTTCATGAATCATGTATAAGTAAAATTAACATAAGAACGCAGCATAAACAAAGATAATATATTTTATACATGATTCTTCGAAGGCGTTGTTTGTGCGTTTTAATCAAAAATATGAATATAAAAAGGGAGTTAAATGAATTACCTCTCAAAGCGTGCTTTATACGAATTGTTCTGATGTTTTACAGTTCGAGCCCCACAAACGTTGAACCTCTAGCTCAGACACACCAACAATGGACGTCGAACGGAAGAGAGAACTTTCGGATAATCACCACTATGATCATGCTAGCAATCTTGTGGAGAAAATCCTTTTCTTTCTTGCGTCTTGAAGACACAAGAACACGCACACACTTTTCTCTCTATTTTTAGCAACTAGTTCGTATGTCCACACTTCAGCATTTTTAAAATAATTATTGTTGAATCAATAACAGTTGCTGATCAAGGGATGATCAACAACCATTGCTAATCATCCGCTTGCTCATGCACGATCGTCAACAATTGCTAACCATTCGTGCACGATGCACCCCCTTTAATCTTATATATATATATTATAATTAAAAGAAACACACATTTATTAATTAATAAAAATAATTAATCAATCCATTTATTTATATGTGTGTGTGTGTGTATATATGACATAATCTTTATGTGTGCAATTAGGGTACATTAACATGTATCCACTTTGGGCATGCGTGTGCATCATATGCAAGTAGGCCGGTGACTATAATACAAATTAAATTAAATCTCGTTTAATTTAATTTCAAATCAACTCAATTCGATTGCAATAATTGCAAACACATTTGCAACATTATTTCTCTCTTATTCCACGTTATCCTAATTGTTTATGGTGTATGATATCCCTAGGTTCATCACTAAGCTGGTAGTAAGATTTGTACTAACACATTAGTACTCCCAAAATAATTAATTGTCCCGATTTGTACTAACACATTAGTACTAACACGTCTAGCAATATGTCATAGCTACCCAGATAGTGTAAATGCTTTAAGAACATAATGAACCTGTCAGTTTTGGCTACAATGTAATTCAATCCATCTGTCTTGCTATGTCCCAATCAAACAAAGACCATGGAATACTTGTCAAGTCACCAATTCGATCATATGCACAAATCTAATTGACATGCATTTTATTTTAGACATAAACAATTTATTCTCGGTTACAACCCCGGCCGAGGATTTCAATGCATGTCATAATTAGATCGCATAGAAGATCATTATTATACCTTGCATTTAACAAGGAGACATATTCCATATTGTGCACACGTGCAACTTCGTATATGAACAAACTATGACCATCATATATAAAGACGGATTAACGACTCGGCATTACGTGCACCCGTGAACCATAGTTGTTCGACACACAAGTTAACACTGTGCCTCAAGTCTAAGGATGTTGAAGAGACAATTATCTCACTTGCAAACATATCTGGGCGGGATTAAATATATGACAAGGTTACCTGATATTGTAATTATCTAGGTTGTACCTAAATGTGTAGAAGAAGCGGCATATTAATAAAGATATTTTTTTTTCCAAAATCAAAAGAGCGATTGGGTTGATGATTTGAAGCACTTTTTTTTTTAACACATTTATATAAGACCAAAACATGAACAATTCGACATTGACCATGCTAAAAGCTTCTATGTCACTAACCATTACATATGCGTCACGTTCAGTGAATTTGTCTAATACAAACACCTGTATTCTAATTCAGGCATCATAATTACCCAATGACATGTGACTTATCATTCCCTTAAGTATCCAATACTTAATGGCGAAGTTAAGAATACACCAGTCTCAACGGGATTATTAATATTCACTCAATAATCCATCGATCGGGAACAATTTAAAGATTCGGTCTAACTATGAACCCGTCCGATATATTCTTAATGTTTCAAGAATAGGTCTAGTTGCAACTGATCTTATGGAATCATTCATAAATATAAATAATTGGATAAATAAATGAATACGTCATTGCCATTAATTAAATAATAATAATGATAGTACAATTGAAATCCCTAACATGTAACTATTAAATAGTAATTTTGGGGCATACATCCAACATTGGAAGCATTGGAAGCAGCTTTCAATCTCGACTAGGGTTGGCCACTGAATTTGAGTATGGTAGCTCGAAATTCGGTGGGACTACTTCGTGGATTCCACTCCGGCATACGGTGGCCCACAAGTTCATGAATGTGGCCATAGTATACATGTCGCCTATCTTGTGAGAAAAGCTCAGGTCGATTGCTAGTCCACCACAATTGAAGCTATTCACTTGAACTATGACCAGTGGAGTGTTTGGTGCTGGCAGCAGGAATTTTGACAAACTGTTAAAAAGGTCACGGTCAAGATCTCCCTGGAGGAGTTGAGTCTAGAGTGTCATCCACTTTGGCCTGGAAAACTTCCACTACTTGGTCGTTGCAGTCGATGAAGAGCCCATCTTCGATGTATCGATTGGCTAGAGGGTAAGAGAGGGCTAGTGTTTCGAAAAGTGACTCCTCCAAGCAGAGAAGCCTCTGAAGCATATGGATCTCATGCGTACTTTCGCGAGCTCAATAGTAGAAAACGATGCCGACATGTTTAGAAAATAAAAGGTCATCAATGAAGGACAAGCCAAGCTTTCAACTTTGGTTTGGCGTCGGAACAGATGGCTGGACCAGTTTCTTGGACTAGACTTCGACCTTCATGTTTGATACGCTACCAAATCACTTCGATACCCGTTTAGGTATTTCAACAAATCTTCTTTCTGCACATTTTGAGGTCATCAGCCAGAAATGAAGAGAACACAAGCCTTTGAGTTTACAGAGGAGGAAATGTAGATGATTATCATTGACCTTTATTACCGGCTGTGCAGACATCTTTCGGTGCAGAGGCATCAAAATGACGTCGGCGCAGGTCCCTACTTTTTCCTTTTCAAAGATCCAGAGTTCTTGTGACCCAGGAACTCGAATCCAGATGCCCGTGCTACGTGGAGGCTAATGTAGTACTCTACAACCCTCATGAAATTGGTTAAGTTTGATCTAAAAGTCCTATAAGCCCCAAGAACCCGTTAATATCATGTTTTCGGCTTTTGTAGGTGATTCTAACTCGGAACAATCTGCACATGATTCATGAGAGAGCAATGAAATCATACAAAATTAAAGAAATAATATTATAATTAAGCTAAATATGGAAAAAAAATCGAATCCAGATTGAATAGTTCTAAAATGTGTTGGAGAAAACTTCATTGCATGTTTTGAAGCTGACAAAATGTTTCCATCAATCTAGTCTGAAGATTTGCAGACTCTTTAGTCAAAGTCTGAAGACCGCCGAACCGCCAGACTCAAGATTCAAAGTCTATTCTCATTGACAGTTTCTAGACCGTCGAAGAAGACTTATGCAAAACTGAGTATTTTGTTAAGGATTTGATTCTATTGACTAAAAAAGATCTCTCAGCATCTTAGAATCTATTATTCGTTTTGATTTCAATTCGGGTAATTTAGATCTGTTGATTGACGAAGCATACTTGGAAGGTTTTACTTATCGAAACCTAGATCCTGATTGTATGGGCGAGCATGATTGATGGGCTATCATCATATTCCTTAAATAACTCGAAATCTCCCTAATTGATTTTGTCTAATGGGTAGATTGGAAGAGTTCCTTTGGTAAGTGCCAACGAGTGTGAAGGCATGGAAGAGTATATAAGGAAGATGTTCCAATTATTCGAGTGTGTGCGCGATAGAAGAATTCCAAAGTCTGAAGCTCCTTGTTCTTTGTCAATTCAATTGTTGAGCAAAAACTTGTACTCAAAAGAGAGTCTATACTTTTGTGAGACCTTGAGGAAGTGTAGCAGAGTCTCTACACTGTGGAATCAAGGAAGAGCTATACTATAACAACTCTTTTGATTCTTAGTGAAATCTAGCCGGTGGGCTGTCAGTACGGAAGAATGGACGTAGGCTTGGATTAAACCGAACCACTATAAACCCTGTATTCTTATTCTCTTCCCTAAACTCTTTTACTTTAATCATAACTCTATTTGATTATTAGAGTCTAATTTCCTTTTCATAATCTATTGCTAAACGTAGTTGGTTTAAAAGCAAAATTATATACTTTACTCTGCAAAATTTGTTTTCGCACCTATTCACCATCTCTAGATGCCCGTACTAGCTTTCATAATCGGTATCAAAGCTTGTTTGCTCATTTAAGTTGAAGTGTTTTTTACTTCAGAGTTAACGATCCATGGCTAGTATGTTGACTCCAGGTCTGGTTGAAGGGTAAAGCAACACCAAACCGCCTTATTTTGATGGAAATGAATACAGCATATGGAAAAACAAGATGAAGGCATTCCTAAGATCAAAGGATCCTTTGGAATGGGAAGTGGTAGACAAATGAATCATTCCTAAAGCTGCAACAGTCTCAGAAAGAGGAAAAGAAGCTGTTGAGTCCAGTGAAATGACCCAAGAAGAGATAACCAAGAGACATGCTCTTGATGTAAAAGCAATTTATTCATTATATTGTGCATTATCTCCTACTGAATATAACAGAATATCTTCTTGTGAAATAGCTAAAGAAGTCTGGGATAGATTGCACATCACCTATGAAGGAACCAATCAAGTGAAAGAAATCAGAATCAATATTCTGCTCGGTCAATATGAAGCAATTAAAATGAAACCAAGAGAATCTATCACTGACATGTTTAGTCGTTTTACAGAAATCGTGAATGGTCTTGAGTATCAAGGTCAACCAATCTCTAGACCCATGAAGGTTAACAAGTTACTGTGTAAACTTTCCAAAGATTGGAATCACATAAAAACCTCAATAAGAGAGACACAAAGAATCATGCCACTCTCTATCGACGAATTGGTTGGCACTCTTCAGTCTTATGAAGTGGAGCAAATCAATGAAGATGAAGATCCCAAATGTAAGAAATCAATTGCATTAAAATCTAATGATGATTTTGATGTCATAGATTCTAAAGACGATATATACGATGAAAAGCTTGCTCTCATGATAAGAAGGTTCAGAAAGCTGAATAGAAAAGGAAGAAGATTTAATTCAAAGAAACAAAATTCTCAAAAGCTACAAAATAAATCAGCTGAGGATGATGAATCCAACAAGGATGTCATCTACTCTGAATGCAAGAAAATGGGACACATCAGACTCAACTGTCCCGTCTGAAGAGAAAGAAAGGAAAAGCTGAGAAATATCGAAAAACACTTAAAGCAGAAACTTGAAGTGATACCAACTATGAAGAAAATAATGATGATTATGTTAATATTTGTCTCATAGCACACTCAAAATCAAATTCAGACTCTAAGACAGAGACTCACACTCAGATAGTGAAATCGAGGTAAGTAATTTAAAAATTCCTACTAAAGTCTCCAAATATATTGATGAATTGTGTCTTAGTCTCAAAACCTCTCTCAAGACGATTTCCGAACTTAAAAGAGAATATTCTGCATTAAAGCAACAAAAGATTGTTTGGATAAATATGTTATTACTTTGAAAGAAAATGCAGACAACCTTTCAAAAGAAAATGCATTTTTGAAAAATGATATATCAAGTATTTCTAAAAGGTTTTCTATAGGATCTGCGAAATTAGAAAAGATTCTTTCAAAGTGCAAAGACCTTACTTCAACAAATCAGGTTTGGGAATGACTGTTGAAACCATTCCTCTAATTGATTTTCCTAAGGTAAAGGAAAGAATTAAACAAAAATCTACAAAAGATTCTTACAAAAATCATTTCCAAAAAGTTTTTGTAAAACTAGTAGGCCGCAGTGCTCTTAAATGTCCTAAGTGTAACAGCTCGAGAACATTTTGAGAAAGAATGTCCTATGATTTGGAAATCTATTAAGAAGGTTTGGGCGAAAACCGTATATCACACTAACTCTATTGTACCTAAGAAAATATGGGTACCAAAGAAAGCTTGAGTTTCTTTTTTAAATACAGGTCACTATCAAGAAAAAGGTTAAATGGTACTTGGATAGTGAATACTCAAAACATATGACAGGAAACTTAAATTGCTTCATAAAGCTTGTGCAAGTTAATGGTGGAAAAGTTTCTTTTGGATGAAATAGCAAAGGCAGAATTATGGAATTTGGAACTGTAAAGATTGGAAGTCTCACAATTAGTAACGTTTCCTTAGTAGAATGACTCAACTATAACCTGCTAAGTATCAGTCAGCTGTGCAACACCGGCTTCAAAATCAACTTTCAAGAAGGAATATGTTCAGGAATCAGTAAAGACTCCTCTCAGACTTTCACGATGCGAAGACATGGGAATATCTATTTCTTGGATATCAAACTAGAAAAATCCCAATGTCTAATCTTAATTCAAGAGGAAGCGAATTTACGGCACAAAAAACTTGGGCACATTAACATGAAGCAAATAGCCAAAATCTCAGCAAAGAAGCTTGTTCGTGGACTACCCAATTTGACATACCAAAAGTCTGACCTATGCACACCATGCATATTGGGAAAATAGATGAAGGTATCTTCCTTGGATATTCAACCACAAGCAAAGCCTACAGAGTATATAACAAAAAAAACTCAATCTGTGGAGGAATCGATGAATGTCAAATTCCAAGACTTTATGCAAAATCAATCGATTCAGACTCAACCTGAAAAATTTGAACCTACTCCAGACTCTACAAAGTCTAAATCTCCAGAAGCAGCTCAGACTTCAAAAAACCAGCAACAAATGATCGTTGAAGAATCAAATGAAGAAAAAGACCAACAGTCTGACAAATCAACCAGCAACTAGAAGCATAAGTCTGGTCATCATAAAGAACTCATTAGTGGTGACATTAATGAGAGAATTCGTATAAGATCCAAAAGGCGTGAAGAGTCTAGTGCTGTGACTCTTATTTCTAAAATAGAACCCAAGAGCATAGAAGAAGCTTTAACTGATAAAAGCTTGATTGAAGTTATGCAAGAAGAACTCAAGCAATTCAGGATCAATGATCTTTGGGAATTGACTCCTAAACCGAAAGGTAAATCTATCATTGGAGCTAAACGGGTTTTCGAGAACAAGATGAACGAGAAATAAAAAGTCATAAGGAACAAAGCAAGACTTGTGGCCATAGGATATACGCAAGAATAAGGGATAGACTATGATGAGACCTAAGCACCAGTAGTGAGGTTAGAAGCAATTATATTATTACTTGCTTTTACTTGTTATAAGAATTTCAGGTTATTCCAAATGGACGTCAAAAGCGCTTTCCTAAATGGATTTATCCAAAAGGAAGTCTATGTGGAACAACCTCCCGATTTTGAAGACCCAAGGAAACCAGACTTTGTATTCAGACTGAAAAAGGCTCTATATGGTTTAAAGCAAGCACCTCGAGCTTGGTACGACAGATTAAGTAAGCTTTTAATCCAAAATGATTTTGTTAAAGGTAAAGTAGATACTACATTGTTTATCAAAAGAGAAAGCAAAAACTTCTTGCTTGTTTAAATTTATATTGATGATATTATTTTTTGGATCTCCTAATGAAAATATGTGCAAGAAATTCTTTAAGACTATGCAGGATGAATTTGAAATGAGCATGATGGGTGAACTATCCTTCTTTCTCGGACTTTAAGTTAGACAATTGAATGAAGGAATTTTCATTCACCAAGAAAAATATGCTAAAGAACTTGTGAAAAAGTTCGGCTTGGAGAATTGCAAAAAGATTGATATTCAAATGTCAAGTTCCTCGAAGCTAGACAAAGATAGAGGAAATAAAGTTGACCGAAAGCTATATAGGAGTATCATTGGTTCACTTCTTTATCTTATTGCTTCTAGACCTGACATTTTGTTTAGTGTTTATATTTGTGCCAGATTTCAATCAGATCCCAAAGAATCTCATTTAAGTGCTGCAAAACGCATAATCAAATACGTTGCATCTACTTCTAATCTCAGTCTCTGGTATCCTAAAGAATGAGACTTTACTCTTCTTAGATATTCAGACGTAGACCTAGCAGGATGCAAAGTTAATAGGAAGAGCACCTCGGGCACTTGTCAATTACTTGGGAATAGGATAGTATCTTGGTTTTCGAGAAAACAAAGTACCGTAACTCTTTCTACAGCAGAAGCAAAATATGTGGCTCTTGAAAGTTGTTGTTCACAAATCTTGTGGATAAAGCAACAGCTAAGAGGCTTTGGAATTGAAGATTCGTGCACTGAGATCAAATGTGACAACACCAACACAATCAATCTCACCAAGAATCCAATTCTTCATTCAAGAACAAAGCATATAGAGATTCGACATCATTTCATTAAAGATCATATTCAAAATGGAGAAGTCTTGATTCGATTCATTAATTCAAAGAATCGACTAGCGGACATCTTCACAAAACCTTTGGAGAAAAGTCAATTCGAGCTTATTCGTTCCAGACTCAATATCTTAAAGTCTGAAGAAGTTCAGACTCAGGGATAAAAGTCTAATGATATTCAGACTCAAAAGTTCAAGATTTACGACTATAAGTTATTCTTATTTTTAGAAATTTATCTCAAGGATAAAATCTCAAAAATGTACGATTATCTATTAATCTGTAATTGATTGATGTTATTAATCTCGAAAATGTACGATTATCTTCCTCAGTTTTCACAATTATTGTAATAATTCCTTTTCGAAAAATGAGTTATTTTTGAAAATACGGTTATCTATTCTTTCAAAAATGCAGTTATTTTTTAAAATGCATTTTCTATTTTTTCTTTTTACGTTGTTCCGTATGCCTCTTTTCAACTGCTTTATATACTGATTGTCTTCCTCACAAACCCTAAAAAGCATAGACCTTCACTTTCTTACTTTTACTCTCTAATTTAATCTTCAAAGTTCTCACCTTTTTTCGAGAATCGAGTTTGGAATCTCTCAAAGACTGTGAGTATGGCGTCCCAAAGAAAGTCTTCAAGGATCACGAACAAGGGACCACAACACTTGCGTGAGGGTCCTACACATTTTGACCTCACCGAGGAAGGAGAATCCCCAAGACAACAGCAGAGCCCACAACATTCTCAACCGCATCAATCTTCTGAAGCTAGACCTCAGGATATTGATCAAAGAGCGGAGGAAGAAATCATTGAAGGCGTAGAACCCGTAAGATTTCAAAAGCCCGCTTTTATCTTTAAGCTTTACTCTGCCTTGAAGAGGGGAGGCACTCCCTTGAAATATATTAATGAATTTTCGAAAGATAAACGGTATCAAAATGAAACCCACTTTTTGCGAACAATGGAACAATTAAGGATTGCTCCTGCGGGGTCGGCAAATCGAGCATTTGCGAATATTCTTAGTGATCCACGTGTTGGATGTTACGCCCCGATCCTCGGGCATGCACACATCTTTCTACTTGGTCAATTTTATAATGCGATATCCCAGGACTAAGTATCGCCGACCCTTTCGTTTATTAAGCACATGAGGAAGCAGTTATAAATCCCCAGACAGTAACACAATGTGATAGAAAAGTAAGGCAATATTTTCATATTGAAATCCACAACCAAACCTTTATACATGGCATAACTCACAGTCTATTCACAAGACTATTCATAACATTCTGGTCCCACACTATTCACATTTAGACAGGATTCACAAAAGATGATGGGATCTCAGTCCTCATCCGGGTCTTACTCGGATCATCATCGGGGTTCTCCTCCAGGTGCTTCTCTTCGGTTTCTTTCTCCTCAGGCTTCTCATCATGGTCCTGAAATGTTGTCCCACAACCGGGATGAGACTACGTCTCAGCAAGTTCTACCCCACTAAGACTCGATTAGGAAACCAATACGTTAACCGGGCTGCCTATACACACACAGATCAGAGGACTTACCTTGGCCTCAGATTCCACCTGCATATTAGTACAGTTCAATAGGCACCCAAGCAATTACATCACAGATCGATATCTCGATCAATTGACCTAATTGAGTACATGTCAGTCTGACCATTTCCAGGTCAAATCACTTCTCAATACAAACCTCCCATTTGCATTCTCAGTCACAGAGCTGCAGTAATGCTCTCGGGCGTCGCTTCCGCCAAGGTGACATATGTACCGGACAACACTCATGCGTTCTTTAAGGCGCCGTTTTCACCAGTGATATTCTTAATCATCGAACCACGTATGTCCGTATAAGGCATGCAGTAGACAGCAGTTGTGCGTTCTTTAAGGTGCCGTTTTCACCAGTGATTTCCTTATCACCGAACCACGTATGTCTATACTGATGCAGGTAATAGATAGCATTCGTGCATTCTTTAAGGCGTCGTTTTCACCAGTGATTTTCTTATCACCGAACCACGTATGTACATACCTCGTGCACTCGATCGATCTCGGCCAAGATTATTCTCGTTCAGCCTCACGACTTTCTCTACTTTACAACTCATCAAAGTATTGACAAAGCTAAATAACCACACTTGGTCATCTATCGATCAATTATTCAATTTCACTCAATTTCAATCAATTTAGGAATAATTCATCAAATTGCATAATTAATTAAATTTAGCACAACGTAGAGCTCAAATAAATAAACGGATTGCACCATGATAATGAGCATAGAATTTCGGTCGTCGGCTATCCCTGCCTAATTTCCGGAAAATAAATAATTAATTAAATAATTCCGAAATTTAATAAATAAATACTATAAATCCAATTTAGGCCCGTAATGCCTAATTGGAAGCCAAATCGGATCGGGAAAAATCCCGAGATATATTCAATAAATAATAGTACGTCTCTACTTGCTAATAACTAAGTTTAACCATCTAACATGCATCATTAAGTCACTAATTTAATTGATCTAAACTAATCTAACCACCTAATTACACTTAATTAAATCTAATCAACCATTAAACATCATTAGTCTACTAAGCAAGGATTAGTGAGATTACTCACTTGATTAAAAACGGGGACTAGGACACCGCGACGGCGGCCGAAATCCGAACTTTCGGCGGCGTTGATGGACACTCAGGCCAGGCCTATAAGCCACGCAAGCCCACAGAAATTTCTGGACTTGGGCTTGGCTTCACGGGCTTCTAATTTTGTTGGGCTTCGCTGAGATGGGCTGCTGGACCAACAAATTTCGCTGGGCTTAAAATCCAATGGGCTGAACTTCAAGTGGGCCTATTTTCACAGGCTTCAAAGCTGGACTGAAATTCACAGGCTGAGATGGGCTTGGACCAAATGTGCAGGCTTCACTGGGCTTCACAAGAAAGATTCACGTGGGCTTGCCGGGCTTCAGCTTCGTTGGCAGATGGTCCACGAAAGTTGCTGGATTTGCTGCTGGGCTTCGAGGATTCAATTGGCCGAAGACTTGGACGTGAGCTGGCGATGGGGATTCGGTGGATTGAAGCCGCGTGAGCTTCGGTGGTCAACAATCGGGAGAAGGGGCAGCTTCGTTTGACCAGCAGGGGACGCGTGGAGACTTGGATGAAGACGATGGACTTCGGTCTTGCTGGCGTTGAGCTGGTGGAGAGATTCACGTGTGTTGATCGGTCAACAAAGAGGCTTCAGTGCTTCCGGTTGTTGACTGAAGAGGACGCCTGGCAGAAGACACTTGATGGAGGAGCAGCTTCGCTTGGGCCAAGAGAGACGCGTTGAGAGGAAACGGACGAGGGCAGCTCCTTCGGTGGCTGTTCGGTGGAGGCGTTGCGCGGAAGGAAGGCTGGCTGAACCGACAAAACTCAGTGGAATCTCTCACGGACGAAGATGCAAGCTTCCTGGTGGCAGCAAGCTGAGCCAAAGACACGCGGCTGAAGACTTCGCTGGCTTGTGGTCAACACCTGGGTTTCGCTTGCAGTGGAATTGACCCAGTAAATTTGAAGACACGACACGGTAGTTTCGGTGGAGCTGCAAGAGATGGCTTCGGTCGAAGATAAATGAAGGAAAGAAGACGTGGAGTCTTCGGTGAACTGCAGGGGCGCTCGATGGAGTTCGGTGGAGAGGAGGGACGCACGGCTGCTCCTTCCGCTGGCTTCTTCCTTGCCAGATGGTGGTGTGTGAAAATGAGAGGGGGAGAGATTATTATCGCCGGTTGAGGGGGTGAGAGAGAGAGGAGATAGAGATAAGGTGGAGGGCTCCACATGGCTTGATATTTCTATGCAAATATCTTCAAGAGTCAATATTGGCCATGCATGGATGCTTGGCTACCAATGATCCACCAACACCCTCCCACGACCTCTCAAAAATGGCCCAAAAATGGAGGGTGGAGCACGCGACACGAATAGCACCTATCTCTCGATTGGACACTTGATTTCACTTAATTCCTCTCTCGTTTGGTCTCCATAATTTCAATCGATATCACAATGCTTCCATCGATAATTTTCCTCACCCATACATCCACCACGCCCAATTTTGCCATCAAAACAATCATTGATTCGCACAAAAACAATCCGGCGACGACTTTTCCCAAAAAGTGTCGGTTGTCATAAAAAATCTTTTGAGGCGAGTTGACACTCACTGAATTTATTGTGGATACGACAGAATCTTCATTTTATGAAATCGAACTCGACCGGTTAATTTCCATTCGACGCGTTTTTAGCGTGACATGTACCTAGGGTAGTTTTCGGAACTTTTTAGTGCAAATGACCCGTGGTTGATTTTCTTCTGACCACAATGAACCCACTCGACACATTAGCAACTCTCGATTGTCGTAGAAATCTCGAGAATTCAAATACGGACATGCGAGTACCAAAACGATAGAGAATTCGCCTAGTGTCGGCCGACGAGAATTTTTGATTTAGTGGTGTCACCCACGATTAGCCACACATATCATGTTTCAAACCGACCTATATCTAATCTCTAATCAATTTACGTTTGTGCCGTAATGATCTCGGCGAGATGAAGACGGTCGAGTCGATTCCTAGTCGAATTCTTAAATCTATTTGCCTTAAAATTCTTAATATTTAAGATACTCACAGTTATCTCAGAATGATCGGTTCTAAAACAGCATTTATAGACGCGTCAATGAATTGCCCGATTTATTCAATAGAAAACAAGACTAAAAATCTGGGATGTCACAACTCTTCCTCTCTTATAAAAATTTCGTCCTCGAAATTTAAACCTCTACCAATCCTTAAACAAAAAGGTGGGGGTACCGTCGTCTCATCTAGTCTCATTTTCCCCGGTTGTTTCTTCAGTCACGTGGCGTTGTTAGACCACTTTGAACAAGGGGACCTTCTTGATACTCAGAATCTGATCTTTCTGATCCACAAGCTGAACCGAGCTTTTCATGTACGACACTTTGTCGTCCACGCCTAATTCCTCAAGATTTAGCACGTGGGTCATGTTAGGCTCATATGTCCTCAACATCAACATATGAAAGACGTCATGCACTTGCGCTAACCTCGGTGGCAATGCAAGACGATACGATAGGATCCCAATTCTCTTTAGAATCTCAAAGGGACCTACGTACTTCGATTTCAATTTTTCCCTCCTTGCTGAAATGCAAGGTATCCCTCATTGGTGACACCTTCAGAAAGATGTTCTCACCAATTTAGAACTTTTGGGGCCTTCAATGCTCAACAATTCAATTATTCTGGCAATTCTGAGCTGTTTGTACTCTGGCATTGGTCACGGCAATTGCAACTATTGACTACTGAACTGACCCTCGGTCTGTGATCTTTCTTTCTCTGACCTCATCTCAACAAACTGAAGTTCTGCACACTCTGCTCTGTTTCTGCCTCAAAATGAACTATCTGATTGATCTGCTGAAACTGGGAACCTTGGTTTTGGATCCAATGTAAGTTCGTCACTAGTACTCCACGTAGACAAACTGTCTGACACTTATCATCACTTACGATACCTCGACGTTCCATCTTCCGAAATCTTAACGTCTACTTTTCCCCTACCGGTATCCTCTTGCAGGATTTTCTAAACATTATGGTTGTCAAGTGAAGTGTCTTTCCAGGGTGATACAAGACATCTCGATCACCGTTCTTCTAAAATTCTAACTCATAACGTTGTCTTCGATATAACTTCCTTCGACGGATTAAACTATATCACATTGCGGCAAGAATTCATTACACAAAAGCTCCTCAAGCCAAACCTTTTTATATAGTATCAAAGTCATACATAGGCAAACCTATTAAATACAACTATAGTCAGAGATTCATTTTCCTACCACTTTATTACAACAACGGAAATTTCACAACCTTCACTCAAAATCCCGCTACTCTACTCTGATAAAAACACCTCAAAAACATTCTTTCTTTACTCGGTGCTTAGACAGTCAATTCCTTTAGTGTTTGAGACCAGGACTATATCGTTGACATGGACACATTGGCGGATGTGATTGGAGTAGAGCGAGGGGCATTCCAATCGATTAGTGTGTCTGTTGGTCGTGCGATGGTGAAGCTTGTTCGGGATAGAATGGCTAAAGGAAGAATTTTGTACTTGAGGATGAATGCCTCTAACATTTTGCTTCACAAAATCGTGATCTTGCCTCAGACCCAAGTCAACCTCGAAGACCGATGTCTCTAACTCAGAAGCAAAGCTGATGTATGCCATCAACGCTGGCAAGAAGTTCTCTCTGCCTCACACAATCATGTTTCACATGTACAGAACGATGGTGAAAGACAGAAGGCAACTACCGTACTCAGCGCTTATTACAAAGCTTTTCAGACGTTTTGATATTCAGCCTCCCGGGATTTTATGTGTTCGATCATGTGATCAAATGATAGTGGGATTGAAAATGGTTTCCAAAATGCGTTTGAAAGATCTGGACAAGGCTTTGGAGCGATTGAAAGAGAAAACCCCTGTCAAGTCTCACCAAGGTTCTTCAGTTGCAAAACGGAAAGGGAAGGAGCCCATGACAGCTCCATCCAAGAAAAGAAGAGCACTCGTTCTAAAGGATGAAGAGGATGAGGACAATATTACCATTTCCGCTCTTGCACTAAAAAATCTACAAAGTGCTATTCCAGAGACAGAGGAGAGAGAGGATCAAGACAGAGACGAAGAAGAGGAAAGGAGTGGAGAGAGAGAATCAATGCGAAAAGAAGCAGGAAAAAAGGATTGCAGAAGAAGAAGAAGGGAGAGGTGAATATGAGGAAACAGAGCATGAAGCGTACTTCTTACCTCCTGAGGGCATTGAAACAGGGGGAGTTGCTGAGAAAAGATGTACATCTTCAATTGTTGTTACTAGTGAAGGTGTTAGTCGTTCACTTGTAGATTCAGAAAACATCTATGCCTCTCAATTCCCAGAGAAAGGTCATGAGGTTTCATCGCTAAATCTGAGTGATTATGCTGGCTTGCCATCATCTACAAACACTCCTACTGATCATGCAAAGGCCAGTACCCAGATTGATAATTCAATAGATTTTTGCAGAGTGCTTGATGTTCTTATAGAGATGCAATGCTAGATTTATGCCCTGGGATGCGAAGTTCAGAAATTGCAGAATGCAGGTCAAGCCTCTTCAGTTTCCTTGCATGATCAAGTTCATGCCCTTGCTCTTCAAGTTCCAGCAAATGCCAAGGGTGAAGATGTGGCTCAACTGAAGGAGGATTTTAAAAAGCTAGAAGGGATTGTCCAATCAATGAGAGATTTCTAGCTTGTTCACGTTCCTAGGCAACCATAATTCCATTATCTTTTATCTCTACCTTTTTAATGCGAGAGATGGTGCAGATTTGAAACTTGACTCTCGTTTGACCTTACTTTTTGAATGACTTTTGTTTTTGTTTGGTTGTTTGGTTGTGACTGGATTTGGATTGTTTGATTGGTTGTTTACTTTAAGCACTATTGATATTTCATGGCAAAGATAGTTGTTTATTTACAGGACTAACTTATTTCCTATGGATGCAGATTTAATGCTGTCTTTACTAAGTCAATTATTTTTTGTGAGATATCCATGTTTGCTTGAGTATTGTTTTGCAGGTCAAAAATATATCCAAATCTGCAGGAAAGTTTTGTCACAATCAAAAAGAGGGAAATTGTTGGAGAAAACTTCATTGCATGTTTTGAAGTTGACAAAACATTTTCATCAGTTTAATCTGAAGACTTGCAGACTCTTTAGTTAAAGTCTGAAGACCGCCGAACCGCTAGACTCAAGACTCAAAATCTATCCTCATTGACAGTTTCTAGACCGTCGAAGAAGACTTATCCAGAACTGAGTATTTCGTTAAGGATTTGATTCTATCGACTGAAGAAGATCTCTCGGTTGGATATAGCATCTTGGAATCTATTATTCGTTTTGATTTTAATTTGGGTAATTTAGATCCATTAATTGGCGAAGCATACTTGGAAATTTTTACTTATGGAAACCTAGATTTTGATTGTATGGATGAGCATGATTGGTGGGCTATCGTCATATTCCTTAAATAACTCAAAATCTCTCTAATTGATTATGTCCAATGGGTAGAATGGAAGAGCTCATTTGGTAAGTGCCAGGGAGTGTGAAAGCATTAAGGAGTATATAAGGAAGATGTTCCAGTTATTCAAGTGTGTACGTGATAGAAGAATTTCAAAGTGTGAAACTCCTTGTTCTTTGTCAATTCAATTGTTGAGCGAAAACTTATACTTTGTTGACACCTAAATTTTGACGGCCCATTTAGTTATTTATCACATTAAAAATTAGGATCCCTAAAATATATATATTAATTGCATAGCATATAGATTTAGGTGCATCTTATTTTAATTTGCATTTTATCTATTGGATTGGTGCGGATGGGTTCAAATTAGGTGAAAATTATCTCGTGGGAAATTAAGATTTGATGCGATATTGCGGTGGTTTTTGACATTTAAAAAAATCATATTGCAATCTTATCTTTAGTCTTTTGGTAGTAAAATCATTGGGAATATTAAGGAGGATAAGGAATAATCTAAAATATTTTGTTGCGGATAGAGATTTCAAAAGATTTTAGAGTTGGATAATGGAGCTTTATCTCGAGTGAATTATCTGGAAAATCTTCACAAAATTTTTTAGATTATCTTCAATCGTTGAGTCAGTATATGAAATCTTCGTTGGTAGAACAGATTGAATTTGTTCTTGCTCTATAAAAGGGGGCTTTTCGAGGGTTCTTTTCGGGGAGGAAGGAAAAAGGTCGAAAGGAAAAAAAAGAAGGAAAAAGTGAAAGAAAAGAAAGAGAGAGTGAGGGGGCCGTTCGTCGGATCTTTGAGGGGAAGGAAGAAAAAACTGCAGAAAAAAAGAAAAAGTCAGCGGGAGAGTGACGTGAGAGAGAGAGAGAGAGAGAGAGAGAGAGGGGGAAAAGGTAAAAGTAAAAGGCGGAGGTGAGGGGACGTCTACTGTTCATCGTCTCCCTCACACTCGCCGGCTCCGCTTTGCCCTCCATCTGCCATACCTGATTCCGCCTTCCATTTGCTGCCGACGACCTCATGTATGCCTCCCGCCGAGCACTGGTCTGCGTTTATTCCTCCCCGCCTCTGATCAAGTGTCCTGGATCGCGAGCCAGGAGGACCCGCGACGCCAATCCGCCCAATGCCGCCCCAAAGCACCCGGAAGTGCAGATGATTGGATCGAATCAGACACTTCGCCGCTCCACCCGACGACCCGCGAAGTTTCGACACACATCCGCGCCTCCCTGCAATTGCACCACCGCCCTCGCCGACGAAGCCGCCGGTCTCCGTCCGTGAGCCCCGATGACCCGTGCCACCACGACGCCAAGCATCGCCACGCCTCCTTCGCGAGCAACCCGCAACGCTAGCCCAGTCGTCCGCGACTCCCCCTGCCGACACTGCTCCTGCCCTGCTCTGCCACTCGCCCGTGATTGCCCAACAGATCTCACCTTCGCTCGCCGTCCGTGAAGCCTGACGCCGACAGATTCGAGACCCTCGCAGCAGCCGTGACCCGAACGCCTTTCCTTCGCCTTACCGTCGCCGATCTGCAGCACCGGAAATCTCGGCGTCCTTGCTCGCTTCGCCCGATGCCCGGGCGACGCCGTGCCGTCCCCTGCCCCTGCCGCGCCCGACGCCGCCGGAGCCCACACCGTCGCTGCTCTCGTCTCCTCGGCAGCCCGAGTAGCGCATCTCACGCTCCGAGTGACGCACGCCACAGCAACCGCCTGTCCGCCTCTGCTCGAGCCGAGTTGAGCCATCGCCGTCCAGCCACACCGATGATTCACCTCGCCGGAGCCCCAAACGCCGGCGACCCAAACCCCGCCCGGTGTCGACGAATTGGCTGCCCCTCCATTTTCCTTAGGTTGTTTATTTTTCTTTTTTTTTCTTTTATATTATTTTACTTTACTTTTAGTTAGTTTTATTATTATTGTTTAAATTTGAATATTGTGAGTTGACTTTTAGGTTATGAATATTGTAGGCATTACTCACAGGAGTTATCCCTAAAATTATTGTGATTATTAATCTGACCCGTAAGATGTCGGGTCATTTTTCAATTATATTAATTCTTGGGGTTTGTCGATAGTATTTTAGGTGTTGAATCAATATAATTATTAATTTGATTCGTAGAATTGGGATCAGATTTTTAGTTATTTTGATCTTTTTGTCATGATAATTAGCGTTAGGATAATCGTTAATTTGACTGTGAGACAACAAAGGTTATTTTTCGATTATTTTAATCCTTTATTTGATTGAATATCTTGATTGTTTAGATTTAATGTTTAGTTGAAAATTGCTTGTTTTTGAAAACTACTAAAAAATCTAAAAAAAATATTTGAATTAGGATTCAGTTTGTTTTGAAATATTTCTTGTTATCTTGCATATCTAGAATAAGGATTTTATTCTGAATCTAGAAAAATATAAAAAAACAAAAAACAAAAAATGCATTCATTTAGGTTGTTAGTTTATTATTTGGATTGCATGTTAAATTATGTATTAATTTTAATTTCGAATTTTCATGAAGAAAATCACAAAAAGAATCATTGAGCATATTAGGTTAGAATGGCATGCTTCATTCTTAGATCATTTTTTAGATAAATTGCATGTTAGATTAAAATAATATCTTAGTTTAAATTAGGATTTAATGTGACTTAATCCTTAGTTTAAATTAGATAGAATTTTAATCTAGCTAGATCATTTTTGCATTTTTAAAAATAGAAATATCAAATGCACGTCATTTAGTTTTTATTAAGTTCATTTAATTAGAACTTCCTCGTCATTAGACTAAGTCATTTAATAAATGTCACATGACATATAACTCGCATACTAAATTATATGCTGCATGTCATTTTAATTTAAATAATTTTGTATGTCATTGCATTGCATTGCATGTCATTGGAATTAAGTCATTTAGATTGCATTTCTTCATGTCATGTAGTTTAGGTCCTGCTGCCATGTCATATTAGATTATTAGCATGCATCGCATGATTTTCATTAAATAAAGTGAAAACAAAAATTGAAATTGCGTGTTAATTAGAAATCATATCTAGGGTGGCTGATGCGAATTATGATTTAACAATGCAGATGCTTTCGTTGCTTCTAGGTATGTGTTGCATTATTTAATTGCTTTCTTGAGTGTTAAATTGGTGGTATGCGCACATGTATGATCACCTCACATGTTAAGAAGTTAAATTAAAATCAATTCAATAGCCAAACATTTTTTTGAAAATGAAATAAAAAGGTACCGAAAGGGCACTAGGATAGTCTGGTGTAACCAAGTCCCCGGACTCATAAATCTCTTGTTCGTAGGAGTAAAGTAAATCTCCCGTTACTTTACTTGGGTTTCTAATCGACCCACCAAAAATAAATTAGTGGCGACTCCTGATTGAAGATCATTTGCATGTTAAGAATTCAAACCTAAGTCACGAATTGGTATGGGCTTGGGAGAGCCCGAGCTAAGTTTAAAGACTTAGTAATCCATTAACCTAGTTTTAGGTGGTCCAAACCCGAAAAATTGGGCGCGACATACTTAAAAGAGAGTTTATACTTCTGTGAGATCTTAAGGAAGTGTAGCAGAGTCTCTACACTGTGGAATCAAGGAAGAGCTATACTGTAACAACTCTTTTGATTCTTAGTGAAATCCAGCCGGTGGACTGTTAGTGCGGAAGAATGGACATAGACTTGGATTAATTCGAACCACTATAAACCGTATGTTCTTATTCTCTTCCCTAAACTCTTTTACTTTGATTGTAACTCTATTTGATTATTAGAGTCTAATTTCCTTTTCATAATTTATTGCTAAACAGAGTTGGTTTAAAAGCAAAATTATATACTTTACTCTGCAAAATTTGTTTTCGCACCTATTCACCTTCTCTAGGTGCTTGTACTAGCTTTCACAAAATGTACATTTATATCTCCAACAATAATTTTGGATGATATTCTACTTTATTGACATATTAGTCTTGGGTTTAACTTGGACCTTTATATCTTCTTATTGACAAAGCACTGCTCATGCCAATAATGAGATGCCGTTACCAAAATTTGCTATTTAAATGAGTCAATCTCATCTACGGTGCCAAAAAGAAGACAAACCTAGAGAAGAGAACGACCCATCCTTGGTTAAAGCCTATCTGAATAAAACCCCAAATCAAAATCACAATCAAAACTCAGAGTAAAAGTTCAGCAAATGTGTCGAGAAGAGCGTCTTTCCATTGAAATTAATGCTCCTACATTGTCGGTATTGCAAAAACAAAAGGGTTTTTGTAAGAATTTTTTTTTTAATATCACAAAAAAACCTCAAATTAGAACACTTATAATAAATTTACTCTAAATTAATTTTATGACCATAAAAAAATCAGAACTAGTACACTTGTAATAAATATACTCAAAACTGATTTTTTTCCAACAAAAAATCTGTAATTGATACATGCGTGACAATTATACCCTTTGTTAACTTCCGTCAAGTTTTACTATTAAATTTGCTTATGTAGATAACGTATTATTGCAACGTGGCAAGTCCACATGGAAATCCATAGGGTTAATGCCATGAAAAATCATAAATTTGTCACAGGTATACCATTAAATTTATTACAGGAGTACTGTTAAATATTAAATTTATTATAGGAGTACTGTTAAATTTGTCATGGATGTATCGATTTGGGATTTTTCGTGATATTTACCCTATGGACTTCCACGTGGATCATAACACGTCACCATGCGTCACTTAGGTCAGCAAATTTAATGATTAAATTTAACATAAAGTAAATTTATTAAGTGTACTAATACGGAATGTACATGGCCAAAATATTAGTTTTAGGTAAATTTGTCAAAAAAAAATACTAAATCTTTATTTTTTGTGACATTAACCCAATATAAAAAGGTGACAAATTAAATAATAGTGATCATTTGTTGAAAATAAGTCATGACTTTTCATGCATTCTCTTTCAAAGACATTCAGTTGAGTTTTTGCTAGCTGTGGCGAGGGCAATCATGGCATTTGATGTCAGAAATGTGACTTTAGACCAAACCCCACGTCTTCATATCTGTCTCCACCCTATACTATGGTTTAAATTAGCAATATCTATTTACTCTTTCCAGCTCTGCACGAGGTCTTTTCTTCGAAACCTGTATGTAGTGATTGTCTTTGGCAACTACCTTTTATACAAGATAAAAAGTCCATTTCATTTTCACCAATAGCTTTGATCTCTCTTCAAAGTAGCACCGACAGCAACAAGTAATATGTAACATGACACATTATTTCTCAAAAAATAGAAAATCTCAACACATTAGGAGACATTGTATATTAAATATATATTCTTTTTATGATTATTTCAATCAAATTAATTTCATTTAAATTTACAAAAAAAAATAAACAATAAAAAAGAGCCTAGAATGAATTTACACTAAAAATCGTAATTTACGGTAAGTAAGAGTTAGAGAGAAGAGAAGATTAGATCTTTTTTTCTTTCCTTTTATTATTTTTATTATTTTTTAACTTTTAAACATTTACATTTCAACCCCTCATTATTAATTTTTTTTTAAATTAAATCTATTTGTATCGAAATTCACCACTAATGTCCTTAGGCATAGAAATTGATGCTTTTCTGTTAGATTTTCGACATTTATTCAATGTTATGTCGAAATCCCTTCCTCCACCACTAATGGACGATATGAAAATTCTTGGAAAGTGTTGATGCTTCTTAATCTCTCTTCCTCTCCATCTTTTTGAACGCCAGGGGGTCTAACTCCAACTTTATTGGACGGAAGGGTTCCATTAATGTCTATTATTCTCGATAAATGATGATAGAAGGCGAGTCTTTACACCAAACCATTATTTTTTTCTTTCCTAGTAAGTCATGTTTTGGCTTTTGACATGTCCATGATCTTGGGATTTTGGTGATGGAAACACAACTTTTCGCCAAAATATTTGATTATCAACAGCAGAGTTTTAGAACTAGAGATCCAACAATTTAGAACCTTAGCAAAGACCTGAATCACGAACCAGCCGGCCTCCTTTCCATTTCCTTCCCCTGCTACGCCTTTGGGCCTACGATTTCCTTTTCTCACGCCGAGCCTCTGGAAAGTCACGGTCCTCATTCGATTTCCCTCGAGTCAAGTCGCTTTCTGAGAATCTCGGCTCGGAGGCATGCGATACGATTATGCGTAGCCCAATTTGTCAAGCTCCCCCTCCATTCGCCGTCGCCGGTAATGACGACACCCCTCCTTTCCCTTGTAGCATACTTTGTTTTGCCATTTTCTCGACCAACCGAGGCCAAGACTCACCGGCGCCTGTTCACGCTCGGTTTCGAGTGTCGGCAAGCTTCATTGTCTGTTGTGGCGTCGACTATAGGTGTGGAGTCGAGCTTTAATAGACTTGATTTTCCCCTTTCTATTTCGTCATTTCTGGTGTCTGGCCGGGAGTGGGGTTCTTGACCGGAGGAGTTGAGCCGACCTAGCAGTGGTGACTCGGGCGGGTGTCGAGTAGTGGTTGTGTCGAGGCCAGCCGCATTGTTGGACGTGGCCGAGGCCAAGCAGAGAGTCTAGTCTGAACTTTGGGAGTGAGGAGGCCGAGCCTAGTCTCGATTAGTGGCGGCGGTTGGACGGGCGGAGGGCGAGCCCTTGGCCCAGGCTGGCCGAGGTGATGCCGATGTGGGCAGGCAACCAATTCCAGACGTGCGGTGTCGCTCGCTTCGGCCATTCTCATCGTGGGGGCGAATAGCAAGGGGACGAATTAGGCATAGCCGCATAATGGGCTTATTTTGCTTTCTTGGGCCAGGCTTAATTCATTAAGTTTTTTAGGGGGTTGGACCCATTTTTTCTTTTTCTTTTTCTTTTTTTGAGCTGGATTGGGCCTGTGAATCAAATCTAGTCCGACTGAGGATCCTGTGACCTGAATCGGTTGACCCAAGCTGATCTCGAAATGGGCCGGACCGCACGTCCGACCTGATTCCCTATTTTCGGGTCAAATTGATTTTTAAAAATTCTTACTCAATTTTTTTTTAAATTTTTTATATATTTTTAAAAATTATTCTTTTATAAAAAATTCTTTAAAATTCTATTTCTTAAAAAAAATTAGAAAAAAAGCTTAAAAATTAGTTTTTGAGTACTTTTCTTTTAAAATATGCGAAAATCCTTGATAAAAAATTATGCTCAAAATTGAACAAACTCTTTTTGGCTTTGCCATAAAATTTAAATGTTCTTAGAAACAAATGTTAAATTGTTGTTTGTGCATTTCTATTTCGATTATCACTTTATTGCGCACTTCCAATTGTGGTTCCCTTTAGCTTAGTTTGGATTTGCATTTTTCTTATTTCTTAGCGTTATATTATTGATTTTCCTTTACAATTTATTTAATGCTTCATTGGTTGTTTATTGTTACTTTAATAATTATGCACCAGCATGATCATCTCGAATATTATTGGATAGGTTTAAATCCAAACTGTCGGACAAATATCTTATTCAAATGAACAAGTCTATTTGCCTTTGCATCCTTTACACTATCTATTATTACACATCTTTTTGCTGGACCGTAACCGTTGACAATTGCTTTTCTGGATACATGTTGGCAGCCGAACAGGAACTCTTGTTGCAGCTTATTCGTTTCTTATCCTTGGTTGATGGGTCTGACATGGGTATCACGAAAGGCAGGACATTTGCGTGCGATGCTGTTACTCACTTGTGCTATTGTCTGTGGTTATATATATAACGTAGGTACTCGGAAGTGTTCGTAAAAACTTGTACTTTGTTTAGTTGGAATGCTCAAGCGTCTGAGCTGATCTTGTGAGGTTGAAAGTATAAGATTGATTTTCAAAGGGCAGCAACTTTGTCTTTCAAGACTCATCACACCTTGATCCATTTCAAAGACTGTTCTTTCACATTTACCCAAATTTTCCCATCTGCAGTGTCCACCATTTTGATTAAGCTACCATGGACTTGGAGAGCCATTGTGCTTCGCAGCATTTGGACCTTTTGCTACTACGGGCTTTTACTGGTTAATGGGCAACAACAGGTGATTGTACATGATTTTCGTCTCAAAATCTTCTGCTCCACGATCATGACAGGTGTCCCTTCTATGTTTTTCATTTGACAGTAGCATGAACTGTCTTCCCTTAACTGGAACTGTTCTGTGCGCATCTCTCCTTGTTGGCTTCACAACCTCTTTAATCCTCTTCTGCAGTCATTTTCATCAGGTACTTTCTAGTTGATCCAGATTTTCTTACAATTCTTGGTATCACAACTTAAGACTCACTGTCGGTCATTTTATCTTTCCGGTGGAAGAAGATACCGAAGTCGGAAAAATATCACCTCTGGTGACTTCTCTGTCCCTTTTATGAGGTTTGGTAAAACAAAATCAGACATTAGCGCTACAATTTCATGTGCAGGTTAGGCTTGGCACAGAGAAAGGTTCATCAGTTGTGAAAGTGGCAGTCACAGCACTCTACTATCTTCTACTAGCTTTCAGTCTCAACAGAGATCTTCCTTTTAGAATAGCTGACAGTGGTCCACATAACATAATTATATATTTAATCACACTTTCTTCTAACATAGAAAATGCCACATGAAAAATAAAATGACTCACTAATAGGACTTTCTTAGGAACATAGACCAGATGCAAGTCGTGTTATTTACGCTAGATTGGGCATGTGATGCCCATTAACGTTTGTCAAGTTTCTCCATATTTTGCTTCACGTTAAGTGTATTCTACTCTCTCATTTCATTATTGGCTAACAAATTAATATCGTGAACATAGGGAACCATTGACCATTTAAATAAATATTGGGTGACACGTTTTTGAGTATGACGCGCCTTCATCTAATAACTTAAACTTTTAGAATAGCTAGCAATGGTCCACATAACATAATTATATATTTAATCACAATTTCTTCTAACATAGAAAATGCCACATGAAAAATAAAATGACTAAGTAAAAGGACTTTTACGCTAGATTGGGCATGTGATGCCCATTAACGTTTGTCAAGTTTCTCCATATTATTATAGATAGATAATATGTAAACTTTCGGATCTTACATTGAAATTGCAGTATCGTATTTTTTGCTTCACGTTAAGTGTATTCTACTCTCTCATTTCATTATTGGCTAACAAAGTAATATCTTGAACATAGGGAACCATTGACCATTTAATTAATATTGGGTGACAACTTTTTTAGTATGGCGGGCCTTCATTTAATAACAGAATAGCTGACAGTGGCCCACATAATCTAATTATATATTTAATCACACTTTCTTCTAACATAGAAAATGCCACATGAAAAATAAAATGACTCAGTAAAAGGGAAAAGTACCAAAAAAGTCATAAACCTATTGCATTGGTACCAATTCAGTCATAAACTTTTTAATTGGACTAATTCAGTCCTAAACCTTTTAATATTAGTACCAATTCAGTCCATCCGGCCAATTTTGGTCGGCCGGCGCTAACGTGGACGTTGGCCGGTGGCTGGACGCTGACGTGGCAATTTTAATGATTTTTTAATTATTTTTTCGAATTTTTTTATTAATTTTTATTGATTTTTTTATTTTTTCTCTTTCTTTTTTCTTCTCTGCCTTCTTCTTCCTGGGGTGGCCGGCGAGCCTCCGGTGAGGCTCACCGGCCACTGGGCGAGGGCCGCGAAGCCCTCGCCTGCCACCAACGAGGGTCGCGGCCCTCGCCCGGCCTCTCCCAAGCCGAGGCCAGCGCGGAGGCGAGGGCCGCGAAGCCCTCACCAGCCACCGGCAAGGGTCGCAGCCCTCGCTCGGCCTTGACCGGGGCCGCGGGCGAGGCTGGCCTTGCCCAGATCTGGGCTAAGCCGCCTTGCTCGCGGCCCGGTCGGCCAAGCGAGGGTCGGCCCTCGCTCGGCCTCGGCCGCGGGCGAGGGCCGGCCTTGCCCAGATCTGGGCTAAGCCGCCCGCCCGCGGCCCCGGTCAAGGCCGAGCGAGGGCCGCAACCCTGCCGGCCCGGCGAGGGCTTCGCGCCCTCGCCTTGCCCCGGCCTCGCCAACCGCGGGCGAGCCTCGCCCAGATCCGGGTGAAGCCACCTCGCCGGCGGCCTGGGAGAGGCCGAGCGAGGGCCGCAACCCTCGCCGGCGACAGGCGAGGGCTTCGCGGCCCTCGCCCAATGGCCGGCGAGCCTCACCGGCCACCCTAGGAAGAAGAAGGCTGAAAAGAAAAAAGAAAAAAATTAATAAAAATCAATAAAAAATTCGAAAAAATCATTAAAAATCATTAAAATTGCCACGTCAGCGTCCGGCCACCGGCCCACGTCCACGTCAGCGCTGACCGGCCAAAATTGGCCGGATGGACTGAATTGGTACTAATATTAAAAGGGTTAGGACTGAATTGGTCCAATTAAAAAGTTTAGGACTGAATTGGTACCAATGCAATAGGTTTATGACCTTTTTTGTACTTTTCCCCTCAGTAAAAGGACTTTTATGCTAGATTGGGTATGTGATGCCCATTGACGTTTGTCAAGTTTCTCCATATTATTATAGATAAATAATATGTAAAATTTCGGATCTTACATTGAAATTGTAGTATCATATTTTTTTTGCTTCACATTAAGTGTATTCTACTATCTCATTTCAGTATTGGCTAACAAATTAACATCATGAACATAGGGAACCATTGACCATTTAATTAAATATTGGGTGACAACTTCTTGAGTATGGCACGTCTTCATTTAATAACATAATAGCTAGCCGTGGCCCACATAATATAATTATATATTTAATCACGCTTTCTTCTAACATAGAAAATGCCACATGAAAAATAAAATGACTTAGTAATACGACTTTTATGCTAGATTGGTCATGTGATGCCCATTGATGTTTGTCAAGTAATAGGACTTTCGGATCTTACATTAAAATTGCAGTGTCATATTTTTTTGCTTCACGTTAAGTGTATTCTATTCTCTCATTTCATTATTGGCTAACAAATTAATATCGTGAACATAGGGAACCGTTGACCATTTAATTAATATTGGGTGACAAAACTTTGAGTAGGGCACGTCTTCATTTAATAACAGAATAGCTAGCAGTGGCCCACATAATATAATTATATATTTAATCACACTTTCTTTTGACATAGAAAGTGCCACATGAAAAATAAAATGACTTAGTAATAGGACTTTTACGCTAGATTGGGCATGTGATGCCCATTGATGTTTGTCAAGTAATAGGACTTTCGGATCTTACATTGAAATTGCGTTGTCATATTTTTTTGCTTCACCTTAAGTGCATTATATTCTCTCATTTCATTATTGGCTAACAAATTAATATCGTGAACATAGGGAACCGTTGACCATTTAATTAATATTGGGTGACAACAGTTTGAGTAGGGCACGTCTTCATTTAATAACAGAATAGCTAGCAGTGGCCCACATAATATAATTATATATTTAATCACACTTTCTTCTAACATAGAAAATGCCACATGAAAAATAAAATGACTCAGTAATAGGACTTTTACGCTAGATTGGGCATGTGATGCCCATTGATGTTTGTCAAGTGTCTCCATATTATTATAGATAAATAATATGTAAACTTTCGGATCTTACATTGAAATTGCAGTATCATATTTTTTTGCTTCACTTTAAGTGTATTCTATTCTCTCATTTCATTATTGGCTAACAAATTAATATCGTGAACATAGGAAACCATTGACCATTTAATTAAATATTGGGTGACAACATTTTGAGTATGTCACGTCTTCATTTAATAATAGAATAGCTAGCAGTGGCCCACATAATATAATTATATATTTAATCACACTTTCTTCTAACATAGAAAATGCCACATGAAAAATAAAATGACTCGGTAATAGGACTTTTATGCTAGATTGGGCATGTGATGCCCATTGACGTTTGTCAAGTTTCTCGAGGTGAGGACACCTGGAGTGCCATAACTTGGCACGCCGGGACACTTAAGTGCCATAACTTTAAAATGGTACACTTAAGTGCCATCATCGGAGCAAAATGGGACACTTAAGTGCCACTCCGGCGAAAATCCGGCCAAATGGCTGACGTGGCAATTTTCCGGCGACCTTAGTCCAAAACGGCGTCGTTTTGCACGCTGACGTGGCGGAAAAAACGCAAAAACGACGCCGTTTCGTGTCTACGTGTAAATAATAATACAAAAATTAATTAAATTATAAAATATTCAAAAATTTTAAAAATAAGAAAATTTTAAAAAATTTTAAAAATTAAGAAAAATTTAAAATTTAAGAAAAATTTAAAAGTTTTAAAAAATTAAGAAAAAAAAAAAATTTCCGCCCGGCCTCGCCAACCGCGGGCGAGCCTCGCCAGATCCGGGTGAAGCCGCCTCGCCGGGCGGCGGGAGAGGCCGAGCGAGGGCCGCAACCCTCGCCGGCGACGGGCGAGGGCCGCAACCTCGCCGGCGACAAAGCGAGGGCTTCGCGGCCCTCGCCCGGTGGCGGCGAGCCTCACCGGCCACCCTAGGAAGAAGAAGGCTGAAAAGAAAAAAGAAAAAAATTAATAAAAATCAATAAAAAATTCGAAAAAATCATTAAAAATCATTAAAATTGCCATGTCAGCGTCCGGCCACCAGCCAACGTCCACGTCAGCGCCGGCCGGCCAAAATTGGCCGGATGGACTGAATTGGTACTAATATTAAAAGGGTTAGGACTGAATTGGTCCAATTAAAAAGTTTAGGACTGAATTGGTATCAATGCAATAGGTTTATGACCTTTTTTGTACTTTTCCCCTCAAAAAAGGACTTTTATGACCCATTGATCATTTAATTAAATATTGGGTGACAATTTTTTGAGTATGGTGAAACGAATAATCCGAACAAGAGACCTGGAAGGAGGATCTTGGAAATCTGGGAACAGCTTGATTCCATAACCCAAGTAATGACACCGTATAAAACGACCGACTCTTGATGTCCACGAGCCACAAGCTGAGTTGGTGAGAGCAA
Organism: Eucalyptus decipiens; assembly: GCA_014182575.1. Classification (NCBI taxonomy): domain Eukaryota; kingdom Viridiplantae; phylum Streptophyta; class Magnoliopsida; order Myrtales; family Myrtaceae; genus Eucalyptus; species Eucalyptus decipiens. Next base: position 19,760,499 of record CM024615.1, on the reverse strand, counting down.
AGTTTAGATATAGAACAGACCAAAAAAAGAGGTTAGAGATAGAGAAGAAGAGAGTCAGCTTCGCCTCAAATGGATACCGTCTCCCCAGTCGCACCACCACATCAAGAAGCTAGTACTCCTCAGCTCAAAATAACCAGTGCTAAGACTCTAGCTGAATCTACCAACCTCGCTTCCATTCCCTCCCACTACGCCTTCACCACCCCCACTTCTGGTGATCAAGCCGTTCATCCCGACCACGATGACTCCATCCCCATCATCGACTTCTCTCTCCTCTCCTCGAGTAATCCCGATCAACGATGTAAAGCCATCTCGGATCTTGCCAAGGCTTGTGAAGACTGGGGCATCTTCATGGTACACATGTTCCTAGCTTGTTCATTATCTGCTTCATAGTAATTTTCTTTATTTATATTTTGTCGCGAGCATCTGAAGCAAACAGTCGGTATCTTTGATGAGCTTTCGCTGGTCAAACTTGTTTAAAATACTCAAAAGGCTAGGAAAAATATAAAGTCTGGGACACTTGGGGCGCGTTTGGCAACTGACCAAATAATGAAAATTTATATTCTTTTGTTCCCGTGAATATATTTTGAATAGAAATCCGTTTGGTAAAATTTTTGTTTCTGCAAATAAATTTCTATTTTTTTGTTCTCGGAAGTAGGTTTGGAACATAATCTAGAAGTAAAAAAAAACAAAAGTAGATTCTTTGTTTCTGGGAAAAATTCTAGAATCAAGCCAACCCATATTTTTTCTTTTCTTTTCTCTTCCTCTTTCCTTCTTGTTATAATTCATTTTCTATTCTTTTTCCACCACCGCTACCGCCATCAGCTGTTGCTACCACCTCTGATCGCTGGCAACCGGTTGGGCGAGCTTCAATGAGCCTCGCCTGGTCGAGTGAGGCTCGGTAGAGTCCTAGCTGGCCTGGGCAAGGCTCGACCTCGCCCAGATCTGGTGAGGCCGAGCTCGCCTAGCCACCAATGGGGCTTGACCTCACCGGGCTACCGCGAAGTTGATGTCACTCAACCAAGGCGAGGCCAACCTCATGGTGGAGCCATGAGGTCGAGCCTTGCCCAGCTACCAATGAGGCTCGACCTTGCTAGGGGCTAATGACTCTCCGATGAGGTCGTCCGCCCTCGTCTGGCCAGTTGCTGGTGATCCTAAGGCCGATGATCTGGCTGAGGAAGAAGAGAGAAAAAAGAAAGAAGAAAAAAGTAATAAAATTACTAAAAAAAATTTTAAAAAAATGATTTTGAGAATAAATTTTGAGAACAGTACTAAACACAATTTTATTCCAAGAATAAAAATTTTGGACAATTATCAAAAGCCTTAAAATGTTTAGAAATTGTTCTCAGTAACAGAATAAAAAAAAATCATTTCTAATAATAAATTATACCTAGGAATAGAAGCTTGACTAAACGCATCCTTGGAGTACCAAAATTTGGCACAAAGAGATACTTAAGTGCCAAAAGTTAGGAAAGTGACACTTAAATGCTAAAATCAAAGTAAAATAGATTAGTTAAGTACCAACAGTAAGAAAATTTGGCCAAAATAATGACATGACGATTTTCCGGCGAGTTAAGTGCAAAACGACATTGTTTTTGCATGCTAACATGAGTAAATAATTAATAAAAAAATTAATTAAACTAAATTTAAAACCATTTTTTAAAGACAAAAAGGAGGAAGAAGGCAGCCGGCAGCTAAACTCCTTTTTTAAAAAAAAAAAAAAATTGATTTTAAAATTAGTTTAATTAATTTTTATATTAAAATTGAATTGTGCAAAAACGACGTCGTTTTTGTGTTTTTACTGAGTCAGCTTTCTAGCAAGCTACGTAAGCGAGCAAAATTAATAAAAAATTGTCACATAAGATTTTCGGTGGGGTTCATCGGATGTGGCACTCAAGTGTCCCATTTTTTAAAAAAATTAACACTTAAGTGTCACTTTCTTAACTTTTAACATTTAAATGTGTTCTTATACCAAGTTTTGGCACTTTGGGTATTCTTTTACCCAAAAATATAAATAGAATTGGCTGATTCAACCCATGATTGTTCATTCATGCCGGAGCTAAAGAGAAATAATGATAAACTATTCTCCTGACATAGCATGCATGAGATTGGGCGGTGCACATAAATCAAACCAGAAAGCTTTTGTCTTTTTAAATCTATTTTTTGTAATTGGCATCAAAGCTGGAGTCATTCCTCGTCATCAGTATGACATAAACTCTTTATACATGATCCGACAGTGTGTTGTTCGCTATGTATTGATCATAGCCTTTGGTTGTATATGTGAGTAGTTGATCAACCACGGAGTGCCCGAAAGTCAAATGAAGGCGACGGTCGACGCGCTGATGGGATTTTTCGATCTGACAGAGGAAAGGAAGAATGAGTTCCAAGGGAAGCACCTGTTGGATCCCATAATATACGGGACGAGCTTCAGAGCTTCGGTCGACAAAGTGTTCCTCTGGAGAGATTTTCTGAAGATGATGGTGTATCCAAAGTTTCACTGCCCTCCCGAGCCAGAAGGCATGAGGTATCCACTCTCTCTCTCTCCCTCTGTCGGTTTTGCGTGCAAATTCTCCGTTTGCATATACGTACTGAAATTTCTGTTTTCTTAATACCATTTGTCTATTTATTTATTTATTTATTGTGGGTGAGTGATCATTAGGTTACAAATAGTGGTAATAAGCTTTAACGCTAAAGTCCAAGAAGCAGCAGAACCTTTCCCTTGGGGACAATTTTTTGGCAATCGAGTATAGAATGAAATTACAGAATCTTGAGGGATCGAAAAATTCAAGAGTACGTATGTGGGTAGAGCAAAATAAGTTGTTACTCTGCTCACCGTATCATGCTAAAATAATGTTCAGAATTATCAATCTTTGATTTGGTACTTGGGAGTTATCAATGCATCCGGATCTTAGTGCACGGTAAAAGATTGCATCGAGATCTTAGTGCACGTTGTAATATTGTCGGGTACATCAGAAAAAGAAAACATGACGAGGAACTTGAACAAATTCTTCTTGGTAACACCGAATCTTCAACTTGACT